>OY759265.1:25415624-25542311 GCA_963662155.1 Lamellibrachia columna | reverse complement strand
GCGTCTTTTGTTCGGCTGACGACTGGAACGTCCCTCTCCGACTACAGACGGGAGCACGCAGACCTATCACTTGACGCGGCCGGTCCCGGACCGGTTCTTGCGGCGTCTAACATAATCGCCGCTGATCGCTAAATGCCGGAAAATATTACATAACTGGTCGTGGGGGAAGGGCAGGGGGCGAGGGATATAAGCAAGACCCGGCGATAGATTACGAGCAGACAGAAAGACGATGTGGCGATGCCGCCAGATAAGAGCTGAGCGGGGCGGATACGAAGTGCGCCAGACGCCCGCGGGGTTTACGACGGAAGAGGGACATCGGCGTAGACCCAACTGCGTTTGCGTCCATGATACTGGATATATATTTCTCCGAGTTTTTGTAGAACCATAAAATTACCGCCAGTTTAGATTATTTCACCGAGAAGCAGCCGGATGTCATCTCGATAAAGATGCTTTTTGCACGGGATGCTTAATTATTCGAATGTAGGCTTCCATGAGATATTGCTTGTGTTTAGGAATATAACTGCTCGCAGGTCTATAAATACGTGTTCGTTAATAATGCATGATTTTGAAGCTTGTTAATTAGGCAAAGAAAACATACGCTTGTGCTAAGTTGTTAGATGTTTGTAAAAATACAGTTTCCATTCTGAAAGCACTAGCTGCTATTCGCCAGACACTTGAAAAAACCACCACTAAGCCGTTGGGCAGAAGCCATATTTGCATAGGCAAAATGAACAGAAAATGGTAATATAAAATATGGACGCACGCACGCACGCACGCACGCACGCACGCACGCACGCACGCACGCACGCACGCACGCACGCACGCACGCACGCACGCACGCACGCACGCACGCACGCACGCACGCACGCACGCACGCACGCACGCACGCACGCACGCACTACGTCAAGTTCACAAAAAAGGATCGCACAAAAATCTAGTCGCATTCTTGTTACTAAATGATTCACCAAGTACGTAGTTCACCATTAAACACTATTTTTACCATATACTTCGAAATAAGCGTACGATACAACCTCGCGAGTAGCGTGTGTGGACATTTAGTACAATGCACATAGATGAACAACCTATAATCAAAAGGATTCTCGTATAAATATGTGAAGCAAAACCTTCGACTTGCTGTACATTTACGTATTGTAAGAGTTATCCGGTAGAGGGCGAATGTCACTTATTTCCCGTGAATCGGCTTTTCAGTGGCGTCATCTAGCATGTTAAAATGAACCATTTTCGTATTGCAGTCATTTACCCCGGAAACTGTTTGCCGTGGATGGTGTCTAACATTGCATTTTCAAACAATGTAACAACATTGTATTAAGTTTTATTTATGCACAGTGTTTGTATATATAATTCACAGTACATAACAATAATATAAGCATGTACTTAACATTTGCAAGGATTGTACTGTGGAACAATGTGTACATTCAACAATAATAATAGTGAGTAATATATAAAATAAACGGGTTTGTATGAATACAGGACAGCACCATCGTCTTCGTGTGTAGAAAGTGGATTAAAAACATTCACATAATAGTGCCATCTAAAACAAGCAGCGTGGTACTGCTGTCTAAAACCAAGTTCTGTTAAAAGTTTCATAAGCCAAATGAGTCGTACAGACACAAGCTAGAACGTATAGGCAATCAAGCTAAGTTCAATCACAACATGATTTCACTGACTTAACAACATGCAAACAAATGCAATTAAACAACTTCTGGATCAGTAAGTGATAAAATTTACCACTACGACAACAATAAACTTCCATTCAAAGTGAATGACAACTCAATTAAAGCAGGCCTATGATTAAGTGACACACTACGGTGCAATCTATTCAAGGCTAAATCAGACGTAATACAACTAACATTGATGATAAAACAATATATAGCATAATAAACTTTGACTAAACATTGGACAAAATAAACTTGACATACAGAGCAAATATTTGTTTGATATACAGAGCAAATATTTGTTTTGTCTTCAAAATCCAAAAGGAAACCCTTTTCCATGTTTGGAATGCAGATAATCACAATACAAATTCTATTCAGTAATTTAATTTAGCCTATAATGTCACAATTATTGTGAGACTCGTGGATTTTATGTTATAGTGTAGCAGAAACCAAAAATCTTAAAAGTTATTTGGTACTGCCTTTTTTAAAAGCATTTATCTAAATGTGTGATAATTATTATGAGGCAATAAAAGTTGCGAATGAAGGAAATCATCAACCTTTGGATTTGTCTACCTATTGAGGGTGGTCGAGGTCTGGGCTGGACGTCCCACTCAACCCAAGGAAAGTGATGCGAACACAATGCCACTCCTTTCCAGGGGTAGTGATCGTCGCGGGACCGCTGCCTGGCTTCCCAGCTGTGAGTCACTTGCATATGGCCTCTCACTACACTACTGTGCCCGCAGCAGCACCTACACGTGGTGCCCCTGTCTAGCAGAGACTGAAGTGTCGTGGCGCGACTGAGCAACTAGCGGTATAACTGGGTATGCCAAAGTCGGATGTGCTGGGCCTGACCTGTCAGGTGCATAATGGCAGCACGCTTTTCCCTAATCAGCGTTCGACGACGAAGAAGTCAACATATCTGGGTTTGTCTACTAAAAAGTTTTCGTTGGAATTCCCCCAATATCATACAGTATTCTTTCCTTCACTGCTTAAATGCCAGTCAAATTAATAGATGAAGCCATCAAGATTATGCATCCACCAAATGCCACAATTGTTGATAATAATTATAATTACCTACCTCCACTTTAAGGCTACATTGGTGTAATAAGTTTTACCATGCAATCATAGTATCATACGTTACGTCAAATTCTACGAACAAATGCACAACATAATTGTTTCAACTGATCACATTGGGTAAATAAACTACGCCTACAATGTCATCAGGGCTAATCCACTATACTAGGCCCCATTCGAGTGACATTGGCTGGTGATCAGTCACCAGCTGGCCGGCCGGCAATACACTGTCTGCAGTGCCCCTAGTGGTGGAGCTGTCGTCGTCGTAAACTTCCGAAAACAGCGGATCATCGAGAGGCTCTCGGCCGTCTCCACTGACATCCATGCTACTTGGCGTGTGCATCGCCGAGGCAACCACGAAGGTCCTACCCCCAGTGATGCCATCCTGTCTGCTACACGGGCGTGACTGCTGCTGATCTGTTGTTGTCACAACACTAGCAAAATCAACAGGCGTCGGATTCTGTGACGAAGGAGGTGTCAATGCGGCGTCCTCCCCAGGATAGGACATCGCACGTCGAAATCGCTGCTTGGCACTGTCACCACATGTCAATGTCGCTGGCCGCCAGCTGGCACCACTGATCATGTGGTCGCCGCGGCAACTGCTGTAAGCCTGCTGCTCCTGCTGACTAGAGCCACCTTCCAGTAGCTCTGTGAGGTTCTTCCGAGCGGCGTACTCCTGCGTCGGTGGCACATGCAGGCCTCGTGCCATGCCAGGCAGGCCCTCCATCTTGTCCTGAAGAAGCTGGGTGATTTCTTCATTCGATAATTCATCCAGACCACTGCTGCCTGACCGATCTGGTGGTGCAGTAGTGCTGAACTTACAGCTGCCATCTTCTTCGTCATGCACCATGTGGTGTGCCGGCACGGAACGGCTGCGGTGCATGCTGTAGGCACCAGCCGTCTGACACTGATGTTGCGACGTCGACAGGGTGCTGTCAGCGTCCATGATGTGCTGGATCTCTGGCGAGAAGGCTGCTGAGTTGACGGGCAACTGCCGCCGAGTAGCAAAGTTTTGAGCACCTACATTTATCCGGCTGCTGCCTTCTGTTTGTGTATTTGAGACATCAACGTTGAACGAACTTTGTGCGGAATGGTGTCGCGCCCTCTTTGTCAGACCTGCAGGAGTAGTATTGTTGCCGCAGCGGCCTCGTTTCACTGGTCGAATACTAGACACGGGAGCGAAGTGTCCGTCATTGTTATACGTCTGAGGCAACCCATATGGCTGTTCCTGTGGGTATGGCAACACAGGAACCGTTGCTGCAACATTGTCTGATAACCATGGAAACATCTGTGAAAGTTCGGCACCAGAAGCAGACAATGTGGCAGCATACGGTAAGAATCCACGACTACCGTCCAACTCGCTGCTGACAATCTGCTTCAGTGGCGCCTTCTCTGGGTCACCAGCCACACGGAGGCAGCCATGTTCGTGAGCAACCGTTCCCATGGTAGCCATTGGTCGAACGGGACTGACAAAACTTCGAGACTCAAAGTTGACTCCGCCGCTGATCGGGGTGAACGATTGGCAGCCCGTTATGGTGCTCTCTCTGTGATGTGTCTTGGGCGAAAGAATTGACAGCGGGGTAGATGAGGGGCTACCGTGGCTGATGGTGGACTGTGGTGATAACATCATACTGGCACTGGGGTTGCGTTCATGTGTTGCCGTGAATGACATGTTACTGTTGGGCACATGATCCACAGTATTCACCGCCACGTGACTTCTGACAACTCCACACTTCAACGGTAGGTTCATAAAAGACTGTGTCTCACCTGGCTGGAAGCTCGTGTCGGCGAGCGAGCCGTGTAAGTCCGAGCCAGGCCTCGAGGTCATCGTGACTGGTGGAAGTGCGAGATGTGAAAGGTCATCTTGTTGCTGCCTGTATTGTTCGATGGATGACTCGCTCTGAGGCCGTCTTGTGTTGGCATCACACTGCGCATTGTTATACGTTGCTGCGAGACAGTCGGAGAAAGACACCGCGCTGTTCCGCTGCTGCTGGCTCATGGTCTGCTGCATGTCGCTCTGAGACTGTGTTGAGTACATGGCCTTCATCTGGTACTGGGCCAAAGGATCTAGCTGCATGTGATGCCCCACAGCGCTCAACTGACTGTCCCGATTGCTCCGGACAGGCAGCTGTGGCTGGAGCTTGGAGCCGTAGCTGGCCATCTGCAGCGGGATGACTTGTCCGTCCGGAGCAGTGGTGACTCCCATTGACTGAATGTTGCACGACTCGTCGTTGTTGTTGATGAATGGTGTGATGTCAGCGAGGTCCGACGCGGCCAGGGACAAGCAACTGAGCAGGTTGTCCTTCTCCATGGCCGGCATGTCCACACTGCTGCTGTCATTGCTACTACTGCTCCAAGATTCGTGCGACTCGTTCGCTTTTGTCAGCAAGTACTGGATCATATTACTGGTGGCACCACTGCTGCTGGTACACCAACCTGATTGTCTCAGAGAATCGTTCACAAGAAGGTGGCTCTTGTGATTCACAGGTTCAGGTTCGTGTCTTGCCAAGCTGTCGTTTCCAAACTGCACGTTACTACTGTCAATAAGTTCTGCAGTGGCTGATGTCAGTTTACCATCACCGGTTTGTGTCGTGTCAAGCATCACAAGACGTGGCTTGTAGGTGTTCAATTGGCGTTTTATGCGCGACTCTTTAAGGAGTTCGCTGACGGGTCGCTTGTCCTTGACGTAGGGCGCACGTTGATCGTCCTGGGGACCGTAGCCGCGCTGTTCCTTCAACAGAGTCGACACGGTCTTTGCAGGGGGCTTCAGCACTTTACCCGAGCTGCTTGACTTTGCTGCAGATTTCTGTGGTGGTGTGTTAGAGGCAGGCGACAGTGAGCTAATACAACTCTCAGCCTGCATCACGCTGTGCTGTGGACTGGCGACTGTTCCATATACGTCTGATAACATAGCAGATATACTGGCAGACGCCACAGCAGTGTCTTGCAGGTTGTCACTGGTTAGCAGTCGCGTGCCTGAAGGAGCATCGTTCTGCGACACATGTCCTTCGATGAACGCTCCAGACACGGTGCTGCCACCTGGGGCCAAATCCGTATGCAAATGCACACCACCTGGAGCTAGATCCGCATGTAAGTGTAGACCGCCTTTAAACGTTAACGGTCCGTTCACGCACTGGCTGTCTCTGAGCTGCGGGCGGATACTGTTGCGCGATGGACTGGCGCGAATGAGAGCTGCCAGACAGGGGTTTGCGGCAACGTTTGTAGAGTGGTTGCCAGCCGACGACGAGACAGGGGCCCTGACTGTCACTTGATGCTGACACACGGATGACACATTTGTACGCACAGGAGTAGTGACGCTTGTAGTAAACAACGGCAACACCTGATCTGAACAAGGTAGGACTCTGTTTGTAGTCAGTGGCTGTCGCCGTGACAGCTGTGGCGGCTGCTGCAGCAGCTGTTGAAGCTGTTGATGCTGTGAAAAGCACTGTCTCGCACCAGCAGTGCTGGTGACGGCACTAGCGACACAATTAGCCTGTTGGGCAACGCTGGACACAATCACTGGCCCGAATGCCAACGGGGCCGAATTCACTGGCCATGAAGACATGTGCTGCCCCATAGTGGCTGGAGTCATGACGATGGGTTGCTGCGACGTGAGCACATTCTGCTTCTGGGGGGAGAGGTACAGCATAGGCTGCGGGTGTGTGCTGGCTGGCGGAGACAGCAACAACACCGACGGCGACATCTCACCCGTCTTCAAGGCAGGTCTTGAAACGGTCGCTGACAAGGAACTCTGTCCCCGAGATGCAGCAACAACAGATGCGATCATGCTTGGCTTCGGCAGAATCAGCTTGGGCAGGACAGGCTGGGTTCTACTCTCCTTGGGCTTCTCCGCTTGTTCCTTCTTCTCGTGAAATATCACCCGGTCTTTCTCGCCAATCTTTCCATGCCTGTCATCGGTCTGTTGATCATGTGTGGTCACAGTGTCACTAATCCTTGACCGTTCTTCCTCCAGTAGTCTCTTCTGTTGTCGCAGCTGTCCCCTTTGCTGCAGAGTCTGCTGTAGACGCAGGTTAACGTCACGAGGCCGGCTGACCGAGTGACCCGCAGCCACTGGTGAATCTGAAGATGCAAAGAAAGAAAACATGTCTGAACGCTAATTCTTTAAACGAATATTATTATCATATATGTGACAGATACCATGCTTATGTCTACGCTCATACTAACCATTCACCTGTGGCTAACAAATATTAAATTTTTTGCTAAAAAAAATGGACGACCTTTTGCCAAGTTGTCTGGGAAGAAGGTTGGTCAAGAAAAAACAATCACATTAGCCGAATGGCTAAACGATAAAATATGGTAGAGTGGGTTTAGCATGTGATTAATCAAAGGTACAGTCTTACCATTTTTTTATGTGTGTAAATGAACCACATTTTAAAATATACTGTTATCTGTATAATTTGAATATTTTGAGGAATGTAATTTTACAGGTGTTAAATGATGCCCATCATGTAAATGTAAATGCCTGACTCTGATACGTTTTGGTAATGGAAATTGTCCACAGTTGTTTGATAATACACTGAATGACATATAACAGACTGATAAATAATATTTAAAATATTGTTTTTCATTAAAACACATTTAGGTGGTTAATATAGTAGAATATATATAATTTATACTATATAATTAGATTTTTACAATAAAAAATTATCAGTTAAAAAAGTTATTATCTTGACAAAATGTATATCATATGCCATTTAAAAGGCATGTCTAAATTGAAAACCAAATCACAGCACAATAACACCAGCATAGGCTGAAAATAGACTAGACTGAAAATAAACATGATCACCTGATGACATTATTGACACAAAGTCTGCTCAGTTTTATTAAAAAATCATGCCATATAGTATAGACTATATATATATATATATATATATATATATATATATAGTCTATACTATATGGCATGATTTTTTAATAAAACTGAGCAGACTTTGTGTCAATAATGTCATCAGGTGATCATGTTTATTTTCAGTCTAGTCTATATATATATATATATATATATATTCTTGACTGGCTAAATGTGTTCTGACGAACCACAATTTTCCAATATAATTTGACTGTTATCTGTTTAATTTGAATGTTTTCAACTTAAATGTCATGTTTGCATTGCCTGCGGAACGGCAAGGTCGATATTCATAAACAGATTACAGTCAAATTATATTTAAAAATTGTAATTCATTAAAACACATTGGGGCTGTCAAAATGTTGGATATAGTATATACTATATAACATACTACAAAAAAAATTACCTTGAACCTTCACACTCCTGTTGTACCATGGGTACTGGTCGTGTTAAAATTTTTTTATGCATGCTGAGTTGCTGTTACAAACCTTTCAGTGAGGTGTCCAGCACAGTGTGCGTCGTAGCCAACACTGCGAATGCTGCATGCGATTGGCCCTTGACATAGTTGTTCGAGACAAGATATCGGGCGAGTTCCACGATGTCGGGGATGTCTCTGCTAAGCAACTTCTGGGCCCACTCACAGACAAGAGAACTCGACGCTGCCATCATACTGTCATTCTCATCAGCTCCGGTGGAAATCTAACAGAAAGAAGGACATAACTTGGCATTATGTGTACATATCATTAGTGATACTTCACAGTGGAAGCAAGTAATAGTAAAGGCTTTATTTCGTGATGGTAACTAATCATGTTACATTCATAGCAGGATTTTCAATGGGCCATCACAATCATTATACACTCTTACACACAGCTATATATTCATTATAAATGAATGGAAGAAATTGTCTAGTCTATGGATTGTATAATTGCTAGCTGTTTGAATGTGCTTAAAAAAGGTTGACACATATTTCTGGAGCACGGGTTACACACAGAGGAAAACATTGTTGGACTCTCGATAACCTAACGGCTTCCTTGTCCACTTGCCATCTGGGCCTTTGCCTTTGATGGCAATCTTGTTAAATCTTGTTAAAAATAACTTAAGTGAAATGAGTCCATGACAGATTACACATCTACCCTCTGTGTGGGATCTCTTACTTCCCTGGCATAGACACTACTGGTAGACAGCAGCAACCTGTTGCTTTTAATGACTTCTCCGAAAGACAATGCAAGTCTCCTTCCCACGTGCCAGGTGCTAGGCAAGTCAGCAAGTTGTACTTAATTTTGACAAAATGGCTGGGCTGGCCTCTGGCTCAGACCCAGTATCTCCCAAGGCAAGTACCGCACCATTGAGGCATTCAGTGAATAGCACCTTCAAAGTTGCAGCACTGAAACTGTGGAACGTGTTACCCCAAGACAGAGTATTAGCGATGTCAAAGCAAACTAGACTCATTATTTTGATATAACGTATGATTAAGCTATTACTTCCATTCTTTTAAATTTGTTATCCTATCATAATATGTTTCACTGTGTTATCTGTTTTTTATTTGTGCACCACATGACATAAATGTCTAGATTTTATATAGATTTTTTTATTTTATCCTATCATAATTTTTTCATGTAATTTGTTATTATGTACATCACCAAAGAATATCATTATGTTAATTTGGTGCACTATAAATTAATAAACATTAAACACTGCGCCAGTATTAAACAACGCACAATGCTACAGAAATGAACTAATGCTGCTTGTGTGAATCAACAGCATTTCATATTTTTATTCTTAATAACCGACACTCCCCAGAACACGTGGACATAGAGCAGAATCTTTCTTTCATGCCACAATCCACAATTTGTTATTAAATCTTCCATACAATACCTGAGACTCGGAAGACTGAGATTGTTCTGGTACAACATAAAAACTAGACTCCCTAAAATTGGATCCAATTTCTTCTTCAATAACTATATTACAGAATTGTGTGTAAATATTGCATAAAGTGTGAATATGTGGAACCTTGCTCCTAACGAGATTGGCATACATTACGTAAACATACTTTTTATATCTGATATGTACCGGTAGTTCTGCTATACTGGAGCTTGCTTTAGCTTTCATACAAAGAAATGTGACTTTTCAAATCGGTGTTGCAAAACTGTGTTTCATGAATAAGTGTTATAAATAAGTTACACAAATCACAAAAAAACTAAGGGATAGGAATACCAATTCCTATTTCACAGATATTTTGGGTTAATGTCACCCAGTACGGGTAAAATACCATCAGTATTTCATGCAACTAACATAAAAAAGACATTCACCTCACCTCATAAGAACTGCTGTCGATGACAAAGAATATAATTAATATCAAACGTTATTTCGTTATTTTTTTGTGTACTTTATTTCTATGAAATGTGAAAGTAAATGAAAAAATTTACCTGTATTTCCTTCTTACACTCTATCTCAATGTCAGGCAACGCAGGAGGGTCAATACACGTCCTCGTGCCCAGTCCACCGTAACAATGCTTGGCCATGGTCAAGGGCAGTCAGTCACACAAAATAAGGGTAACATCAAAACATCTAGTACGGGCAGATTAACACAAAAATTACACGACTCCTCTATATCCCAAATCTACATTTCCAGGGGAAAAAAATGTATCTACTATTCTTTTGTCCAAGTTATTATTTTTCATATCAAAATACGCTGCTGCACATGAGAATGTCTCACTTGTGTTGCCACGTGAAGAGTTAATCCATTATCTCTAAAACAGGAACTTTGAATTAACTTTGACTCACAAAACTTAAAAGTCTATTGCTAGCAGCAATGATCTATTGCTAAAATACAGTCGGTTTGACTAAGGTATAATTCAAAAAGACTACTTCATTCAGCTACAATCCAGCTTACACAGCTGTCATGAATGAACATTAGTTGTTATTTCTCAAAGGGCTGACAGACCTAAACAATTCGAAATAGCTTAAACTGAGCAGTTCGTCATCGCTGACCAGCATGTAAACAGGAAGGATATCTTGACTGGCCACGCTGACCGAGTCTGCGAGTCTTTGTGTCGGGAAACACTTGCTTGACGAGCTTACCAAAGTCTGCTTGACTGATCACCTGATAGTCATGTCTCTCACAGTACAGTCTGGCAAGTACACAGAAGGAACAGTGTTAAGTAATTTTACACAAGCGATTTGTGTCCCAATTGGTCAGGCGATGCCGTGTTGCATCACATTGCACCGCTAAAATATGTGTGTTTAGATGAACGACTCATCTAGACACTGTGACCTAGATGTTGACTTTCGGTACTCCTGATTTGAGCTTTGCTATTGCTTCAAAATCGCTACCAACTGTTGGTCAAAATAAGGACCAACCCCAATTCCACTGATACAACTGTAGCCACAGCTAATCGGTCTTGCGAGGTTGTTTACATGACTGACTTTTGCACAGCCGACCAATTTGGCAATATAATAAGTAAGTTCAAACAGGTGGGTTTTTAGCTTACCGGGAGATGTTATTATATTTCCTACACACATATTGCTAACAGAGTTGGTGCGGCGACTGAGAAAGCTCTAGTTCCGATGTTTGTCTAAACATATGGAACGAAAAGTAGAAATATGCTGGTTGCTTGGACGACAGTGCTTGATAGGTAATTATGCAGATCGTAAAGATAATTCAGTATCAGACATGGAGCCAATGCAACGATTTAAGAAGTGGCACTGGGTGAGAGAAATGGGGAGACCGGGTAACTACCCTTGCCAAACAATTTTGTAAAAGTTTCATGATGTCCTTGAGAGCACAAAGAACATTTTGGCTAATGTATCTACAATACAATTTTGTAAACTTAAACGTTAATAACTTGAATACCCATCATGACCTGAGTCATGAACCCAGTCCCACTAGGATGCACCACATTGTGAAAACACAACTGGTTATGACACATATCTCAGGAGGGCGGGTTACACACAGATGAACAACTGTTGGACTCTCAATAAGCCAATGGCTTCTTTGTCCACTTGCCATCTGGGGCTTTGCCTTGGATGGTAATCTTGATAAATTATTATATACATAGTTTCATTGTTGAAATGGTTATTTTGACATATCCAAACTTGTTTTTACCTTTGTAGAAATGTTCATCATCTTATCAAGGTGACTTCATCAATACTGATGACGTGGATGACGTCATCATACACGTGAGGAAGTTCGTAAATGCCCTCATCTCTGTTGATCGCTGCCTTGGCCTTGCATATCCATACGGCCTCTTTTATGTGTCTTCTCATTCTGTGTGACTACCACTTTTACTCCCTCCCAGTCTGTGATATGGTGTTCGGTGGTTGTGTGGTCTGTAAGGGCGGACTTGTTGGTGGTGGACTGCGACTTCTCTTCGCTTCTCATGTATTGTTTTTTTGTGCATTCTCCACATCTTTCTTGTGGTCATTTAGTCTGGCCTTAAACAATCTCCCTGACTCTCCTATGTAGGCTGCGCCACAACTCTTACACGGTATTTGGTAGACTAGTTCTTCTGGTTCTGCTTTACTTTTAGGTGTACTAACAGACATCTCAGTGTTGTGTGGGAATGCATGGCTGTGGTCACCCCATATTTGACCCGATCAACCCTCTCTGAGACACCTTCAACGTATGGGATGACATCCTGGTTTCTGTAGTTCTTGTCCTTTTTTGTCATCTGCTGTTTTCTTCTTCTTGTTTTTCATCTAATTTGTCAAGGTCCAGGATGGATAGACGCACCTTCTTAGGCCTTCTTTTAAGTATTCTTCCTCTTCCTTCTTGTCCCCTTGCTCGGAAGTTATTGTCTCACACCTGTTCATAAGGGTTCTGACTACTCCTAACTTCAGGTGCCTGGGGTGGTGGGATGTGAACTTCAGATACTGGTCGGTGTGGGTCTTCTTTCTGTATACTGTGGACGTCACACTGCCCTCTTCCTTCCTGTTAAATTTTGCATCAAGGAATAGCGTGCTGTTGTTTTCTTTCTCCTCTCTTGTGAATCTCATGCTACCTGTGGGGTCGACCGTGTTCATATGCTGTTGTAAACCTCTGTCTTGCCTGTGTGTATTAGACAAATGACATCATCCACGTACCACTTCCAGTTCCTTCGCTTGCAATCATCTGGGACCGTGGCAAGTCCTCCATGTACAAGTTTACAACAATGGGGGATACTGGACTGCCCATGGCTACATCAAATGTTGATGTTGTCTACTTTGAGGTTGGTTCTCTTTTTGAGTGTCTTATCGTTCTCTGGTCTCTCCCTGATCACTTCACGTTTCTTTAATATTTGTTTTCGTGAACAGTGACACAACATTATATGACATGAACGATTCTCCCTCTTTCACTTTTAGTCCTGTCGTTTCCTTCACTAGTTCTCCGTGTGGTGTTGTTTTTTTCACTAGTGGTTGTAGAAAGTTAGCTAAGTCTCTGGACACTATGTATGCTATTGTCTGTGTGTAGTCCACAACAGGCCTCTCTGTGGATCTTCGGGGAGCCATACATCCGAGGTACTTCTTCTAGGGTTGGGTATAAGTACCAATATTGGTCTTTTGTGATCTTTCCCTCCTTCTCCAGTGTGTTTAACATTCTGATTAGTTCTGCAGCGATCAACAGAGACAAGGGCAATTACGAACTTCCTCACGTGTATGATGACGTCATCCAACAACATTAGTACTGATGAAGTTGCCTTGATAAGATGATGAAAATTTCTACTTACTTACTTAGTCCTCTTCGCACAAGGTAGAGCATAGGGCCGAAACAACTCTTTTCCAACGTACTCTGTTATTTGCTGCTTTCTTCATTTCTTTCCAGGTGGTTCCATGTTTCTTTACTTCCTCAGCTATTGATCAAGTAGTTTTGGGTCTGCCTGTTTTTCTTTTTCCTTGTGGATTCCAGTCTAAGGCCTGTCTCATGACATTGTTGGTTTGTTTTCAGAGGGTGTGTCCTATCCATGTCCATTTTCTTCTTGCAATCTCTTTCCTGATGCTGTGTTGGTCTGTCCTCCTCCAGATTTCTTTGTTTGTGGTTTTATCTTGGCACTTGGTTTTCAGGATGTATCTCAGACATTTATTAATGAATGTTTGTAGCATTTGGGTTGTTGTCTTGGTTACTCTCCATGTCTCAGAGCCGTATAGCAGCACACTTTTCACGTTGGTGTTGAAGATTCTGATCTTGTTTCGTGTTGAGAAAGATGATGTGTTCTACACTGTCTTTAAAATGCTAAATGCATACTTCGCCTTTCCAATCCTGTTTTTGGCATCTTCATCTATTCCTCATTTGTCTGTTACTACAATTCCCAGATAGGTGAATTTGTCGTCCTCCTCTATATCTTTTCCCTTCAACTGTACCTTAGCTTGTTGTGTACTGTTCGACTTTATCCGGTAGTAGTTTTGTTTTCTTTAAGTTTATTTTCAAGCCTGTCTTTTCTGCTTCCTGCATCAATTTGCTGGACTTCTTTTGTATGTGTTTGTGTGAATGTGATAGTAGGCTGTTTAGTAAATGTGATAGTAGGCAGATGTTGTCTGCAAAATTTAGATCATCCAACTGTTTAGTGAATGTCCACTGGATGCCATTTTGGCAGTCTCTCTCATTATCCAGTCTATCACCATGATAAAAATTTATGGTGATAGGATGCACCCCTGTCTCACGCCTGTCTTTACTTGTCTTAAATGTCTTAGACAGTTTTCCATTATGGATAACTTGGCAGGTGGAGTTTTCGTACATCTGCTGGATTAGTGTCACAAACTTTGCTGGTATTCCATAATGATGCATCAGCATCCAGATAGCGTCTCTGTCTACACTATCAAAAGCTTTCTCAAAATCTATGAAATTAATACATAGGGGTGACTGCCACTCAAATGACTGTTCTATGATTATTCTCAGTGTAGCAATATGGTCAGTGCATGATTTGTTTTTCCGAAAACCAGCTTGTTCTTCATGAAGTTTGGATATGTCAAAATAACCACTTCAACATGAAAACAGTCTGTCCTGAGAAATGTTCACTATATTTATATAGTTTCATTCTTTTTAATTGTTTTATCCTATCATACTCTATTTAACATGTTATCTTTTTATATTTGTATACAGCAGAACCATATGATATAATTATCAGGATTCTATATTTTATTCTATCATCACAATTCTTTATGTAATATTTCCATTTTTTTTTATAGCACCATATGATATAATTGTCTAGATTTGATGTATGTATATTTTTTATCCTATCACCATAATTGTTTTATGCAATATTATTATTTTATTATTATTATTAACATGTACATCACCAAAGAATATCATTATATAGATTTCATGCTATATAAATTAATAAACATTAAATTTAACTCAAACACACATATAACTCAGTGTTTCCAAAGTCCCTCCAACTTCAAGTTAACAAACTGTATTGCCTATATGGACATCTAAAGTACAATAAACAATTAGAACATTAATAACTAGCCATCGAATTGACCCAGTGTCGGCTGAATATGAACACTGATTGTGTACCTGTATTCATCGAGGATGTCCTGTTTAGGTAGACAGGTGTTGGCATCTAGCTGCAGGTGTGTCCGTAGCCAGTTCAGGGCGATGACATGGTCGGGGCGGAGGTTACTATTCGCTCTGTCAACAGGCACATTTAAAACTTACGCACAATTTTTAAGTTAAGTGTGAAAAGTTGATGGGTGTTGGGAACGTAGAAGTTTGATTTTCATGTAAATATTGCTACAATTTCATCACAACTGCTGAATTACAAATACAATTATTTTCTACAGTTGTCAATTAATTACTTATATTATGTTTCTCAGCACCTAACATTGTAACTGAACAATAACAGTGTTCCATGCTCTATATCACAATAGACCATGAACAAATAGTTTCTAACCCTGATCATCACAAAAATATTTTAGTAACAAGCACAACAAAGACATACTCATTGCGATGAGGCGATCGGTTGCCTGTTGGAAGCTTAAGGTAGAGCAACAGCTTCTGCACATCCGACAGTTCACCAACCAGCTTCTACAAAAACGTACATGCCATGTGTATACAATGACCCCTCTGTTTTGCAATTGGTATGTAAAATATGACTCTGTAGCTATGACGACAAATCATACAATTTATTTGCTGTGCTTTAAAAAGATAGCAACATGTATGAAAAATAAATTACAATATTATAATCATAGCAAAAAATTACAAATCTTTAGAAATTAGAGCCAAACATTATATAATTCAATTATACACACACTGGTATACATATATATATATATATATATATATATATACACCAGCAAGATGTATGTGTAAAACCAAATAAAATGTCTACAAAAAGGTAGATAAATTTTATCGCTTGGTTAACTTGTATTGTATTTACCAGTATGCCATCAATTCTCTGTTTGTCTTCTAAGCTGTAAAACAAGAAACAAAAACATTAAGTTATTTAGGCAAAATGTTGTAATTTCACTGACTGAAGAATTTTCTTTTAGACGTTGGTTCACTGAAGAATCATTTAAGAATTCTGAATACACACAAACATGTTATTACATAAAATAAAGCACTTACACATGTACAATATGGCACATACATATGTACAACAAAGCATATACATATGTACAGTACAGCTGCTGATACATTATATTTTACATTACAATATTGTAACTGTGAAGGCAAATAGATGTCATGGTATATATAAATATTCAACAGGTCATACCAAAATTACCAATTACCACCATTTGTCTAGGTTTGTTGGGGAACACATGACCCCCACATCTCCACCACACTATAGATTCCTCTGTACAAGACGCTGTCAAAATTACAACCTGCACTAATAATATAATGCAGAATGTGAGGGCAGCAGACCTTGCTGGATCCATTTATTTAACTTCCTCTATGTCTTCTCACTCATTTCTCTCATATTTCCTGACTATCCTTCATTTGTTAATTTCTCACCCATCTCTGTCAGCTTTTTCAGCCAAGTCACTCAATTTATTTGATCCAATTCCTCTCAATTCCTCACTGCAGAACTTGTGGTGTCATTTCATGCCGAGAACATGTTGCTAAACCCATCCATCGTGACAACTTCTATCTTCATTCGAGTTTTGTGATACATACAAGGCAACCAAGACAACTGCCAAAATGTAAGCCTTCACAAAGTTCAGCTTTGTTCTCAGAAGGTCTATTACACTTGTGTCTTTGACAGACAGATATTTAACTTCTAATTCTACATGAAAGCAGTGGAGAGGTTTATATGTAAAATGTCAAACAAACTAGGTTATCCAGATGTGTCCAAACTGTCTACCTGCAGGACAGGTCAGAGCTTTTGTCATGTAACCAGAAGTATGGTAAACTATCCATCTATTCGTTCACTTGTACAGGCAAACAGAACTGGCCCTATATAAGACCTAAGTAGCATCTCAGCTGCGAGATAGTGTTAAAAACAGATCTTATCTTGAAAGCCTAATCTTTATTTTGTGTCATAACCATCACTGACTGTCTGACTTTGACCGTTAGGAGTGTTGGCCAGTATCAAAACAGTACTACAACTCACCACTGAACCTATGATTGACGAGGCAATACTAATAGTCCTCATTCTCATGAAAATAAATTAAATCAAAGATTAAAACTTAAAGGAATAAACACAGTGTTTATAAGCCTTGAACTCATAAGTTTTAGATAATTGGACCTTGGGACTCAATAACAGACAGATGTTATCTTTATGGACTTCCAAAAAGCCTTTGACACTGTACACCATAAGAGGTTAATTAGTAAATTGGATAGCTTCAACATTAGGAAAGACATAATAATAAATTGGATTGAAGCATTTCTCACAGGTAGAAAACCAAAGGTGGTTGTGAATGGAAAAGAAACCAAATGGCACAAAGTGACTTCTCGGATTCCTCAGGGTTCAGTTTTAGGACCACTTACTATTTGTCCTATATATATAAATGACTTACCAGAACTAACAAACTGATCAATTTTATTTGTAGACGATATCAAGATATTTAGAACTATTACAAATAAAAATGACCAGGACATCTTACAACACAACCTAAACATCTTACAACAGTGGAGTGACAAGTTGTTACTAAAATTCCATCCTGATAAATGTAAACATGACTATTGGTAAAAACAACGTCGGAGCAATCGTTGTAAACAAAGCAACAAAGATGACAAAAATAATTTGCAGAACTTTCCAATTTCTAGACAAAGATATGTCCTTGCCATTGTATAAAACAATGGTAAGAACACATCTTGACTACGTCATTATCAGTATGGTACCCTTATAAAAAAACACATTACTGCAATAGAAAATGTCCAAACATGAGCTACCAAAGAATTACCAGGGATGAGTAACCTAACCTATATAACCAGACTAAACAAACTGAAACTACCCTCACTAGCTTATAGACATTTATGAGGTGATATGATTGAAGTTTTTAAAATTAACCACAATATATATGACAACGAATCCTCACCTAAACTTTTAAAATGGGATGAAACATCTTTCAGGACAGGGAACAGAGGCCACAGAGGACAGGGAACAGAGGCCACACACTAAAATTGTTCACTCAAAGAGCAAACACAAATATAAGGAAAAAAGCTATCCCACTCAGAGTGACCGAGCCTTGGAACTCCCTCCCCGAAATGGTCGTACAGGCAAAATCCATAAATTAATTTAAAAACCATAATCCAAAACTGCCTAGACAAATTCTGGTCAAATCAGGCAATTTTATACAACTTTGAAGCACCTTTAAAGATTGGAACGGGAACTCTCAAAATATTTCTACAGAATGACGAAGATCTGATCAATGAGGAGCCAAGAATCCTGTGATCACTAACATCTTAAGGTAAGGTAAAACTTGTAAGTGGAAGAAGATATACGAATACATTTATTTCAGGTAAAAAACACCCATAAACAATCGGTACATACAAATAGGTATATTTTACAATATACAGTTATTCAGCTCAGCAAGTCCACATGGGCCTATTAACAATATCTGTACAATTGTACATGCATTTTATCATGTCATTGTCAGTGTTAAGAATACGTTTTCTAAAACCATAAACATTCTTGCGCAATAGGGCGTCAAATGTGTCAATAGCATTACTGACAAACATGGATGTTGCTCACACTGTCCCATCGGTGGTATCCCAAGATCTGTCTATGCATATTGTTGTAGGCAACTTTAAGTTTTAAATAGGTGCCCTTGTTAAAATTTACACAGTTGGGAGCAATAAATTGTACAACAATATGCATGAAACAGATGTAGTTTAACACTGATGGAACAGTTGACATTTTTGGATAATGCTGTGAGATTTGGCATAAAATCTGCGCAGGTGTCTTAACATATCTTCATCATCCTTCAAGTCATTGCAGATCACTACCCCTAAATATTTTGTCTTTTCAAAAAATATAAGTTTGTTATTGTTCATATAAATATCTGGACATTTCAGATGAAAGCCATGTGGTTTGATAACCATACGTATCGACTTTATAAGATTATATTTAATATCATTTTTAAAACCAAACTTTGCACAAATATTCAGCAAAGCCTGAAGACAACTGGGACTAGGGGCAATAACACACAAATCATTTGCATAAAACATATGGTAACTTATTAAGTACAGCAGTTGTGTATGTGACAATCTATACCTGCATTATTTAACATATTTCTTAAATCATCAATGTATACAGTAAATAAGTAGGGAGATAAAATCCCACCTTATTGAACACCGTTTGATACATAAAAGATTCAAGAAGTCAGAGGTCGCGGAACCACATTTAATATAAAACATTTGGGTTCTGTACCAGTATAACAATGAGTAGGACAGACACACCTCGATTAAGTAATTTTCTACACAGTGTCTAATGGTTTGCTCTGTCAAATGCTTTAGAAGCATCTAAAAAGCATGTATACACAGGACTGTTGTAGCTTCTATAATACTGAATAAAATGTTTTAACATATATATACAATGATCAGCAGAATGGCTCTCCTTGAATCCAACCTGATTCTCAGTTGTATCCAGGTAAGATTCAATAGGTTCAAGCAATATAATTTCAAAGATCTTAAAAGTAACCGTGACAAGTGCTATAGGTCTGTAGTTATTAACATCACTCGTGTCACCAGACTTGTTTTTGACCAATAATATAATAATAGTTTTCATAAAGTCATTGGGTAGATGTCCATGTGAGATAACACTAGTATAAAAACTTTACATTAGTATAGTTATGCACCTATCTGCATGTCCAGAGTGTTCAGCAGATAGCCCATCATTACCACGATTTACCAGACTTCAGTGTGTTGATAGCATTCTGCTCCACGCGAGATGTTATGTGTACGTCATTGTCATTACACAAATTCCCAGTATTGTTTACACACTCTTTCACATTTTGCATATTTACATCAGTGGTGACATTGTTTAAGAAAGATTCAAAATGTGTTTTCTACATGGTTGATATGGAAGAAGGATTGTTAGCACCATTAACACAAGAAGCATTAGGAATAACTTTCTTGTACGATTTAGGTATGGTTTTATATATATATATATATATATATATATATATATATATATATATATATATATATATATATATATATATATATGACATAAGTTACAAACATGCAATTCTTTTGTTTTTGTTCACAATACAGATTACAGCGACTATGAATGATGATGGACGTTATACCTGACGGTGTTTTCCAGTCGCTCCTCCATTCGCTCGGCTCTAGGTCGGCCGTTGTCGGACGGTGTACTGGACATATTGTTATGACAATGACTAGCCCTTGAATCGGCTGACATGGACACCGAATGCGGCGACTTCGTCGGCCTACTCCGCTCGCGCGAAGCCATGATTTGGCTTCGCCTTCGGCTTCTTTAATTTTGACTGTAGGATTTTCATCTTCTATGACCTTAAAACAATGAAAATTTGAAATCAGAAATCTCAAATGTTTAGTCATACCCTCTGATTGGGATATAAGAGGTTCACCTGTTTGGATACATCAGAGATTAAGGCCCCAACAAGGCCCATTCTATAGCCACGTTTGTTTTTACGATGCCTTGTTTTTATACGCCTCTGTTTTCACGATCAGTCAAAATATGGGTTTGCGCATGTGCGATATGGACCTCTATATGTCGTAAAACTAATTGTTTTACACGGCATACATATAAAGCTGTAGCTGTTTAATGGTTAATTAAACATTCAACCTATGCATTACTTTAGTGTCATTCGGAAGACAAAATATATACAACAATAAACTCATATGTTGAAATACGTAAACATTTACAACTATAATACCACTTTCAGATAGCAACAACGGCGTACCGACCATCCACCGCTATCGGCATCGGATCCCTTGTACCATCAATCCCGAGAATGGCTGATAAATCCGCTGTAAGTATAACATTCCCACAATCGATTTAAAAACCATTCGCATAATGTCTTACGCCAGTTGATATTGATATTTCGTAATTAATACAGTTATTAATTAAAACAGTTCACATGGTTCTAAAATGCCCACGTATGGTTACCCTGTCCCTGCTGACCAGAGTACTGATGTCAGTGATGACTCATCCAGTCATTCCGTTCCCGTTTCTGACAGTTTGACGCTAGTTAGTGATCTGTTGCCAACCCATTTTTGAGAGCACGCTCGTAATCTGGTTAGTCAGTGTTAGCCTACCATGCAGTGTCATTTGCACGTGTGGTAAACGTCAAGAGAAGTCTCAAGTCAAGTAGTTATTCTCCAAACAGCCCAATCTTGAGCTAACGCAGGAGTTTGGACCAACAGCTTTTAGTGTCTCTTCCGAAAGACACGGGCAAAGTGGGGTGAACGAAATTGCCCAAGCTTCGAAATGACGGAGGTGGAATAGAACCACCGTACTATCGATCGACAGGCGGGTGCTCTTACCATTAGACCACCGCTCCCCACTGTTAAACCACAGCAATGTATGTAATGGCAATATCGATAACTAATGTCATGATGGTTAAATATTAATAACTACATGAAATTAATTACTACATTAATAAACGTATGCATAACTGTGTGTATGCAAACTATGCATGCATGTTTCGTTAATATTAAATTAAGTTCCATGGCCATGCTTGTCACAACCCCAACATTTCAATACTATTGACACTTTCAGAGGTCGAGACCTGCCTCTCGAAAGTCGGACGCAAAAATGAACAACACTATCAAACCTTCAGAACACTTGCGGTCCAGAGAAGCTGAATACCAGTAAGTATGAGATTGCTATTAAAGCCTTCAGATCATCATTGCACAAAACTCCAATTTTGAACAGTTTACCTAATGTGGTTCTATTACCAAATCTGTGTTATGGTGAAATATTAAGCCAATAAATGACATATTAATGTGTTATTTTTTTAGACGTCTTAATCAAGAGTTGGAAGCAAAGACGGCAAAGTTGGTTAGCGAAGCAGAAGAAATGTTGGTGAGAATATTTTCCTGATTGTTTTATTGTGCATGAACCATTTCTCAATGTTAAACAACCTTTCTTTTTATTACTACCTTCAGTACCTTGTTATCATGACCACCAACCATACGTATGATGTTCCAATGATGACTTTTATACACAGCTTTACAATCATCATATTGTTCTCTTGTATTGGGGAAGCTTCAAAGGTTGGTTCAAATGGTAGCCTACTCATTTGTAATACCCATCAGTTATATCCTCTGATCAAGATGGGAACTGCCAATGGAATGATAGCTTTAAATAATAAACATATTACGTGAGCAAATAGCAGTGTTTCACAACATTTTTATAACGTTGCCTGCAATTATTAACGTATATGTAGTGTACTAGTTTGGTGTGAACACAAATGTAAGTATGGTGTGAACACAAATGTAAGTATGGTGTGAACACAAATGTAAGTATGGTGTGAACACAAATGTAAGTATGGTGTGAAATTGTGAGCACAAATGAAAGTTTTGTTAGATCACAAATGCAAGTTTGATGTGAATAAAATAAAAGTATAATGTCAACATAAACACAGTTACAGTGTGAATACCAATATAAGTATGACTGAACACAAATGTTAGTGCAGTGTGAACACAAATGCAAGTACAGTGTGAACACAAATAAAAGTACAGCATAAACACAAATAAAAGTGTGGCTCTGAAAACAAATTTAGCAGGTACAACATGGACACAAGTGTAAGCATGAATTTGAAAACAAATGCAAGTACAAAGTGAACGCAAATATAAGCATGGTTGTGAACACAAATGCAAGTACAGTGTGAACACAAATTCAAGTACAGCGTGAACACAAATGCAAGTAAGTGTGAACACAAATGCAAGTAAGTGTGAACACAAATGCAAGTAAGTGTGAAAACAAATGCCAGTACAATATGAACACAAATGCAAGTACATTGTGAACATTGTAAACAAGGCTATGAAGTGTGAATAACAATGCAAGTACAGTGTGAACACAAATGTAAACATGGCTGTGAACACAAATATAAGTATGGTATGAACACAAAAACTAGTATGGTATGAACAGACACAAGTAAGGTGTTAATACTAAACAATTAGTATGTGAACTCAAAGACAAGTATGGTATAAACACAAAATATAAGTATGATGAACACAGTTATTATGTGAATACAAACGTAAAGGACAATAAACACAAAGAAAAGTGTGATATGAAAACAATGTAGATTTAATAAGATTGAACAAGATTGCCATCCAAAACTACAAGTTCCAGATGGCAAATGGACAAGGAAGCCATTGGCTTATCCATCAATTTTAGAATCTATAGTATATAAACAATTTTATAATCTATGTATAGCCCACCCTTATCAGATATATGTCAATTTTATTTTAAAGCATATTCACACTACTAGCATTAACACAATCATTTGACAGTTTGTTCCGTTCATTTATCACCCTCTGTGAGAAAGAGTACTTTCTCATGTCCAACCTACACTGCTCCTTAACTTATGCTGCTTTGTGTCCTCTGGTTCTACTGCCTTCTTTAAGTTTGAAGAACATAGTCCTGTCAATATCCTCTTAACTATTCACTATTTTAAGCGCTTCTGACTGAGTCTCCTTGTCAAACCATATTCTAATAAGCGTAAACAAGTATGGTTTGAACTTTGAACACGAAAACATCGGGTGACTGAACACAAGTATGGTACAAACATAAGTACAGTGTGAACACAAAAACAAGTATTGGGTGAACACAAACACAGGTATGGTATGAACACAAACACAATTCTTGGGTGAACACAAACACAAGTATGGTAGGAAAACAAACACACGTATAGTCTTAACCCAAACACACATATAGTGTTACCACTAGTATGGTGTGAAGATACACACTGTGTTCTTGTACCTGTTGTAGAAGCTTGACTTCGACGAGGTACCGAAATCCTCTCTCTTGGACAATGTTCAAGCAGAAGATTCACTGTCGTAAGTTTTGGTGCTTTATAATGAACGGTACACATTTTACTGTTTTTACAAGATAACTGTTTGAAATGGTTAGTTTCTTGAAAGGTGTTTTCATTTTGGAAAGATATTGAACATTTTCCCATATCATGCTTGGTGAAAACAAATGCACGTGCAACCACAAAATTAACTGATGCGTGTCTTTACTTGATCATCATATAGTGTTCTGGTGTTTTGTCTTGTTTTGTTTTGTCTTTTGTCTTGTATAGATGGTTTTCTGTCTTGCAGGTCGAATGATGAAGACAACAGTGCACAATACAGGGAGATGCATGTTAGTGTGTGAAGCTATGATATGTTGTCTTTAGCTGCATTCTGTTAATAATTGTTATTATAATAATTAGTTATTGGACTGTTTTTAAAATGTTATGGTGCTTAAGTGAAGATAGACATATTTGTTGCTGTTGTATTATCTTTCCCCCCTTTTCTCCTTCATCGTCTCCACCCTCTAAAACCCTTCTTCCTTTGCAGGGTGTGGGTGACATGGAATTCTCATCATCTCTCCTGTTCCTTTGTGATAATTTGTTGCTACATTTTCTGGATTTCTCTTTACACAGTCCCTCTTTCATCTTGGTCTTCCTGTTCTCTTTCTACCACCCTCTGATTTCATATATATATATATATATATATATATATATATCGAAGGACTAAATGTCTTGATTTGTTAAATTTGTTAAAAGATTTGTTAAACACATGTAACACTTATCAAAGCCCATGTTACTGTAATCGTGCTACTTAAATTGTTGTACTGTTGTATTGCTACGTGGTGAGTTACTGTAATCGTGCTACTTAAATTGTTGTACTGTTGTATTGCTACGTGGTGAGTTAGTGCTGACTATCACAGTATCACGCCAGGTGTCATAAAATAATTTTTATATTGGGAATTTTTATGTTGGGAATTTTATATTAGTTTCTGATTCCACAAAGTGTTTGAAGAAACACCAGAGAAAGGAGGAGAGTAATAATAATAATGCTTTATTTACACAACATATATACAAAATTCTATTATAATTGACTGAAAAAATAAGGGTGGGTCACTTGAAAAAGCAATTGCTTGTCAAGCAAGTGACCCATATTGGCGTTTGTTTTGGTAATCATGTTATACATAAATATTTGCACATAAAAGGCAATAGCACTTGCTTTTGCAGAACAAACTTACACATAGAATTCCAAATTAATTACAGCATAAATAGTATTGCATTGTGATTGATGGGAGGAAGATGGTGAGGTATTATGGAAGGAGTCGGAAGAGTTTTTGAAATGCCTACACAAGGTTGGCTGTATGTGTGTAGGAGAACCTGTCTCGGCGGTCATCAAAGTCTGGGAGGTCCACGATGTCATCACGTCACACGCCATCTCTGTCAAGTAACAGGGTGTCCAACGCAAGCCGACCTCAGTCAAAACACAAGGCATATCTCAAACCCACGTAAGTCATTCAGGTTGTAAGATTCTAAATTGCAGTTTTATGTGTTTATTTTGTCGGTGTGAGAAACACAGTGTAAAAATAATTTGGGATAGACGCCATATCTATCATCTTATGCACACGCACATATCCATACAGCTGCATGTGTCATGACACACGTATGTATGTATGCACACATACACACAAAAACATGCACGTGCGTGCACGCACGTGCACACACACGTAGATGGTGCTAATTGAGGACACTAGTAAAGTAGATCCCGCCAATTGGGTTTTGTTAATAAAAGACCAACTGAAGTATTGGTTTATTATATTTAATCATACGTCTTAATGATTTGGAAAACGTAATTTGTTTTGAAATCATAATTTGTATTCTAATGTAATTCTAATGTATCATAACACACACACAACCTGCACATATTCACCCTGATACCCTTTGTTCTTCTGCTGATTCCTCCTATTGTTGCCTGTGCGGTCCACAGAAGGAAGGGCATCGCTGCAGATGATGTGGCTCTTGTACCAGAAGAGGTTGCTGACATACGAGAATTCACAGTCCAGAGAACCATCTCTTCCATTGAGGGACAGAGTGATCATGGCAGGATGGAGTCACACATCGAGTTAGACATGGCCGATATTATACCAGCTTCAGCCAATGAAATGGGATCAGGTAATATAATAATACAGTCTAGTTTTTAATTAGGCATTTATAATATATAGCAAAAATGCCCATTCTCTGGACGGGATAACTTGGTAGTTTATAAGTGACTGTTGCGATAACAATGTTTAAAAAATTTAAGAAATATCCTTCCGTGCCTTGGTGCTGCCAGTGCTGTCTCTCGAGATTGCGACATAATACTGGCAATTACAGTAACAAGTAGCGATGCTTTGCTCTTGTATTGCATAACTTCAGACAATCAAAGAAAAGACGCGTGATGTTAACAGTTGTATGTAATTGTTGGCATAGTGTTGTGGATAGTTGTATATAATAACAAAGGGTAATTCGATTGTTCATAGAAAGTGTAACAGCAGGGTGAATTTAGAACAAATACTGAGATGACCCGATCGTGGGGTCATAGAAAGTTTGATGCCTTAGATTCAAAGATAACATACAAACATATGAACATACACTTATTCAATTATAATAAGATTTGACCTTTATTTGTTTATGAATATCAACATGGCCATTCATGAACAACTGGGAAAAATTTTCAACACCTGCTTTAGACAATGTTTATTGTGGTCAGGCTTGCACAGGATCACGTGATGGGCATATCATTAACATGTGTAAAATTATGTTCCCTTCCGCACGCAATGTAAACATGATATTTGTCCCGAAGCATTCAAATTAAACAGATAATGGTCAAAGTAGATAAAAATTTATTTGTTAAAACACATTATAGGCAGTGAAGATGTTAGGACAATTATAGTTTCTACGTTATAAAGTAGTCTGTGTCTGTCTGTATGTCCCCCAGGAGGTAGGACTGTTATGAAGTTATGTAGGCGTTTGACATAGATTATAAACTCAAAACAATAGGAGCTCGTAGTTACGTATAATTGTTATGCGTGTTTTCTATGATTGTTCCGAGTTACGTGAAAGCTGCAGTTGTAGGTGATTTTGTGGGCATGAAGTTGTCATTGCAATGGCTGCCTTTTCTGCCGTGCAACGCCGGGCAACTCAGTTAATATAATATAACTATCAAACTTTAAAAAAAATTATCAAACTTTATACCTTTTATGTGGTGAGAGTTTGGCACATTTTGTTCACAAACACTGATGTTGATGTTATAGAGGCACAAATAAGGTTTCTGAAGGCAAAGTTGCGGGTGATGCAGGAAGAGCTGATGCGAGTGTCACAAGACAGCATCCAGAAGGTGATGCTTCACCTTAACTTATTTACTTCAATTTATCAGTTACATTCTATATTACAAACTCTCTCTCTCTAGTATGGAATTGTTTGTAATAATAAATATATTTTGTCTGAGTTAATTAACCAAAACTGAGCTTTTCAAGAAAGTTTTATGAGTACACTGGAAAACACTATGTTTGTTACTCAAATAAATCCAGTTTCTATTAATAAGACTTAAAATATTTAGCGTAAATAATTAGTTGGCAGTATTTAAAAATTTGAGTTGGAATCCTATGCATCCCTGACAATGTCTGTATGTTTTACAATGATGAGACAGTATTTTTAAATGATCCCCGAGTATCATACATTGATGTGATAGTATTTTGAGATGATCCCCAAGCTTCATACAATGATGTGAAATCATTTTGGGATGGTTTTTTAATGTTCAGCACCGATGTGACAACATTTGAAATGGCCCCTGAGTGTTGCAATGATGTGGCAATATTTTTAAATGATCCCTAAGTATAATACCTGTCTGACAGGAACAAGGCCGACTGTCGATGAAGTCAAACATGAAGCGGCTGGAGGAGGAGAATGCACGACAAATGAAGACGACCGGTATGCTCAAGGTGCAGCTCGACAAGCACGAACGTCTATCTAGCGAGTCACGAAACAAAACCGTCGACCTTGAGACAGAACTCACTCAACTCAGGAAGGTCAGTGATGGTCAAGTAGAATGAGGTTGGCTTACGGAGAAAGTGGTTATTTGGAAGGCATATGTATGCTCCCTCGTACTGCTAGAGGAAAATGGTGAGTTGTTTCCAAGTTTGACAGTTTTTCTGGGTTTAGAATTGTTGGTGTTTGATGGTTTTTCTGTTTCACGTCTTTTCAAAGTTTTATAGTTTTTCTTTGTTTGAGTATCATAGTTTATCTGTGTTTGAAAATTGTTCTGGGTTTTGGCAGTTTTTGTGTTTGAAAGGTTTTTATGCTTAAAACGTGATAATCGTGATTTGTTCTTTAAATTATTTTACTACGAAACTGCTTCCTTTGTAAAGTATGGTGTGATAAAATACCTAGTGGATGTCAGGATAGACATAGGCTGGATGCTGCATTTGTAACTGGAGTTAATAATTTTGGCTTAGTTATAACCGTTGAGTATGCATTTCAGTTGGCAACCCATGAGTAAATTAGAAGAACACCATTCAGTGTTACAGTTGTGGTTATTTTGTGCAGGAAATGAACACAATATCCCAGAACCATCAGAAGACAACATCAACAAAGAGCATAACGGAGGTGCGGTTGAACCGAGCCATCGAAGAGTTGGAGCGGTACAAAAAGGAGGTGGCTTCATACAAGTCAACGTTGCAAGTATGTGACGCCATTTAAAGTGAATGATGGGATGAGAGGTTGATTCCAAATGGGAGCCACATTAGTCAAATTAATATTTGGGAATTTTACATTAAGTTGGGACAGTTGAAAGTCAATCGGGGAATTGGTACAATAAACGAAGGAAAATATATCAGTAATCACTCAACACTAGAACTTGAATTTGTGTCCTGTTTCAGGATGCGTCCAGCTATGGACAGAAGAAGATGGAGAGTCTACAGGTGGAGAACAAGAGGCTGGAGAACCAGAAGAAGGAGCTGATAGTCGCCTTTAAGAAGCAGATGAAGCTCATTGATCTCTACAAACGACAGAAAGTAATGGGCGTCTGTGATATCAGTGGAACAGTCTCTCTTTTATACCTCCTTTTGCAGATGACCATCTGTGATATCAGTGGAACAGTCTCTCTTTTATACCTCCTTTTGCAGATGACCATCTGTGATATCAGTGGAACAGTCTCTCTTTTATACCTCCTTTTGCAGATGACCATCTGTGATATCAGTGGAACAGTCTCTCTTTTATACCTCCTTTTGCAGTTGGCCATTTAAAAACATTTATATAATTCTTTTGAAGTATACATTGTATGCAAAAGAGGCTGGTCTGTGGTATGATAAATAATGCCTGTATTGGTACATTAAAGATGCATTAAATAATTCTTCTACATGAATACGATTCGTAGGTCTGTACAGAACTTCTAAGTTTTATATTACTGAATAGTTATCCACCTGAGTGTAAGATTTGTTAGAAATGTACAGATTTAGGCCTCGTGCAATAGTTATGCCCAGCAGTACGTGGGGGGGGGGTGGGGGGTTAGAGCACTGGACTCTCATTGTAGCATTGACTTTTGTTTAAAATCCAAGCTGATTTGTTCACTCAATGTTGCCCCAGTTCACTTCGCAGTATAAATGAGTACCTGGCACTTGTCACTAGCCATCATTGTCGCTTCCGGAGAAAAGTACATTTTTATCCATTTGCACATTGGAAACAAAGATTATGGACCAGCCCTATGGACCTACATAATAACAACAATGTTGATCTTATAATAGTGGTAGTTTCAGCTTGGACAAGGCACTCCTTGTGCTTAATTGCATTATCAAAGCATTTGGGCAGCAGCTAATGCAGCGCCCGTATGTGTTTTTTGTAGATCGAGATCATTGGCTCTGTGTGTCAAAGACAGGTTTTTTCCATTGTCCTGTGTGGGACTTTTTACTTTCCGTAGCATCAGATAGAATGGACAAAATGCCTTTAGGGTTTCTTCCAAAAGACACAAGCAGTAGGTGGTCTTGAACCCCTGTCATATTGCTTGACATGCAGGCATGCTAACTGCGGAGTCACTGTGCCCAACCCTTGTGATCCAGACATATTTTGAACTTCAAATTGTAAGTCATTCTAAGCAAGGATCAAGCAACTGATGGCATTTTTGTTTTGGCAACTGCTCTATTGGGGTTTAACGTAAACTGAAAGACTGTTTTTTCTTGGCTGCGATTGACATTGTTCCAGAAGGATTGGACTCATTATTTGTACCTGTTTACTTTTCAGATGCACGTGGAAGCTGCCAAGATGCTGTCGTTTGCAGAGGAGGAATTCTTAAGTGCTCTAGAGTGGGGAAAATGATTGCGTATGCACCTTCATGGAACCATATCTGCCTTTGTTCTATGCTGCACCATGAAGAGATATATGTCCAGGTGTTGCATCATGATACCATGTGTTGTCGTGAACATAAAGTCAGCCAGTGTACAGAGCCAGATCAGTGTGCGTTAGGAGTCTGTGCCTGGTGTGACATCACAGAGACAGTGATATGACCTGTAGGTTACTTTCTTGTCGGTAATAGATAGTTCATAATATACTGTTGTCTAAATTAATATGTAACTACTGCAGCATCCTCTGACTGTTTCTAAAGACACTTGAATTACATTTGAATTTTGTTGGCTGGATGTGTGCTATGCAATATGTGCGTAATGTTCGATGCTGTTTTTATAAAAAATTTCGTAATTAGTTTTGTTTAGATTCCTATAAATGTTTGGTCATTTTTAAATACAGAAAATGTGTCTACAGAGCCTAGCGTGTTTATGGAGATTTCTACTGGGCCAGTACAATTCTTTGCTCATAGCTGAAGGTGCATAAACACAAAGTGAAAATTATTTGTCGGTTTAATTTCTTATGATGCATCACCTTCCACGTGTGTAGTTTTGTTAAGATGCAGCACTCTTGGTTAAACACTAAATAAATGTTTACTCGCCTTTTTGTAAATGATTTCTCTGATTTTAGAGTGTTTGTAATGGAATATGGGATATATCCTTTATCGATACCTTTTGTACTTGTGCAAACAAAGGTGAACGTCATGTATTTGTTTATTACATACATATGTTACACATATTTCAAATACAAAGCAAACGTTGGATCAGTTTTAAACAACATACTTGTGCTCTGTCAGTTGTACACATACCACACATATCTAGTACATCATCTCGTACGTTGATGGGTGATAGTTATAATTCAAATGTGAGGAAACCTTTTAAATAACAGCAGATATATATATATACATATATATAATATGTATATATATATATATATATACAGTATTTATATATATATATATAAATGTTTTAAGCACAACGATGGTACCAGCACACATGATCAGCTAGATAAAACTAACAGCACTATTGCTAATTATTAAGTTGGAGTTCAGTATTATGCATTCTTGTTATTGGAGGATACCTTCTCAGCGAAACATTCACACCTGTAATGTTAAATGAACAGATACTGTTGCCTAAAGAACTAATTATAACTCACAGCAATGATTCCCTGTCATGGAAAGGATGTGCCAATGCTGTTCGAAAATGTTTCTAATGCACTTGCACTTGTTGGTTCTGATACTCGTTGGATGGTGCACACGAATACCTGACACTGTCCGTGTGAGTAGATTAATAACATCGTTATTCCCTTTGTCAAAGAACCACGGGTAAACGTACAAGAGATACCCAACATAAGTAGAGTTGTCGCATCATAGGCCCATATTCAGTTCAGCTCCATTGTCGCAACCAATTCTTCAAACACATTGTTCCAGCAGCAGAGTAGAAGACGGAGTTGGCACCCTTGACCCACGTACGTGTAGGATTTCACATAGTCTTTAAGGTGACGAGTTCACAGTGCCACCAGCGGGTGTGTTAAACATGACGCTCCTTGATACTCCTGATCAAATGCTTGTATCATCTCACTGACCACCTGACTGACCTAACACGTTCATTGTGTAATACACGCAGTAAACAGACCGATTAGCGATGGTCGCAAGTGACCGATTTATCCTGCTGATTACACATACATCTATTACAATTACATACTAATTGCCGTCTAAGCACGCGATGAAGTAATCCCAATAGGCGAACCAATAAAGCAAGAATCGTGGTGATTGTAAATGCAGCTAGACCAAAGACCCGGACAATGACACGATGTGGGGCTCATCCCAGTTACGACTGTGAAGAGACGGCGGCCAGAAAGAAAAGTACAACAGATGCAGGGACACGGAAAGATGCAAAGAACAGTCGAGGGGAGGTTTATGAACGCAGCTAACGACAGTCCAATGAATCACCAATGTAAAACATGAACTGACGCTGGATGGAATGTCCATGACAAATAATACTGAAACTGGAATCTCGGAATACAGCTAATCAGCGTAGGCCAACGCATACCTTTCTTACAAAATGCTAGATGTTCAACGATATTTCATATTACTTCCTGTGCAACATTTTTGTATTGCCACGCGTCACGATCGATCAGGTTTTAGGCATATATATATATATATATATACCAGGGGTAATCAGTTTTACTGTTGTAAGCTCTTGCATTAGAAAATAATATTAAGTTAAGATTAAGAGAATATTAAAATGCAACAATAAATAGCTCTGATTTTTCCTACGATTTCTTACGCTCGGGAGTTGGTTGATCTCTCACAGGGGCGACGTCTCCCGATAAAGCAAAGGACAATTCGCTATTCATGAGCTACTGCAAGACGGGGAATTCGACGGGCAGTTTGTGGTGTACCATCGGCATGTTTCTCATGTACTCGTACTTCATTATGTCCTCGTCGTTGACGAGTATCTTGGGGTCCCGCGGGAACCGGTAGCCGTCGTTGTGGTGGATGTCCAGCTCCTCGTGGTAGTAGCCGTAGTAGCCTCGGGGGCCGCGCCACGACGGGAATGGTCGGACAGCCGTCTTCGGCCACGGGTTGTGCGGGTTGTACATAGTGATGGCAGGCACGCCCGTCCGGTACAGGTTGAACGGATTGAAGGCGTAACCGAACAGGTTGAGGTCCGGCGGCGACGCGTTACGGAAACCTGCAACAAGATTTAGATTTAACAAGATTTGCCATCCAAGCCAAAGGCCCAGATGGCAAGTGGACAAGGAAGCCATTGGCTTATCGAGAGTCCAATACACCTCAACAAAATCGGTTGTTTCAAAGCAGCATGCATGATTTAAATAGGCATCAATACAGTATGGCCAGAGGGTGAAGTTTGCCATCTGAGTTGCCTCCAGGATATCACTCTGTGCATCATCACGATGAACTACGGTGTTGCCAGGTCTGATAGTCAACGATTATATATATATATATATATATATATATATATATATATATATATATATATATATATATATATATATATCTATATAATCGTTGACTATATATATATATATATATATATATATATATATATATATATATATATATATATATATATATATATATACACACACACACACAAACACATAACTATATATATATATATATATATATATATATATATATATATATATATATATATATATATATATATATATATATATATATATATATATACACACAAACACAACTATATATATATATATATATATATATATATATATATATATATATATATATATATATATATATATAGTTTGTGTGTGTGCGCGCGTGCGCGCGTGCGTGCGTGTGTGTGTGTGTCGATACATTAAAGCTATACTGGTAGAACAATAGACGAAATGAACGTCACTGGGCCTAAGGCAAAGCTTAATGAACCACATTATTGACGTGCTCTAAACAATCTGTGATATTAATTAATTTTCTGTTGGGGCATCTGGAGTGTGCTTCCAGCATAGGGCCTGTAATGTTTAAGGGATCACGCCTCAGTTACACTTCCGAATGTAGGGCAGAATAATTTTAGATAATTGTAATTTTCAAAAAAACATATCCTCTGACATAACTGCATTTGAGCAGACACATTGGCAAGTTTGCTGGTAGAACATGTTGGCAGTGTAAACTGTGGATTTTTAGATGATTTCAATAGGCGGAAGGATTTTTGGAAAAATTTTCGCCACAAGGCACATGTGCGTAGTAATTCGTGCAGAAATTGGTAAACATTGACGGGTATGGCACGTGGCAGGCATTTAAAAAATAGAAGTATGAGACTTTGACTAAACTCGATCAGCATGTCGATGAGAGGAAGAAAAAGGCAGGTAAGATGTTTCAGAATTTGTGATGGTCCCGTTTTCTTATAATCGTGCAAAACGTTAACATGGTCACCAATGGGAAACGTAACAGTAGGCTGAACCTTTAATTCGTTGTGTCGGGTGAATATATCGATTTTGACAAAATCTCCATTTCGTACTATTCTTCCGATGACCTGAACACAAAACAAAATGATTTACAACACGGTCGTCTCTGCCTATTGTCTGCGCTGTCGTGTGCCTAGGAAAGAACCCAAACCGTCAACACACAAATGTGTACATTTACACCCGATTGTTGTGTCGCCACATTCATTAGCCCTACATCAAGCGGGGTGTACAACTTTTCTTACCCGACGAGGCGCAGAACTTGCCGGAGCCGGGGACGTCCCGTGCCGCCTGCCATGTACGCCAGTCATCCTCGTTCGTGAACTCGATGGTGTCCGTCACACGGGCGTTCGGGATGGCTCGCTTCTGGTCGTGTGTCTGTTGCAAGCAACACTCGGTTGAGTTGAAGTCGTATGCATTGTAGTATCCAATATTGTATCATTACTAATAATTGTGAATGTTCGGTTGCAACACTTTTGTTTGGAGCATACGTATTTTGTGGTGACACTCATGTAAGGTGTGCGTGCGTGCGTGCGTGCGTGCGTGCGTGCGTGCGTGCGCGAGTGTGTACGCGTGGTTCATTATTCGAAGGTATTTGTTCGATAAAAATACGAACATCGTTGAGGTCACGAATGTTGCTTATTATAAACTCTTGCGGCGAGATGGACAGACACAAAGAACACATGACCTCGAACATGACGTATCGTATCTCCCACGCTATATCTCACGCACTCATACGCGTAAGACATTGTCATTAGTTATCTCACAGGGTTGGCCGTCTCACCTGCCAGCTGCGGTTGACTGGCGAGTAGTACTGGTGGCCGTTCCATACGATCGACTTGCCGTCCCCCGACAGGTAGTTGCGGTCCGGATAAGCGCGGTGCCGCCCTTTCATCAAGTCGCTACAGCCAAGTAGAGGACGCATAGGTGACATAACATATTTGTTTCTAAACATGACGTTAGTTGTTCACGAGTAATGTGCTTTCTGTGAACAAAATACCAATGTATAATCATCGATTAGCTGCGGTCAGAGTTTGTTTTTATGACTGACTCTAAAAACGGGAAGGCTTCTGTAAAACGAGATTTTTAATAAATTGAACGGCATTCAACCGGAATTAGCTGGTTTTTTTTGGGGGGGGTTAACGCATGTTAATGTGATATTAATTAAATATTGACAATAAACTTGATTCAGTGTGACCTATCAATATGGGTTGGCCCACGTGTTCATTCACTCGACACACTCCAGACGACAGCGGGGGACCGACCCTATGCGAACTAACTTCATTCGCCTCTGGAGACTTAACCGTTGGACGTCTGAGGTCATGGTTAACTGTGTGTTGATTGCAACTTGTATCATCTTATATAAATATGATGTTTTAAGCCATAACCAAAAAACAAGAGAAGAATGTGAACGGGAGTATAGCGTATATCTCGGCAACCATCAAACAGATCACATGACATAATTGGGTCACGTGCTGAGAGCGACACCAGAAACGGTACCTATAAGCAGGGTTCCCTCACAGACTGGATATTGACGTAAACCAAATGTCCTAGGTTATATGTATTTAACATAACATATACTACATTGCAACGTGACCATCTACTATTCCTAAATATAAAACCTACTACAAAAAATAACAGCGATATAAAGAGTGATATGCACAGCCACAGTAAAATGTTTTAAATATAGCTTTATTAGGGCCTGGTAACTAAACACGTATTTAGTTAGACCTACCAACAATATTTTTGGGAACATCCTATTAAGCCTTATGTACATTAAGCCGTTACACTTAATAATGTATTATTTATTTTGAGTTACTCACGGCTAAATACAATTATGGAGAGATTGCTCAGATACTAACCATGTTTGTGGTAGATACTCATTAAAAGCCGGGGTGGTATACTTCAACACAAAGCCTTAACACGCATCACTTGCCGGTCCAAATCAACGAATAAATGAACCCATTACATAACGTTAATTGTAACCAATTCGCGCACTACGGGGGATTAGCAGAGCCAGAGCCTATGACAGATGGGACACAAACTCGGTTTTTTCCGCATCAGTGACAGTGAAAACGCGCGAATGTTGCAAATACGTTAGTGCGGGGGTGATATTTCACGTAAGGCAAGCACCAACCCACAACATACCGTCTGTCCGCATTCAGGTGGAATCCCTTGGCCCGGTTGACGTGCTCGAATGTGTACGTAGCCATTTCGCTGCTAATTATCCACCTGCAGCGGGACTGACGTTATTTGTTGTGCGCCGCGCCGTTACTGTTTACGTCGTACGTCGCATCGCCCTGGCAACGGATGCGGTGGCGCCCCAGTGCGGACAGGCAGAACACCAGATCGCATACATATTACATAATGCAAATGCCAATGAGAATTTGCTGCTGCATTTTATTTGCTAACCACGATAACCACGATAACCACGATTCGGACTATCAAACCTTCGATAAAAGTTAATAAAACCAGTGTTCGAAATGACCATTGACTCTTGGGGAATCCCCTAAAAATATTGGTGACCCTTTGAAAAAAAATCTTCTTAACAAATCTTCTTTTCAGGCACTGTAATGCCCAATGGCTATTAGGGTCTATTTTCGTGAAAGTAGTTATTTTATCAACTTAGGTTGAATGCACTTGTAAGTCGCTCTGGATAAGAGCGTCTGCTAATTGACTAAATTGTGGTCTAAACCATTGTTTCTGGAGTAATGCGCTTGCAGACCTTAGTTGCAGACACAGTGCTCTGTAATTCTGAGAAATAAAAATGTGCCTCAACTAGTCACTCATTGGTGGCATTAGGCCTACTGCAGACACCCAACAGATGGCGCCCTTAACCACAGAACACATACTCATCAATGATATGAGTGGAATGATTTAAGATGTTTTTAACAGAGATTATCTGAATGACAATAGAGTGAGCTGAATGAATCAGCTAAACTACCAACAGAATGATGTCAAGTCCTGCGAAACCGTCGAATTCTGCGAAAACCGTCAATTTCTTGCTGTAAGATCGACCAAGTTCTGCGAAAATCGTCGAGTTCTAGCACAGATGAACCAGAGTAGCCTCACCCGCACCAACAGGTGAAACAGCGGAAGGGTAATTACTTCGGTACGATAAAATGTGGGACCCCCGAGCTTACATTTTTCTTTCTTATGCCACCCCTCATTTCAAACACTGAATAAAACACCATGCTTAAAAGTAACTGTGTTACAATTATGGTCATAAAATTATAATTCAGACATCTTCAACCCTTAGTCTTGCATGTCAGCTGTTGAAACTTCACAGCAATGGGGGGGGGAGGGGTGATATTGAATTAGTAACCAGAAGCAGAGAGTGTTTACTAGTAGTGCGTATGTGGTGTTGCAACAATTGAGTCTCGGTCAGTCACTGACACCTCCGTGTAGGGCGTACTGTGGTTGATGCATTTTCATATGATACATGTTTATATCAACATAAGGCATGCATTGATGGTACTTCTGGTTGGTAAATATCAACCCTAACAAAGATCACAATTAAAAATATTTTTATTTGAAGTTTCATAACTCAAGAATAGAATTCAAACTTTCACATTTCACTCCAATAATACTTACAAATTTCATGTATCAATAGCAGTGTTACATGTTTGGTACAACAGTGGCATGGAACCTGCCATTCACAGTTGATGAAAATACCATTTACACCCATAATAACATATAATAGTAATATATTTATGTAAAATTACAAATATGGTACAACGTGACGGTTGCAATAAATGCCTACAAATAGAGTTTTAACTAGTGAAAACATTACATTCATGATTAAAAATGAAAAAAAAATATAAGTGTATGGCAAATCGGTACAATTTTCAGAAATGTGTGACCATTGCAATTCATGCCTAAAAATAAGCAGTTTTTAAAGCAAAATAATAGTTATGGTTTTGGGGCTATGCACCTAAGAGTTAATAAAAACTAACCATGTGCAACTAAAATCAAGAATATCATGCCAGTGGTTTCTAAAAGTGGGATTCCAGTAATTTCGCCATTGTCCTGGCAGCTGACATGTTGGCCTAGTAAACCGATAAGTGCCTGCGCAGTTCTCGGAAATTGGTTAACCTAGACTACCACTATGAAGTACTAAGGGCTGTGGGTATATGTACACAATTAACGAAAGCAAATCAAATGAGGGACTTATTTAGTAAACAAAGGCCAAAATATGTTAGTGTACATAGTTTGAGCTGGGAAGCAAACAGCATGGTCATATACTACTGGCAAATTTAGGAATAGGTAAAAAAACTTTCATTTGATGAGTGAATATTGTTAGACTACCGGCACTAGTGGCATAAGGTTATCTAACAGTAAGGCGCAGCCCATGAAATAAAAATGTTTGTTCAACAAGGTTTTCCTAGTAAACCATTAGTGTGATATTCTTAATTGTAGTTGCAAATGGTTATTTTTTTGTAACTTTTATAGATGTGTAAGCCCAAAATTAAAACTATGGGCAAATATCAATAATAATTACACCTTAAGAGAGTACACCTCACTGCGTGGCAAACTGTGCTTAGTGCCAAATCAACAGTAAATTTTTAAAATGTTCAGTCTGATAATTTTTATTGTAAAATCATGTTACTTAGTACAAACTATAATATATATATTTTTTTTTTATATAGTATAAACTATAATATATATATATATACCCCTGTATATATATAAATATATATATTATAAACTATAATAAATCATATATATTATATAATGCAAACTATAATATATATAGTAAAAACTATAATATATATAATCATGTTATATAGTATAAACTATAATATTTATATATGTATTATGGGCAGCAGTTCATGCCCTTGACAAAGTTTGGAGAGTGTCCATCTGCAGACTCACCAAACTGAAGATTTTCAGGACGACGGTTGAACCGATCCCGATATATGGATGCAATTCGCGGTCGCTAACACAATCAGTATGGATGGCACCTACACAAGAATGCTGCAGAAAACTCAAAATGTGTCATGGCGCCACCACACAACAAACCAAGAACTGTACAGCTCCCTCCAACGGATCACCACCATTGTGAGCCAATGGCGTCTTCGTCTGGCAGGTCATGTGATGCGCCATGACGAAGCAGCCAACAAAGTCGTGCTCTGGAAGCCCGATGGCCCTCAGAGAAGAGGTCGACCAACAACTACTCTACAAAACATGCTAGAGAAAGACATGAACCTCAGCGGGACAAATCTAATAGCGGCAATGAAGAACCGAAACCTCTGGAAGGAAATCATCATGTCACCACATTAAGTTGATGACATAAGTATATATAGTATAAACTATAATATATATTATAAACTATATAATATGTATATATTATATAGTATAAACTATAATTTATATATATATATATCATAGTATAAACTATAATATATATATTAAAAACTATTATATATATATAATCATGTTATATAATATATAAATATAATCATGTTATATAGTAGAAACTATAATATATATATTATATAGAATAAACTATAATATATATATTACATAATATAAACTATTATATATATATAGTAAAAACTATATATATTATATATATATATATAAATAATATATATATATATATTATATATATATATAAATCATGTTGTATAGCATAAACATATATATATATATAATGAAAAAAAAAAATTATTTGACTGTTGTCTGTTTGTGAACATCGACCTTATTGTTCAGTACATTCATTAACAACAGTCAACAATTTCCAATACCTGTGGACAAAGTTTATCAGGGTCAGACGTTCACGAGATCACGTGGTGGACATATCATTAACACCCATAAAATTACATTCCCTCATTACATATCTAGTTAATTATCTACAAAGGATATTCTTAAAATGTGGTTCGCTAAAACACATTTGGCAGATAGATATTAGAATAGATCATCATAGTTTATAATAATAAAATAACTGTAATTTTTGTTTTAACATAGATTTGTATATTAAAATTTATGTTAACTTCGTAGATGGAGGTGCAGAAGAAGACATCAAAGCACAATTGGGAAAAGCCAGGTTAACATTTGCAAATCTACAGCTGCTCTGGAGATCTTCCCAAAAGACCAAATCAGAATCTACCAGAACAATGTCCTCTCTGTGCTTCTCTATGGCTCAGACACTAGACACCAATAGACTTTCCAGCTTCCACAACACCTGCCTAAGGAAGATACTGAAAGTGTACTGGCCCGAGACCATCTCCAACACCAGACTCCACCAAGCAACAAAACAACAACACATCTGCCTCATCCTGAAAAAGACATGGCTTGGTCATATCTACAGGATGAGCAATGAACTGCCAGCTAAAACAGCGCTAACCTGGACGCCAGAAGGAAACAGAAAAAGAGGCAGGCCGAAAACAACGTGGCGACGAACAATGGAAGAAGAACTGCACAGCAGCAAGGAGAGCCCAAGACAGAGAGGTCTGGCGAGATCTTGTGCAAGCCTTATGTGCCACATGGCATGAAGAGGATAAGTCGTAAGTAATTTTTGTATTACAGATGTGATTATAGTTTATACTACATTGTATGATTTTACAAAAAAAACCAATCAGACTTTGTATCTCCAATCAAACAAAAAATCAACAGTTGCATAGGTGACAACATAGGTGACAACATCTGCTCATGGAAAATGCTCATGAAAAAGGAGGAAAGTGCTCGTGAAAGTGTGAAACATCCTCCTTCACTCAACTTTAGTTGGTTTTTATGGGACGTAATTTTCATGTGCCGTTCTCGCTTATGGGGAACGCATCCACAAGAAAACGTTAAATCACTTGAGACCAAAGAAATAAAATGTGCTTAGAGTGGCTGAGTGTGCAATAGACCGATTTTACTGTAACTTTTTGTGGTTTTGAAAAAAGTTAGATATTTCTTCCAAAAAGTGAGAAAATTTAACCAAAGGGAAAAAAGCAGCATTTCCTACAGAAAAGTGGTAATGTTGACACCTATGCAGTTGGATATGCTACACTGATATGATGGTGTCTAGGGCAGATCGCGCCTGGTAGAGTTGGGCAGCCAGAGTGCCGTGAGACCCCCGGCACTGAGGAGCACTGCCACCATGAGCATGGGCACGGCGCAGTGGGCAGTCACCAGCTGCCCAAACACCATGTTGCCCAATATGGCACCAATCCGACCGGCCGCATTGAATACACCAGCCGCAGTTGACCTGAAATACACAAGCACACAAAAATATATATATATATATATATATATATATATATATATATATATATATGTTGCATGATGTAATTGAAAAATTTATTGAAAAGAAATTGAAAATACAAATTACATTTACAAATTTACATGTAATTTGTATTTTCTATTTTTTTTCAATAAATTTTACAATTACATCATGCAACATTTTAACTCCATTTATTTGCTATAAATAATCTGTAAAATATAACATGTTGCGTATATCATATTCGTTTGCCATTGTTACCCATTAATGCATTTGTATACTGCATGACAACAATTTCACGCATAACACCATAAACACATGGCTGATTCGGGAGACTACTGTTCCACATCAATATTCTAATGCTAGCATATACATTCTTTGTAGCTAACATCATTTACATTGTGAATGATCAATATTTATAGGTTTAAAAATATAAATATTATAATAAAAAAATGCATGCTATAAGATAATAAATGTCAAACAGGAAATCTTCTTTCCATGCTACTTTTCTTTTCCCAATAGAAAGCATACTGTTTATATTAACTGCATCACATAATGACATATCTTGTCAGGCAGTTTAAACAATTATCCCTGTAATGCAGAAATAATTGATGTTTGAAGTTGAACCATTCCTGACTCTCACCGTAGATGCGTCGGAAACAGTTCAACTCCAAGTACATCGAGGACAGTCCAACCAATCACAGAGACGCCGCTGAACACACAGCTCATGATGAGGCTTTGTGTCTTCGTCTTGAGAAACCATACAAAGAAGACACTGCCACCCGACACGAGCATGCTAGCAACTGTAACAGACAAGCCACGGTCATTTTACACGCCAAAGGTCATGGGTGGTCTGAGACCCGTGAAAATGGGTGTATGTGTGGAAAATGGGTCTAATCATTAGCTGTGAAGTCTCATATTGCTGAAAAATGGGGTATAATGAAAGCCTTGACCGTAGAATTCTGGGATGACTAGTTCTTCTTCTGCTCACCAGTTGGCATGGCAAGCAGGCCGTCCAGTCATTAATTGGGAGACGGATTAAAGAGGGCATATGGCTCAGAAAGACAACTCCAATCATGAATTGAAATGAGGTGGAATACATACTCGGCCCCTTATGGAATGGCCTGCTTGCCCTACCAACTGGCAAACAGAAGAACTTATGGAATGGCCTGCTTGCCCTACCAACTGGCAAACAGAAGAACTTATGGAATGGCCTGCTTGCCCTACCAACTGGCAAACATAAGAAGTAGTCATCCCAGAATTCAGTTCCCAATGAAGGCTATTGGCAGTAGCTGAAACGTTGAATAAGTAAATCTCATTAGTTGTAATTAAAAGAAAATTGTTTTTCGTTATTATGTACCAATTTTGTGAAAATCTTCACGAGATGGTGATTTATTCCCGCAAAATTAAAATATTCGCTTACCTAGAAGTGATTTCCGACCAATTCTGTCAATCAATACAATAGTGAAGATGTTGCCAGGTAGATTGGCAGCTGCTGTGATGAAGCTCTCGTAGTAGATCTCACTGCTCAAGCTCTCGCTGTTGCAGTCAGACTGGGGCTCTGAGTGGTTGGAATTTATTGGAGCTTCACAGACTGAGCCACCTGATAGAGCCGTCCGTTTAAACAACTCCGGAAACCACATCCACAACCCGTAATAACTGTGGACAGAGAAACTTTCTCAAGTAACAAGTTGCACCTTTTTTCAGGAGATCTCACAGAGTTGTGCAAATACCTAAAAAAAGTCTCGACTTCATCTAAAAATCTCATGATTTTTCCATTCTTCCCATGAAAAATGTGTAATTTTAGTGGTTTTAAATTATACAGTATGCCTATGTCGTACAGTCATTTTGATGATTATAGCTGTGATTATATTAATAACTTTATTAATAACTTTATAATGTGATCAAACAGTAAATACATTTTTAATGAACTTCCAATGTCGCCCTTTGTTTTTGTCACAAAGATAAATGTTTGGGACAGAAATATGAGGCACCGTAGCAGACAAAAGGGTGACGAAATAGCAAAACCTGTCAAGTTTTGTGAGAACCATAAAGTTTTGCAAGAACCATCGAGTTCTGGCTACGAGAACAGCAACTCAACTGTTCACAGAACTTGACAATTCGCAGAACTCGACGGTTCTTGCTGAACTTGACAGTTTGCAGAACTCAACGGTTCTCGCAGAACTCGAGGTTCTCACAGCCAACGGTTCTTGCAGAAATGAACAGTTCTAGCATAACTCAGCAGGTTTTGCTGTTTTGTAACCCTTTTGGCCGCTATGGCGCCCCATACAGAAATGCAGAAAAAAAAAAACAGAATATCCAGGAGCGTTGGCCACGTTTGATAGCTTGTTGGACCTAGTTGCTAGGCAAACATGATGGATCCGTCAAATGTTTCACTGTGTGCACCAAACAACTGTGTCCAAGTTTAAATGTTGGATCAACTGACTTTTTTTCTGAAATAGCAGCGTGTTTTCAGTTAAATTGCAGAATTCATTATTTATGATTTATACTGATGAAAACTTTACAGTCTAAAGAAAACTGTATACTTACTTACCCAAATGAAAGGGTAAAGAATACGCTGATCATCACCAGTGTCAGCTTCCGGAGTTGGACTTGAAACAGTTGGACGGTTGACTGGAGAATCTGAAGGGTGAATGGTGGGGGGGACAGATATATAAGCAAGACTGATTCCATCACAAAACATTAAAACTTAAATTTAGATCACGCAAAGTAGTCTGAAAGTTCAACACAAAATTCAACACAAAATAGTCTTTACTTTTAACCATTAACTTTTCATCAGATACTAGTCATATGTTTGAAAGCACATCACAAGTGATGCACAATGGGAGATTCTGTGCTCTGTCGGCAGACGTTTTGATGCTTGAAAATGGGATATTATGTATATAACAAATTTAAAAGCGTTTTAATGAAACTACATATACTATTTGCTAAACAATGTATACAAAACTTTCATGGAATACAGGTAATAAACACCAAATGCAGAATTGTACTTAGCACTTTGTATATGATAACAGTTTAAATTGTGATACATTTCGCTTCCAGAATCGAATACGCTAAGTATTTTGGGTATTTAATCGTACAATTTATAAGCATAAAAGCAATAAGGTTAATCAAATAACACTAGTTCTTGGAATAACACCTATTAAGTACAGGGGTGGATCTAAGCTTGTTGGCAGGGGGGTCTCAGTCAGTCGTAGTCATGTCGTTCTACTTACGAACTGGGGGGGGCGGATGCAAGACAACACGCATTGTTCTATTTAGAGAAGGGTTAATATTAGCCGACTACTAATACTTCAGTCTTTACACTGACACTAGTTCCGATGTAGGCCTATATACATTGTCCTTTACCGTCATATTTTGCCATGGAAACAAGACCCCCTCCATGGCCTGGTTCTTGAGACCCCCTAAGACCCCCCTGGATCTGCTGCTGAAGCATAAATTACAAATCAAAGTGTTTCAAGGTAGTTGTTGAGGAACTTTAATATGATAAATGTTAAACTTTGTTGACAGTTATTCACATGCTCTATTCTCAGTTGCGCCAACAGCTGAGTATCGCTGTGCCATTTATGTCTAGTAGATTAATCTTAATCCTGAGTGGCAAATGTAGTGTCAGAGAGCTCCCTGGCTGTAAGTGAAGGGAACCTTATACCCCTATAACCAAGTCACTCTATGTCAACCATTGGTTAGTATTTTCCACAAAATGATTCATTCCAAAAAAGTGCATGATAAGCCACTGCCGCAGCATGCAGATTAGATTATGTCTGGAATGATGTGAAACACTGAAAGCTGTACTGACTGCAAAGGTGACAATATATATATAAGCTGACAGTATTGTTCAGAATATATACGTATGCTGGTTCATGCAGTCATACACACACATACTGTGCACGCACGCACACACGTACGCATGCATGCACGCACAGTTGATATTTTCAATAATTTTTATTGAGTGTACTTTGCAGACACTACAGCTTTAAATTAAAGGTACAAAGTCTGATCGTTTTGATAATAAAATCATGTTATATAATATAAACTATATACTGCTTGAGTCATTGAGCCATTCCACCACCTTGACCACCCAAATGTGTTTTAGTGAGTCACAATTTGAGCATAAATTTTACCATTGCCTGTTTATGAATATCGACTTTGAATATTGATAACAGTCAATTTCTATTTATTTTTATAGGTTCATTGACACACATTTAGAAACAGATTTATTATGAAAATAGTCAGACTGTGTACCATTAAAATAAACGCGATAAAGACAACACAACCCAAAAAATGTTGGCCAAACACTTCCACCAAAGCCTTCTTTCACTAAAGCCAGAAAGCTGCGTCTGCAGATATTGTGAGTAGGTCATAACTTCCAGATAAACTGAACTTGACAGTAAACAGAAATTGCAGCTACTTTGGACTTACATGTACTGTTAGAGATCTACAAGCTTCTCGCGAATAACTCTGTGTCAAATGAATGGAACAATAAATATTAAATTACAACAATTATTAATCAGAACCACACATCACAACAATTATCTGACTGCACGTTACTTAAAGGTATTCACGCATGACAAATCTGAAGTTTAATGAACCTGATTCGTGATGGGCTAAATCAACTGAGGAGGAATTTATAAGAAAATTTTTTTTCTTGCTAAAAGTAATTAATTAAACAATGGTTCAGAAAGTTTTGCTTCACCTTAGCTTCATAAAATGAGGCAGACTTGATGTAGAATGGCTATAAATTTGGAAAGCTTCTTGTTAGCATAAATTCTTACCTGATTTGTACATGGGTATACATGACAAAATAAATTAAAAAGGATGAAAATCCAAGACTTACTGTATAAATGTGAAATTGGTCCAAAATGGAAATAATATATTTTTTTTTAAAATGGTTGTTTTACAAGACCAAGATAAAATTGCAAATACCCCCCGGTATACATTGTTCATGGGCTTCTACTAAATACACATAGTATATTCTTTTTAACCTATTCACCTATCAATATAATGTTTAATATAGCTAAACCCTAAAACATAACTACCTGTTAATCTCCAAAGTACTGAAAGCAATATTTTATGCAGTTAGTGAACAGAAATAGCAGCTGCGTGTGCAGATCTTTGTGTATCAGAAAACAATCTTACCATGTTGGCAAAAGACTTGATTCTTCCACAGCAAGAAGCTTTATGGTCAAGTACCTTTGAGTTGATAGCAACCTCTAATCTGTTTACCTATGAAACCATACAACATAGAAGACACAACTGAAAACAGCCTTTTTTTAAATATGTGCTTTGTATCTAAGCATCACTTTGTATTTACTCTTGTAGCGAGAGATAAACGAATAAACACCAACAACAATAATAATAATGTCACAAATATGTTTTCCTTTTTTTGAAAATTTTTTAAACAGAAAATAAAATCACTCTGTACATTTTTTTCATTCACTGAATATACTATATAATATTGTTTTCATGCTTTATCATTTAATTCAGCAAATTGATCTTTTATGTCTATTCACTACAAATTAAAGATTATATATCTTATCATATCATTCAGCAGACAATTAAGCATAACAAAAATTATAAATGATACTAAAACACTTCAGTCTTGACAGACATTTGCAATTATAAAACTTGTTATCTTTATCTGTCTGGAAGGCAGTACTCTTTCATTTACGTAGAAGGAAATACACTGGTTGATTGAATGACTAACAATGGCCTCATGGAAAAACTCCATGAACCCAACTTACATGGAAGGAGGAGTGTCGTGGCTTGTTTCCGCGGTACATCCTCTGGAAAACCTCCATTGCACGTTTTTCCTCACCTTTCTAAAAGTAATAATAAAGTAAAATAATAATAAGACATTCAGTTCAACTGCACATGGAAAAATACTGAATTCACACAACTGTACGTTTCCTAACTTCCTGCATGCTATAACAAATTATTTGTAATCAGCTGAGTTACAAAGCAACCACTGCAAGAGCTGATGACCCCTTGATGACCCCTTGCCCTACCCAGCCATGTTTAAGTAGGGCAGTGTCAATGGCAATAACAACTTCATGTCCCCAAAATCATGTGCAATTGCCGGTTTCATGAAGCATTCAAATGTGGATGTTTGTTGTAGATCATGTAACAACAATCGTAGAAAACTTACATAGCATTGCTAACAATTGTATTTTCTGAGTTACGCAATTTACATCAAATGTCCACGTATATGTAATATCCCCAGCCCTGAGAATTTATAATTTTTTTAATGTATGAACCATCACAATGGGCCCCTGATCGCGCCTAAAAAAATTCAGTCTCATACATGCAATACTTATGGAGAGAGGAAGAAACAGACTGACACACATAAACTACTTCATATTATAGACACTTGACAGTATTAGAACATTGGCAAACACTTGTCATAATATCTTAAAAGCCACATTTTTCATGAGATGTTTGGCACACTTACATGTATTTGACACACCAACAGGTGTTTCGGCACATCTGCATGCTGTATTGTGGGCACATAATGAGGTATTTGGGCACATCTGCATGCTGTATTTGGGCACATTTACAGATTGTATTTAGGCACATACAAAGTATGAGGTATTTGGGCACAACTGCTTGTTGTACTTGAGCACATCTGCATGAAAACATGGGCTATTTGGGCACATCTTGTCACAGCTGCACACTATATTTGGGCACACCCGTCTGACATATTTGGGCACACCTGCATGAGGTATTCCTACCAACCTGCATCAAGAACTTAGGGCTCTCGGGCATGAGGACAAACATGAGCGCGGAGGTGAGGCTGGGCAGGGTGCACAGAGCCAGGTATATCCTCCAACTGTTGTACACAAAGTTTGGCTCAAACACGCCCAGGTTACTGTGTGGAATCACCAGCCATGCCAGACCTGTGGTAGCAATGCATATTTCTTCCAGTTTAACGCTGATAAAAACTGTTCACGTGTGACATTAATTTTTAAATTATTGCAGTGTTGCCAACTATGCATTTAGAGGGTTACATATACCCTGTGCGCACGTATGTATGTGCATCCCTGTTCATTATATCGTGCTTAACGATTCTGGCCTGTTGCACCTCTGAGCTCGGATTCCTGAGGATTTAAGGACTAGAGAAGTTGTTATTATTATTATTATCTGACTATGCATATGATGATTTCACACAGAGCCTATGCAGATGGGCTGTATCTGATGCTTACACCCCTTCCTAGTTGAATTCTGAGAAAATCTATTACTTTTTTCAAATGTTGGCAACTCTGTTATTACAGGAGCATCAGATAAAAAAAATCTGAAAGGTGTTTAGAAGTGTAATGTTACATTCCTATGGATGTTAAGAAATATGTAAAAGAGAATGCATGAAGATGTCACAAGAATGAACATTAGCATGGACATTAGAAAATTAACATTAGAAGATGAGCATTACCATGAACATTAGAATATGAACATGAAGCGAGAAGATCTCACTTGCCTGCTGCTACAATGTTGCCAGCCATCCAAAACGTTGCCAGCATACTAATCATTCCACCACGACGATCCTTTGGTTGAAACTCTGTGAAATATGTGAATATAACGGGCATGCTGCCTCCTACCCTGCAAACATGATTGCCACTCGTCATAATTATCTGAAAAACATTGGTGACTGTAAATAACTGAACCACAATGGCTAAATCATGACTACTTCACAGTTACATCATGATGTAATGTAATCCTGATGACACATGGTGTTACTATTACGTTATCATGATTACATTATTTAAAACATTAATTGTGATTACAGAAATCCAATTGCAATTACACTGTTGTCTACATTTCATAAAATGTTTAATAAAATAACAACATTTTATTATATACCAGTTGTACAATCAAGAGTAGGAATTTATGGATGTATGCTGAAAATATCAGTAAAATTATACTGTAGTTACACAGATGTCTTTGATCATAACCAACTTACATTGTAGCTGATTACAATAAATTACAACTGTAACTGAGCTCCCAACATATCAGTCATGGTTTTAAATATGACAGTGACAATGCACTACCATAGTTAATTATGTCTAATATTACTACATAAACAATAATAGCATTACGAGTGTGTCGATAGATGTATGGTCACATACCCAATGCCACTGATTACCCGGAGGAGGAGAAATAGCCAGTAGACGTGAGCAAAACTGGATGCGAGGCCTCCAAGAGCATTCATTGTAAGTGACCACAGCAGGACTGTCCGGCGACCGACGACATCTGCCAGGGTTCCCCACAGGTATCCCCCCACCATCATACCTGCATATCGAATATGAATATACATACAAATACGCTTTTAAATATATAACCATGTTACTTTTTTAAGTTTAAAAAAATAAGTGAATAAAAAATATAAATAAGCTAAAAAATAATGAATAGTTAAATATATTTAAATGGGATGTCAAATCACCATTGTACAAAATAAAGTGCTCATAGGTCCATTAGCAATGTTTATAAAATTGGTCATGCATTTTATCAAATCAGTTTCAATGTCACAAAACTGTTTTCTAAAACAATAACTATTCTTGCGCAATATAGCATCAAGTTATCGATGGAATTGTTAACAAACAAGCACTGTCCATCTGCTGTATCCTAAAATCTGTGTTTGCATGTTGTTGTAGGCAACCTTAAGTATCACAAAATCAAAACAAATCATCAACTTTAAATCAAATGCTATCCCGGAGATAGTACAAGTTATGGGGAAACTGATTTTCTCCGATTGCAGAAAACGGACGGAATTCATGGAATCGATGACTTGAAACAGAATCCACCTTTCTCAAATGGAAATTCTGTGAACGTGGAAAATGGATGGAATCGATGGTTAACTTCTCCCATTGAAATTCCAATTGGTATAAACATTAAAAATCCACAGGTTTATTATACATAAAAGATGAATGGTATCTAAACAGCACCAACCTAAACTTGAGCCATGACATGACATGAGGTGGACATGTGCACCTTTTACACAGCTTACAACATGTGCACCTTTTACACAGCTTACAACATGTGTACCTTTCACACAGCTTACAACATGTGCACCTTTCACACAGCTTACAACATGTGCACCTTTCACACAGCTTACAACATGTGCACCTTTCACACAGCTTACAACATGTGCACCTTTCACACAGCTTACAGCATGTGCACCTTTCACACAGCTTACAACATGTCCACATTTCACACAGCTTACAACATGTGCACCTTTCACACAGCTTACAACATGTGCACCTTCACACAGCTTACAGCATGTGCACCTTTCACACAGCTTACATGTCCACATTTCACACAGCTTACAACATGTGCACCTTTCACACAGCTTACAACATGTGCACCTTTCACACAGCTTACAGCATGTGCACCTTTCACACAGCTTACAACATGTGTACCTTTCACACAGCTTACAACATGTGCACCTTTCACACAGCTTACAACATGTGCACCTTTCACACAGCTTACAACATGTGCACCTTTCACACAGCTTACAACATGTGCACCTTTCACACAGCTTACAACATGTGCACCTTTCACACAGCTTACAACATGTGCACCTTTCACACAGCTTACAACATGTGCACCTTTCACACAGCTTACAACATGTCCACATTTCACACAGCTTACAACATGTGCACCTTCACACAGCTTACAACATGTGCACCTTCACACAGCTTACAACATGTGCACCTTCACACAGCTTACAACATGTGCACCTTCACACAGCTTACAACATGTGCACCTTCACACAGCTTACAACATGTCCACATTTCACAACAGTGTACAATTAAAACTTGTCTAAAACCACTGAAATGGTGATTGAATTTTTTTTATACTAATGTAAAACTTGGCAAAGTATGTATATATATATGCTGCACACATGCACGCACATGCACGCATGCATAATTCCTTATGAACTTGACTGGAAACGTGAGACATGCACCAATAAAGAGGCTTGAGTTGAGCCATCCTTTGTCCGAGTCACTCAGATGAAGGTCACAGGTGGCGGGAGGCAGGATGAAGGAGATGCTGAGGATCTCTATAGCATCACTTGATACCGCCCAGCCACACAGAGCCAGCAGTCGGTAGTGGAACCAGCCATAACCTGTAACACAGAGCCAGCAGTCGGTAGTGGGACATATCTCTACATCACTTCTATTCTTGGATAAAGCATGCCACTTTCATGTAATAAATCATGTTTTTCAACCTCTGATGGCGATTTTTTTAAACCATGTTTTTCACATTTGGAAGGATATCACAGGATGTAATTATGCTATCAAAATAAGGTTTTGAGCATTGTATTCAGCTTATTCTTCCCTACACAACTAACAGAAAACAATATCAAACTAATCAAAAGTATAAAAGTTACATAAGTATTTTTTGCCCAACAATAATTTTTTCTCTCTCCAGAAGTTACAAATAAAAAACTTTAAAAAAATTTTTTCTGCTAGTTGTGTAATAGAGTGTATGCTGAAGACGGTTCAGCAAGGATTATATCAACATCTTTGTATGATATGTAGTATATCTTTTGAATTTTTGAATTGGTGTGTAATTGGAATTTATATAATGTAATTGACCCCAAGTGTGTTTATCACACCCCAAGTTGATAAACACACTGACATCGCCTCTACTCACCTGTTACAGCCACGGCCGCTTCATAGCCTAATGAGACATCTCGGCCTTGTGTGTATTCTAAAAAAAGTTCAAGGTCATTGGTGTATATATATATGCTAAATAATAAAAAACTGCAGATTTCGCAACAGCTGGAATTGCTTCCCAGGTCACACATTTGTTTTTTGGAATACAAATTTGACTGTCTTCACTGGTGCTGGTCCTATTAATAAATTTTGTTGATGATGATTGGTTCATGGTTCCGATCAAGGAATCGATCGCAATCTTGTGTGATAGATCATTTTCGATTATATTCATTCAGAATATTTCATTTTCTGCCATTCTATGACTTAATCTGTCCGAAATCGTAACAAGACAATGAGCACAAACATGACAGGAAGAGAGAAGATTTCTGATTGGCCATTTTGTCCACTCCTCCTACTTATTGGCCAGTGAAAGACTTTGTATTATTAACTCTGCTGATAATGGCGTCAACGAAGTCGGGTGGGAAAGGAAGGACTGAAGTCACTTTCTTAAATAAACCAAGAAACCAACAAACTGTTTTGTTTCTCTTTCATTTATATATATATATATATATTTAATTAAACAAGGATAATCTTAAATTAATCACTGTCACAGATTTTGTTGCATTTTTTCTTTTAGGAAAATATTACCAATAGTTGTAACAGACTTTGTGCAGTAGGGAAGTTCTCCATGGACCCATACAATATAATTATGGTTTACAAAATATATAATATATTACTATACATACAGACCTCGATATATATATATATATATATATATATATATATATATATATATATATATATATACATACATATATCGAGGTCTGTAGATATGGTAATATATTATATATATATATTGCGGTAAACCATAATTATATTGTATGGGTCCATGGAGAACTTCCCTACTGTACAAAGTCTGTTAGATTAATTAATAATTTTTACTTAAAAATTTTATTATTTAAGTTTCTGGGCCGTCCTCTTTTCCTCTTCCCTTGGGGGTTCCATGTTAGTGCTTGTCTCGTGATGCTGGTTGGGGTGTTCCATGTTAGTGCTTGTCTCGTGATGCTGGTTGGGGTGTTCCATGTTAGTGCTTGTCTCGTGATGCTGGTTGGGGTGTTCCATGTTAGTGCTTGTCTCGTGATGCTGGTTGGGGTGTTCCATGTTAGTGCTTGTCTCGTGATGCTGGTTGGGGTGTTCCATGTTACTGCTTGTCTGGTGATACTGGTTGGGGGTTCCATGTTAGTGCTTGTCTGGTGATGCTGGTTGGGGGGGGGGGTGGGTTCCATGTTAGTGTTTGTCTGCCTCCATTTTCTCTTTTTGATTTCTTTTTCTATTAAAAGCTGTTTGGTAATTTCCCAGAGAGAGAGAGAGTTGTTGGTAACTTTGTCAGACCATATCAAATTCGTAGGCACAGGCATCTACTGATGAAAGTATATATCCTTTTCATTGTTTGCTGTATCATTCTCCATATCTCCGAGCTGCATAGCAACAACGATTTAATATTTGAGCTAAATACCCTCAGCTTGATCGTTGTTTAACTTGATCTGCTTTGCCTTCCAGATTTTCCTCAAAGTGAGGAAAGCAACTCTGACTTTCTGGATCCTAGCTTTCTTCTTCTTCTTCTGTGCCTCCTATCTTGCTGATTTTACTGCCCATATACGTGAATGAGTCCGCTTCTTCCAGTGGTTCCCCTCCGAGAGTGATTGGGTTGTTGCTCTTTGTGTTGGCTTTCATGATGTCTGTCTTGCTTAGAAAGAACTGTTAATTATGAGTCCTGGTATGTGTTGACAATGCGCTTAGAAGCTGTTTTCTCTTGTATCTGGTTATGACAAGGTAGAACCAGGTCACCTGCAAAGTTCATGCCATCCAACTGGCTCAAAAGGATCCACTGGATACCATTTCTCCTATTTTCTGTGGTTCTCCTCATTATTCAGTCTAAGGCCAACAAGAAAAGGTGACAGAAGGCACCCCTGCCTCACCATGAAAGAGTGTGTGAGTTGTCTAGCATGCATCGTATCAGTGAAATAAAATTTTCTGGTATTCCATAATGTTGTAGATATTTCCAAAGGGTCTCCCTATCGAGGCTATCAAATGCCTTCTCACAGTCCACACAGTTGATGTACATGGACGAGTCCCACTATGATTTTGTTGATGCAAGATCTATCTTTTCTGAAGCATTCTGGTGGTCTCTGAGTCTGGCATCCACCACTGTCTTTTTAAGATGACTGTTGAGGACCTTTCCAGGAACTGACAGGGGCAGTATCCCTCTACAGTTCTTGCATTCCTGCAGTCTCCTTTCTTTGGGATCTTGACGAGGTACCCTTCTTTCCATCCGGTTGGTATTTTTCCTTTGTCCCATATTCTTCCCAATTAGGTTATGCAGCATCTCTGTGGAGGCCTCCGTGTCTGCCTGGATTACCTCAGCAAGAATTTCATCTGGGCCGGAAGCTTTGCCTCTCTTCAGAAGATAAATGGCTTTCCTGATCTCTACCTTGCTTGATCTTTCCCAGTTGATCTGGAGGACTTCTTCTGCCAGTGGAATGTCTGGTGGGTTCACTGGTGTAGGTCGGTTCAGCAGTTCTTCGAAATGTTCCATACCTAGCTGAGCAAAACCGTAACGACAGCAATGATTGCCTAATCAACGATAACATATTTCCGAGCGGAACATAATCGGCCAACGTTAGTATATTATTTGCTTAGACTTCGATGTTTGACTGTCTTTGAAAAATATCACGAACAAGACTCGAGCGCAAGTTTGATCTGTCATGCAAACGTCTTGACAGTAACAGAAACACATACTGGCCAGTCACACAAACACGTAATAGCATACCTGTGGCGGTGAGTGGAGCTGTCTCGGAGTTACGAAGCAGTGGCGATTTGTCAATGAAACCTGTTTCCGCAACAGTTTCCTGCTGCTCACCGTCTGCCATACTTGTTTACATTTAAGACGCGTGGGCGGTACAACGATTTCCGGTTCCGGTCGATAGGGAGCGTTTAATCATTCATTCATGCAGAAGCGAACCTGAGTTCGCTTCTGCAAGTTCTTAAAGACTGGTTCCCAAGTCCACCGTGCGGTGCCACTTGTTACATGCGCACGAAATATATATAATTATGTAGTAAATTAGTTGGTTTCAGTTGCTGTTAAGCATAGAACAGCTGTGTAGTGCGCCCACTTGGATTGGCCAATACCCAGTGCCAATACGCATCCTTTCCTCTAGGGAATGATCCGGGAACCATATTACAAGTTATGTGGTAGTCTCGCTTATGGGTTCAGCCTCCTGTTACGTTTCCCATTGGCGACCATGTTAACGTTTTGCACGATTATAAGAAAACGGGACCATAAAAAATTCTGAAACTTCTTATACCTGCTGTTGCCATCATCTCATTGTCATGCTGATCTAGTTTAGTCAAAGTCTCGTACTTGTAACTCATTTAAAATGTCTGAACGTGCCATGCCCGTCAATTTTTTACCAATGTCTGCATGAATTACTACGCACACGTGCCTTGTTGCGAAAAAATGGCAAAAAATCCTTCCGCCTATTGAAATCATCTAAAAATCCACAGTTACATTGCCAATCTGTTCTACCAGCAAACTTGCCAATGTGCCTGGCTCAAATGCAGTTATGTCAGATGATATGATTTTTTTTAAATAACATACATAAAATTACTGTGCCCTACATTCGTCTAACTGAGGCATGATCCCTTATCCGACTCTCGTTTATCTTTGTGGGTCTGCCGAGAAGAAAGTCTGGCAGCAGAGGCGTGGTCTCGTTGTTATCTACTGTCACCACTCCATTTTGTGTAGGCGTTCACGTGAAGCGCCAGCAGCCAATCAGCGTCATTATCGAAATGTTACACTAAAAACTGTTTTGCCTGCCTTAACTTTTCGAATTGCATCGTATCAACTAATAAAAGTTTACTCTTGTTTTATGAATTAGTCAAATGCCCGCATGATATCGTAATTAGCTAATTATGTATGCGCCCAGATTCTAGACGCATACATAATTTCCGTCACAATAAAAACCCCACTATGCATCCAGGCGAAGACGTGTACGACAAAATGTGGCGTCACAGCGCCTGGATAATCGAGGCTAGTTCTGTAGACTGTAGTCACCGTAGTCTCGCTTATCCGACTCTCGCTCAGCTTCGTGAATCCGTCGAGAAGAGAGTCTGGCCGCAGAGGCGTGGTCTCGTTGTTACAGAGGCGCGGTCTCGTTGTTACACACTGTCACCACTGCGTTTTGTACAGGTGTTCCCGTGAAGCGCCAGCAGCCAATCAGCGTCATTATCGAGATGCTACACTCATTTTGTTTGCCTGACTTAACTTTTCAGTCGGACAGTTGTGTCAATATAATCACAGTTTAAAGTTAATTCGAATTGGATCGTATAAACTGATACAAGTCTTATTTTATGAATTAGCCAAAATGCGATGCCATCCGGTAGCGGAACTATAATAACTGAAGATTTATTGGCGTCACGAAGCAGAATAAATGTGTGCGCACGACATCACGTGATGTTACGGTTTTCATAACAGAACGTCATAATTTTATATTTATGCATGGTTATTGTCAAGTAACTTTAATTATAATAAAATTATAGTATAATAATGATTACATACACGAAATACGTGTTTATTGCGTGCATTCGTCACTCCCGCGTTGACTACCGATGCAGACAACACCGCCCAGTATTAGACGATAAACATACTCATAAATTCATAATAAATTATTTGGAGCACATTTGTTCTGTTTCTGGATGTCTTGTATATACATTGCGGGTGTGTGTGTGTGTGCGTGTGCGTGTGCGTGTGCGTGTTAAATAAGAACAGAGTTCCATTTGTTCAGTCACTTTACTAAAGAGAAAGCGTGAAATGACAATAACTAAACTAGTATTGAACAGGTTGAAATGCGAGTGTGTACTGGTTCCGTTTCTAGTAGCGCATGCGCACTGGTATAAGGGACCGGTTATTATGCAAAGCAAGAGACCGGTTATAATGTTCTCTATCTCCCTCCGAGTCTTTATGCTACTGGATAAAGGCTGATAAATGTTTATTGACTATCCCATGGAGTAGTCCTTGTGCCAGGTAGGCACGATGGTCGCTCTGGTGGATCGTCGTTGACCAATTGCTGGTGCTGGTGGTTTCACGTCAGGCTCCGATGGGGGTGGAGCTCTCGGGGTCGCTGGGGCTGGTGGTGGCGTCTGGAGGGTCGCGCGCCTCGGTGTGTCTCGTCCTGGGGTTGTAGGCATGACTGCAGCGGGCGGTGTCTTGTGCTGGGGCATTCTCGCTGATGTCAGTGTCGGTGGCGGTGTGTGCCCCGTCTGCGTCGCGGGTGTCGCAGGGTCGTTATCGAGGTCAGGTAGTTGCGGTGTCACAACGGGTGTTGGTACGGTGACGCGGGTTGCTAGGTCGTCATAGATCGATCGGGTTGGCGGCCGGTCGTAGTGAACTGGGCTGAACTTGCGCAGGAATTTCCTGTTCCGAAGTGTGACTCTGCCCGATCCGTCAATCTTGATCGCGTATTGGTCGTGCTGACGTACCTCAACGATACTGCCCGTCTTGTCCCATTTGTTGGGGTGAAGTCCTGTCTGGTTCTGTACGCGGACGAAGTCCCCTACCGCAAGTGGTGGATGGCGTTTAGTGTGCTCCGCCCAGGTTTCAGCTGTGCGGATGTGGCTTCCTCCCTTGCTTTAAGTGTCTCACGCCAAGTCTCATGTGGTCTGTATTTCCCGAGGATAATCAAGATGAAATCGCGTGTCGGGCGGCCGAAGACACACATCGCCGGGGAGATCTTTGTGTCAGGGTCGGGTGTGTTGCGATATTGTAGTATCGCTATCTGCACAGCGTCAGTGTCCAGTTCTCCCTTCGGACCGGTGTTGTCGGTGATGAGTCGTTTCATCGTCTTCACCCCAATCTCTGCACGACAGTTGCTGTGGGGGAAGGCCACCGATGATAGGCGGTGGTGTACGCCCCATCTGTGCAGGAAAGACCTTGTCTCGGTAGAGGTGAACTCCGGACCCCCGTCCGATGCGAGCTCTTCTGGCGTCCCGTACGTCACGAAGGCGCGACGTAAGTGGTCGATGAGGCCGGTGGCGCCACCTGTCGACTGCGATATGATTGGCCAGTTTGAGTATCTGTCCACCGTCACGAGGTAATGTACGCCCCTGTGTACGAAGAAGTCCGAGCACACTGCCTGGAAGGGGTAAACGACCGGGATCGGTGGGATGGGCGGCGCTCCAGGCTGTGAGGGTGCCATCCGGTGGCAGTGTTCGCAATTTTTCCGAGTGGTGCTGATGTCGGCCGATATGCCTGGCCAGAACACAGCGGATTCTGCACGGGCGGTCATCATCGATACGCCCTGGTGGGCAGCGTGGAGGGTGCTCAGTATCTCACCGCGGAGTGAGGGCGGTATGATAACCCTGTCCTTGTATAGGATCACTCCGTCTGTCGATGTAGTGTTTTCGCGGTACTGGTGATAGTCGCGAATCGTCGCTGGCATCTCGATCTTCGAGTCGGGGATGCCGTCGGTTGCCATTTCCTCCAGTGTGTGCATATCGACGTCGCTGCTGGTAGCCTCCCTGACGCGGTCCCATGTCACTGATCGCAATGATTCGAGGCCCGCGGCGCACCATGTCAGGTTGTCCTCCTCGACGTCGTCGTCGTCGTCGTCGTCGTCGTCGTCATCCGGTTCGATTCGGCGTAGGAGAGATAGGACGTTGGTGTGCATGCTGGATGGTAGGTGGCGGCATTGTCGTCTGGTAGGTTCATGAGTGATGGTAGCGCGGTGCCGACCGGCCTACGTGACATGGCATCTGCCGTCTTGTTCTTCATGCCTGGGATATGTGTGATGCGGAATCGATAACGTAGGGTCTTCTCCTTGAGGTTCCTGAGGCGGGGGTTAGGTATGTCGTCAAGGGCTCTGTCCGCAAGGAGTTTCAGCAGCGGCTTATGGTCTACCGCTAGGATCAAGTTCTCGCAACCCAGCACGAAGTGGCGCGCCTTGTCCAAGGCGTCCGCGACTGCGAGGGCCTCGCCCTCTATGGGCGCGTACCTGGATTCTGCTGCGTGTGTAAACCTGCTGCCGACCAGGGTTATTTTCCACCCGTCGTTGCAGCAGAAGGGTCTGATTGGTGAGCATCGGCAGTGCTTTTGAAATAGCCAGGATCCAATGCCCTCCTTCGACCAGTCTGTGGCGATGAATGTAGGCTTGGTCTTGTCAAAGATGCGGACACCGAGCTCGATTTCTTGAACGATCACGTCCTTCGACTCGCGGAATATGTCCTCTAACTCCGGGGACCACGTGAAGCGTTTTCCATTTTTCAGGAGCTTCCGGAACGGATGCATTCGTTCGGCCATGCTGAACGCGTAGGCCACTTGATTGACCAGCCCGAACCACGATCTGATGTCGGTGATGTTACGCGGTTGTGGGAAATCGCGGATCGCCTCCAGGTAGCGGCTGCATGGTCGCACGTCAGTCATGGTGATCGTGAAGCCTGCGAAGTCCACTGTGGGTGCGCTGAAGACGAACTTCTCCGGGTTGAGGATGATTCCATTCCGGCCACATATATCCAGCCATTGGACCGCCTGGAAGTAGTTCCCCTCGATCGTATCTGACCATAGTAGCGTGTCGTCCACGCACTTGGTCATGTCACCAATGTCCGCGACGATCTCGTCGTATCGTCGTGTATAACCATCTCCTGACGCTATATACCCTTGTGGAGCCGAGAGGTACCGGTAGCGTCCCCATGGAGTGATGAAGGTCGTCTTGTCGACACTGTGGTAGCCGTTCCATGTCTTGCGTTTCCCGTTAGGTATGCGTCTCGCCTGGTGGAACGGGGATTGGGTGTGGTGGGTTTCGCGGAACGCATGTTTGTTCAATGCCTGGAAGTCGACGGTGCGTCGCGGCTTGCCGTTCTTTTTCGCGCAGATTACCATGCGGTGACACCATGTCACCGGCGTACCGATGGGTACTTCCTCTAACACGCCGAGACGAACGTCCTGGTCAAGGCCTGCTTTTACCTCGTCTTGCCAGTGTATGGCCACGGGGATGGGAGTGTGATGGGCAACCGGCGTCGCATCCTCATCGAGCATAAGACGTAGCGGCGGGCCAGTCATTCTCGGTAAGGGCTGGTGCGGGCACGTATTGAAAGTGCTCTGAGCGTATATTCTGAGTAAGTGTTTCTGTAAGGTTTCTCTGTTAGCCTCGGTCGCCGGCATGGGGAGTGTGGTCGGCTTGGTCGGCGGCTCTGCACGTCGCGGGCAGTCACACACTTCAGAGGTCGCCAGGTTGACCTCCCCGAGTGTTGGGAACTTGTCCGAGATCATACCCAGGTCCATGCAAGCTGCGCGGGAGAGGAATATGCGGTCCGAGGTGTCCGTCACGTACGCGATTTGGCGCGTCTCCAATCTCCGAGTGCCACTGTTACCGGCGAATCTGACCACCACAGCTCCGAGAATACGAATTCCCTTGTTGTTCGCAGCCTTCATAGTCATGGATACGGGTATGAAGTCCTTGGTACTCAGTCCCATTTGTTGGGTGACTCCAATGCCGATCAGGCAGCTCTGACAGCCCGTGTCGGCCATGACAGGCAGGGATACTGCGCGGGTGCGTTTCAGGAGGTCAAAACCCAGCGCTTTGTAATCTTCGCGCTCGTTGGTGAGAGTGAGGTTGATGTACGGCTGCGGGCTGGACGCGCGTTTCGTCCACTTTTCGCACATGTCATCGTACAGATGGTGGGTGAGGGGGAGTGTGCGTAACCCGTCGCCCGTGCTGTCCATGGTGACCGTGCATAGCTCGACGAAGGCTGCCGTCTGCTCGTCATACAGCTCGTCTGTCTCCTCAGATGGGGGCTTAGTCGGTCGTCCGCTCAGGCACGCCTTGTCAAGGTGATTCTGGCGGCCACATTTCTGGCACTTTTTACCATACGCGGGGCACTCGGTGCGTCTGGTGTGCCACAGGGGCGTCTTGCCGTGACCCACTTCGCCGCAATAGATGCATACCCCTTTGGGCTTGGCTTTCGGTTTCTCTGGCCTGGCTCCTCCCCTGTTGCGTACGTCCTGCTGTTTCCCCCGCCGATACGAACTGCTGATCGCATCCGTGCTCTGAGGGTCAAGTAGACGCGATGCCGAGCGTTTTCCAGACTCCTTGGCCTCGATATACTCAATCATGTCCTTTAATGGCATGTCCTGGTTCTTTTCACCGAGCAGATCAAGTTGTATCTCTTGGTCTGCGATGCCGCGGGCAATCACATTGCGTATAATCTCTTCTGTGAAGTCGTTGACTTGTTCGCACTCCATCTTAGTGCACTTCATCTCGTACTTGCATGTATCCGCCTGCCCCTTGATACGGGCGTAGAACGACCGGATGGGCTCCTCGTGTCCCTGCCGCATGTTAGACAGGGCTACCCGAGCTACCATGGTGTTCTCCGCTCGGATGGCGAGTGCCTTCATGGCGGTGAGGATATCTTTTTCGTCACTGCTCATTAGGCTCTTGCCCGCTGTGCAAGTGAGGTCTTTTCTCAACTCCTCCTCGCAGCATTCCAGTAGTTGTATGACTATGTCGGGTCCAACAAGTTTAGTACCCGTCTTGTACTCACCCCAGCGGGTTATGAAGTATGACCAGGCCTCGCCCGTCCCGGCCAGTGCTACGGAAGGACGCTTGAGTTTCTCCATTTTCGTATTCGCGCCCAGCGCCCGGGGGACTGCGACGTGCACAGTGGCATGTACACTCAGCATAGCAGCCACCACTGCCGCCTCTGCGTGCGTAGCCACATAGTCACAATCCTCGATCGGACACTCCACGTTCACAGGCGCCATCAAGTTGTTTAGTTATAAATAAGAACAGAGTTCCATTTGTTCAGTCACTTTACTAAAGAGAAAGCGTGAAATGACAATAACTAAACAAGTATTGAACAGGTTGAAATGTGGTTCCGTTTCTAGTAGCGCATGCGCACTGGTATAAGGGACCGGTTATTATGCAAAGCAAGAGACCGGTTATAATGTTCTCTATGTGTGTGTGTGTGTGTGTGTGTGTGTGTGTGTGTGTGTGTGTGTGTGTGTGTGTGTGTGTGTGTGTGTGTGTGTGTGTGTGTGTGTGTGTGTGTGTGTGTGTGTGTGTGTGTGTGTGTGTGTGTGTGTGTGTGTGTGTGTGTGTGTGTGTGTGTGTGTGTGTGTGTGTGTGTGTGTGTGTGTGTGTGTGTGTGTGTGTGTGTGTGTGTCTCATAAATTTTCAAAGTCAGAACAACGTGTAGTATTTGGTATTAGTTCAAACCACAACCGACCCCTAGCTTAATTCGTGGTGTGGGACTTCTGGAGACCGCTTCACTAAAAAAAATAATGAGCTCACAAGGAAAGCCCAAACAGAATCAATCATAGATTATTATGAGAGTGTTTTCAAAATGCGTTTCACTAAGATGCTCATTAAATCCACCATAAGCTAATGATCAGTGTGCCCGATTGGGCACAATAAATATAAAGGTTCTCAAACAGTGGCTGATAACACGTTCCATCGAACACTTTTCAACCACATTTGACTTATTTGCTCACTGGATGAAGAGAAAAAAATATATAAAAGAAGACGCCATATCACGGAGGACACAATTTCTGTGACACAGCGTCCTCGTGTTGTTTTTACAAGTTTTGACAGTTTTCAATAACAAAGCTCGCGGGGAGCACCAATAAACCTCAACCGAAGTTGTGTCACCGAGTATACCAATACGAAGTTTACATACTTTGGTTATATACAACTTAAAATTTGCTCAAAATTGAATAGCAAACGTTTCGCGAACAACCTTGACTTTCACGATGTGCACACTTTTTCTCTAGTATCTTTGTTGTCAACGGCAGTGCTGTAAAGTAGATGCTGTAGGCAAAAACCACAATTTGCGAATTATTCATCGCTCACATTTTGAAACATTATTTGACTGAAAAATTGGATTTCTACGACTACGTAAAATTGAAGTCAAGATGCGTAGTTAGGTAAATGTGACTGTTTATTATGTATGTATGATGAATATGTTTCGCTTTATTATGAACGGTCTAACCTCGTCGATAACAAGGAGCGTTTTTTATGATTTAGGGGAAGTCCTTAACGCGAACCTGTTCCCTAAAGCGCCCCACCACTGCATACGTGACGTCAATCAAAGCTTACGTGCTCAGCGTATTCCCACTACCTAAGGCTAAGGCGGGGCCTCGCGCGGGGAAAACGTCGTACGCCGTCTTCACATCTTCGCCGTACAAATATCTGCTACGTTCAAAACAAATTAAATTGGGCGAGAAGACGAAGAGTCGCGCTAATGGGATGTCTGACATTGTCTGTCAATAAGTCGTACAGACGTGAACTTCACAAGGGAAAACGCGCACCTGCAAAACGGAAAGGCACGACAACCACTCGCTGGCAGGCCGAGGAAGAGGCCTGGTTCAGGCCCGCACAGAAAGTGTGTACCGGTGCATCTACTGCAACGAGGTGTAGGAAGACCCACCGACTGAGGGTTGGCTGCAGTGCCCAGAGTGTTGCCAGTGGCACCACGAGAAATGTAGCAATGACAAATCTGTATGTGACCTTAGTGTGTGACTAGTAACTGAGTCGGTGACTGTACACTGTGTCTAACAATTTATGCCATAATTGCATTTAAATGGTATAATGTTATCCCTAATTATAATCATCGGGGCGTACAGAGTAGTAGCGGAGTCGGCGACTGTACAATGTGTCTAACGTTTGCGTTCATTGCAGTTAAATAATTGTACCCGTAATTGTAATCATCGTTACGTAGACTAACAGCGATTGTAGGCCTACACTGTGTCTAAGTAATTATTAGGCCTTAGGTTTGCTTTAATTGCAGTGAAATGCTATATAATTTTATTCGCATCGTAGGTGCGCTTTTGGGAAGCATCTGGGGCGCTTTGGGGGCACACTTCCCCAAAGTGCCCCAGATGCTGTTTCCTTTCTTTCTCTAATATCATTTCTATTTTTTATAATTATCAGTTGATATGCATACACATTGCTTAATTAGTGTATCCGCGTTGATAAATAAAAGCAAACAGTATTTTTAAACAGCATGTTCAAAATTATTGACAAAAAGCGAAATGGGGGTTCGCGGTGGGGACTTTCCCTTATTCTAGTGAAACGCAATTTTCTGTTTCAATCATAGCTAAGGAGCGAAATCGCGCTAATTAGCTCAAGTTAAGAATCTTGGTGAAACGGTACCCAGATAACGATTATCCAGGTTCCGTGCTGTGGCGCCACCGTTTGTCGCACACATCATCCCCTAGACTAGTCTAGTCTCGCTTGTCCGACTCTTCGCTCGCCTTCTGAATTCGCTGAGAAGAGAGTCTGTCCACGGAGGCGTGGTCCGACTGCCACCTCTCCATTTTGTAGGCGTTCCTGTGAAGCGCCATCAGCCAATCAGCGTCATAATCGAGATGTTACACTAAACATGTTTGTGCCTGGTTTAATTTTTCAGTCTGACTCAACCCGTAGTTTTCATTGTGACGGAAGTTATATATGCACCCATATTCTAATTACGATGTCATCCGGGCATTTGGCTAATTATTAAAAAAAGCTATTGGTCCTATAGTTGTTGATGCAATCGCTGGATGTGCAAAACCGCCTTATTTGTTATTTTATACAATTCACAGCGAACTTCCGCGATCACCATTAACACGACTGGAAACTGGTCAATGTGCGCGGGTCGTTTTGGAAACGTCGGTAAATAATGTGTTATGATAATCACCTGCATGATTCGAAAATGTGATATGTTTTGGGTTTGTAATTAGAGGGCATTATTTGATTGTTGAAATACAGTTTAGGCTGTCTATAAATTTAAAGATTTTTAATCTGCCAGCTTTCTTAGGGTAACATGTTATCTGTTATGTATGTAGTTCCTACATATAAAGAGTTAAATTTAATATATTATGACAAAAGCATTGGTATAATCAAGCGGAAACTTTATTAAATGAGCAAGCAGTGAAGATGCGAGCTGAGTCATGTTTTCTTGCGTCAACACCAATGTTCTCAGTGACATTCAGTGTTCAAAGTTACGCTTTCACAGAGAAGGAATACTTTTTCAACGGCGTCAACACCAGGTTTCGCGGTGTAATCTTTGCCTCGATCGGCGCCGATCGTGGAACGTTCACCGTCCGGGAGCGGATCTGTCTCCGATGACGCTTCACGGTTGAAGAACGAGCGCCTCGGTCGGCGTTGACGACGGACGTTTCTGCTAGCACGATACTGCTTTAATTGTAATACAAACATAACTTATTATTAGTAGTAAAAGAGGATTGCTGCTGCCGGTGTTGCTCTGTCCGAAGCTCCTTCCGGTGATGTAATTTCATGCAACGACTGATTTTGAGCGATTTCCTGCACATAAACAGAACATATTCATAATTATAACCGAAAACTAATACCACTACGATATCCATGTTTTTGCCTTACCTTCAAAGTCTGTTGCGTCAAGATGTCAACATCGTGCGCTCGCTCTGGGCAGTAATGACCACACCTCCGACTGCATACCTTTGTGTAATCTGCAATCCTAATGCAAGAAAGAAAGCACAGAACAGTTCAAAATAGCACCACGATATCCGTGCTCCTGCCTTACCATCAACGTCTGCTGTGTCAAGACGTCGACACCATCATCCATGCGATCCCTCTCGGAGGTGACGACCACATCATCGGCGGTGTACCTTTTTGTAACCTGCAAAAGGAATTAAAGAAAACACAGAACATTTCAAAATAGCACCACGATATATGTGCCGTTGTCTTACCTTCAAAGTCTGCTGCATCAAGACGTCAACATCGTGCGCTCGCTCGCGGCTGTGACGACCACACCGCCGACGGCATACCTTTTTTAACACATGTAACTCTAATGCATGAAATAAGAAACAGTTCAGAGTTAGCATCATCATTATCATGATAGGTTTACCTCTTGTGCGATTCTCAATCTTAGGATGTCTGGTGACGCCACGGTCGATGCTCTTCACATGAAAACAGAAACCAGACCAAATTTGAACTGAGCAAAGAATAGCATCACAATATTAGAACTGTTACCCTACCTGCATTAGATACGACTTGTCCTCTTCTGTGTTATGCTCTACCCTCTTCTGCGTCCTCTTCCGTGTCCGTTTCTACGTCCGCTTCCGCGTCCTCTTCTGCGCCATCTTCTGCGTCCTCTTCTGCGTCCTCTTCTGCGTCCCCTTCTGTGTCCTCTTCGGTGTCCTCTTCTGTTTCCTCTTCTGTGTCCTCTTCTGTTTCCTCTTCTGCGTCCTCTTCCCTTCTGTGTCCTCTTCGGTGTCCTCTTCTGTTTCCTCTTCTGCGTCCTCTTCTGTTTCCTCTTATGCGTCCTCTTCCGCGTCCTCTTCTCCTCCATCTTCTGTGTCCTCTTCTGTGTCCTCTTCTGTGTCCTCTTCTGCGTCCTCTTCCGTGTCCGTTTCTGCGTCCGCTTCCGCGTCCTCTTCTGCGCCATCTTCTGCGTCCTCTTCTGCGTCCCCTTATGTGTCCTCTTCGGTGTCCTCTTCTGTTTCCTCTTCTGCGTCCTCTTCTCCTCCATCTTCTACGTCCTCTTCTGTGTACTCTTCTGCGTCCTCTTCTGGGTCCAACGTGTCCCGTGACCCTGGGTCGGGGCCCTTTCCGGGTACTGACAGCCGGGTCAGCTGCGCCCGGGGCTAGCTAAGGACAGGGACGACCACACCCTTGACTGTATGCCAGCCTGCTACCCTGTATCTGAAAAGCAAACAAAGTTAGTGATGAGTTAAACAAAAAGTAGAATTTGTAATCGCAGCTGTAATCACAGAAGTACCTTATGTTCGAGGCTCCTTCTTCAGATGTCCGCTGATATCGCGGTCGATGCTCCATACGTGAAAAAAGAAAGCAGACCAAATTTAAACTGAGCAAAGAATAGCATCACAATATTAGAACTGTTACCCTACCTGCATTAGTTGCGACGCCCTTCTGCGTCATGCTCTGTCGTCTTCTGCGTCATGCTCTGTCCTTTTCTGCGTCCTGCTCTGTCCTCTTCTGCGTCCTCTTGTCAGACCCTTCTGCGCCATCTTCTGCAAACATCAACTAAGCATCTATCTCTATAACAATAACTATAGAAATACCCTTTGCTCGAAACTCCTTCAGAACATGTATTGGCATCATATTATTGTAACAGTTACCCTACCTGTATTGGTTGGGACGTGAAATGTCAACAACCTGGTCCGTGACCCTGGGCAAGGACCACACGGCGCTATAATACATAAATATGTTTTTTTATAATCTGGAAAAGTATCAACATTTTAAGGTACTGATTTGGGGAATGGGGTCCGATAATTACTACGCTTTGTACGAATGGATGAATGTCGACAATTGTAAACGACCCCTAAGGGCAGGGTAGCAGCCTGCTAGTCTACACATGCAATCCATGAATATAACTATAATAAAGTAGGGTACATTATGTAATTACAACTGCGGAATGATTCAACAAAGAGTCAACAATGCTGCGAATAAGTAGTAATTCCTCCACAGTAATAACTTTATCATGATGGAACTGTAGTTATAATGTTAGCCATTTTTATATAGAGTTAGAGCTTATTATTTGACTGAATGTGTCGTTCAGATGTGTTTCTGGTGGAATATTTGACACCAACACACGCGGTTGTACACAACTTTCATGCGGTAGTTCATAAAGTATTGATTTCGTCTTTCATGCAGTAGTTCATAAAGTATTGATTTCGTCTTTCATGCGGTAGTTCATAAAGTATTGATTTCGTCTTTCATGCGGTAGTTCATAAAGTATTGATTTCGTCTTTCATGCGGTAGTTCATAAAGTATTGATTTCGTCTTTCATGCGGTAGTCCATAAAGTATTGATTTCGTCTTTCATGCGATAGTTCATAAAGTATTGATTTCGTCTTTCATGCGGTAGTTCATAAAGTATTGACGAAAGGTGGAGTTCTATAATTTCGGGATGTGGCTACGTACGCAAATCGTACCAAATTTGTGTACCTCATATTCTACAGATAAATGATTGAACATGTTAGTATTGTTATACCAATGTTTTTTATTACTACGTTGAGAATACAATAAAAACCTGAAATTACATATAAACGTCCGGATTGCTGCTCGAGAAAACGCCATCGTTGGTGTGACGTAGCCTTAGGCACTGCGATACTGTGACGTCACATTGACGATCGCCAATAATTCATACTTAATAACTACTAATGACACACACAACATCAAAGGAATATGACACGAATCAATGTATATTTGCGATGATAGACGATGTTGAACCACAACAGCAATCTTCACTTACCTTTATCCGTTTTCCGGCGTTTTTAACGTGAGCGTGCTGAGGCATCGCGGCAGTTGAAATTACTTTGAATTTCGTACGACTTATGTATTGACTACTGTCCGTTGATCTTAGGCGGTAACGTGGCACGGCCACTGCATAATAGTGTGTCGGTTTGCTCGTTCTCATGTTACGGACGATCACCAGGGTTCTCCGTTCGTGTTCACTGACAAGCACTGTTGGCAAGACGTTGCAGCCTCGTCTCCGAGCGTTAACTACGAAGAAACAGACATGCGCAAAGGCCGCATCACGTAATTTCCGCCAAAACAGTCGCAAATTTCGCCTTGATCTTTTTTAGAAGATGAGTAGAAATCAACAAGTGATCATCTCTACAGGCGCCGATCTAGGCTTATTGGCAGGGGGTCTCAGTCAGTCGTAGTCATATGTCATTATACTTACGAACCGGGGGCGACACATGTGTCGTTCTACTTACATAATGGTTAATATTGGTTAATATTAGCCGGCTGCAAATACTCCAGTCTTTACATTGACACTAGTTCCTATGTAGGCCTATAAACGTGTTCCTTTACCGTAATGGTTGCCGCGGACACGGGGGGTCTAAGATCCCCTCCATGGCCTGGGGGGGTCTTGAGACCCTTAAGACCCCCCTGGATCCTCTGCTGCTCTATAATACAGATATCAGTTGTTGAGTTCGCAACCAATAAACAGTATAGAGGTCTATGTGTGATTACGTTTTTGTCAGCGTATTGAATTAACGCGTATCGGTCCCAGTAACATGAACGGAAAATGGATTTCCATCCTCAAAAATGCCAATCACCAAAAACAGAAACAAACATCATTGATAACAAGTATATGCTTCATGGTGAAATATTAGAAATTGTCTCACATGCTAAATGTGAGTAGTATGTGTGCAATTCTCAACCCTCAAAAATGAGGAGATTTTGGAGCTAATTCTGATTGGTCGAAATTTGAAATGGAGCGTTCTGATTGGTCGAGAGCATTTCACCACCAAGGGGCGCCACGTGAAAATCCCCTATTATCGCTCAAATGAGGAGATTTTGGAGCACTTCCTGATTGGTCGAGAGCAGTTTCACCACCAGGGGCGCCATGTGTCATCCCCTATTATCGCCCCTGAGGCACTGTTTTGCGGTAATATTGTCGCCAGGGAGCGATACGAGTCAAATGTATCGACGGTTCTGATTGGTCGAGAGCAGTCACGTGACCACTCTATGGAGGCTGCCATGTTGTTTTGTTGCCATGTTGTTTTGCGATGATACGGTCAGCAGGGGCGCTACGGGTCAAGGTCAAATGTGTCGACGGTTCTTATTGGTCGAGAGCAGTCACGTGACTTATGACGTCACAGCTCTTCATTTGTATATCATGTGACCTCTCTATAGAGGCTGCCATCTTGTTTTGCTTCACCCTTTTGCGATTATACTGTTGGTGACCGCTCTATGGAGACTGCCATCTTGTTTTGCTACCATGTTGTTTTGCGCTGATACGATTACCAGACGGCGCTGCGGGTCAAGTTCAAGATCAAAGGTCACCGACCTTTGCGCTGATACAACTGCCAGTTAGGGTTAGTAACCCTAATTCTATCGTCTGTAGTGAACCCTAATACGAAACCTCTCGACGTACCACATTTCTCACACACTTATTTCTATCTCATTTTGTCTATACTGTCAGGCTAGGGAAAAATCAAGAAAAAAGTGCAAACGTTCAACATACAAAACTTCCAATTTGTAAACTTTCAACTAGGTATGGTAAATTGTAAGAGTTATAGGTAAACTGTAGGAATTACGGGTAAACTGTAGGAGTTATGGGTAACCTGTAGGAACTATGGGTAAACTGTAGGAGTTATGGGTAACCTGTAGGAATTATGGGTAAACTGTAGGAGTTATGGGTAAACTGTAGGAGGTATGGTAAATTGTAGTTATAGGTAAACTGTATAAATTATTGGTAAACTGTAGGAGGTATTGGTAATTGTAGGCCTTATAGGTAAACGGTAGGAGGTATGGGTAAATTGTAGGAATTATGGATAAACTGTAGGAGTTAAGGGTAAACTGTAGGAATTATGGGTAAACTGTAGGAGGTATGGGTAACCTGTAGGAATTATAGGTAAACTGTAGGAGGTATGGGTAAACTGTAGGAGGTATGGTAAATTGTAGTTATAAGTAAACAGTATGAATTATGGGTAAACTGTAGGAGGTATGGGTAATTGTAGGCCTTAAAAAAAGACAAGACGAGTGGGAGCGCACAAGCCAAAGTCCACCAACAGTGACTGACCAATGTCAAAAAGACAAGACGAGTGGGAGCGCACAAGTCAAAGTCCACCAACAGTGACTGACCAATTTCAAAAAGATAAGACGAGTGGGAGCACACAAGTCAGAGTCCACCAACAGTGACTGACCAATGTCAAAAAGACAAGACGAGTGGGAGCACACAAGTCAGAGTCCACCAACAGTGACTGACCAATGTCAAAAAGACAAGACGAGTGGGAGCGCACAAGTCAAAGTCCACCAACAGTGACTGACCAATTTCAAAAAGACAAGACGAGTGGGAGCGCACAAGTCAAAGTCCACCAACTGTGACTGACCAATGTCAAAAAGACAAGACGAGTGGGAGCGCAAAAGTCAAAGTCCACTAACAGTGGCTGATTTCTTCAAGTTGTATATGACAGTGTCTTGTTTTCTTCAAGTTGTGTATGACAATGTCTTGTTTTCTTCAAGTTGTATATGACAGTGTCTTGTTTTCTTCAAATTGTGTATGATAATGTCTTGTTTTCTTCAAGTTGGCTGACCAATGTCAAAAAGACAAGACGAGTGGGAGCGCACAAGCCAAAGTCCACCAACAGTGACTGTCCAATGTCAAAAAGACAAGACGAGTGGGAGCGCACATGTCAAAGTCCACCAACTGTGACTGACCAATGTCAAAAAGACAAGACGAGTGGGAGCGCAAAAGTCAAAGTCCACCAACAGTGGCTGATTTCTTCAAGTTGTATATGACAGTGTCTTGTTTTCTTCAAGTTGTTTATGACAATGTCTTGTTTTCTTCAAGTTTTGTGTGATAATGTCTTGTTTTCTTCAAGTTGTGTATGACAATGTCTTGTTTTCTTCAAGTTGTCACCAACAGTGACTGATCAGTGTGAAAAAAGACGAGTGGGAGCGCACAAGTCAAAGTCCACCAACAGTGTCTGATTTCTTCAAGTTGTATATGACAGTGTCTTGTTTTCTTCAAGTTGTGTATGACAATGTCTTGTTTTCTTCAAGTTGTATATGACAGTGTCTTGTTTTGTTCAAGTTGTGTATGACAATGTCTTGTTTTCTTCAAGTCAAAGTCTACCAACAGTGGCTGACCAATGTCAAAAAGACAAGACGAGTGGGAGCGCACAGGTCAAAGTCCACCAACAGTGACTGCCCAGAGTGAAAAAGACACATCGAGTGGGAGTGCACCCATAACTCCTACAGTTTACCCATAATTCCTACAATTTACCCATAATTCCTACAGTTTACCTATAATTTCTACATTTTATCCATAATTCCTACAGTTTACTCATTGTTCCTACAGGTTACCCATAACTCCTACAGTTTACCCATAATTCCTACAGTTTACTCATAACTCCTACAGTTTACCCATAATTCCTACAAGTTACCCATACCTCCTACAGTTTACCCATAATTCCTACAGGTTACCCATAATTCCGACAGTTTATCCATAATTCCTACAGTTTACCCATAATTCCTACTTGTTACCCATAACTCCTACAGTTTACCCATAATTCCTACAGTTTACTCATAACTCCTACAGTTTATCCATTATTCCTACAGTTTACCCATACCTCCTACAGTTTACCCATAATTCCTACAATTTACCCATATCTCCTACAGTTTCGAGTGGGAGCGTACAAGCCAAAGTCCACCAATAATAGGTGACCAATGTCAAAAAGACAAGACGAATGGGAGCGCACAAGCCAAAGTCCACCAACAGTGACTGACCAATACCAAAAAGATAAGACGAGTGGGAGCGCACAAGTCAAAGTCCACCAATAATGGGTGACCAATGTCAAAAAAGACCAGTTTACCCATAACTCCTACAGTTTATCCATACCTCCTACAATTTACCTATAACTACAAATTATCATACCTCCTACAGTTTATCCGTAACTCCTACAGTTTACCCATAATTCCTAAAGTTTACCCATAACTACTACAGTTTACCCACAATTCCTACAATTTACCCATAATTCCTACAGTTTACCTATAATTCCTACATTTGATCCATAATTCCTACAGTTTACTCATAATTCCTACAGGTTACCCATAACTCCTACAGTTTACCCATCATTCCTAGTTTACTCATAACTCCTACAGTTTACCCATAATTCCTACAGGTTACCCATAATTCCTACAGTTTATCCATATTTCCTACAGTTTATCCATAATTCCTACAGTTTACCCATACCGCCTACAGTTTACCCATAATTCCTACAATTTATCCATATCTCCTACAGTTTACCCTGAAAGTTTGCTGACGAAGCACTTTTGCACAAGTCAAAGTCCACCAACAGTGACTGATCAGTGTGAAAAAGACAAGATGAGTGGGAGTGCACAAGTTAAAGTCCACCAACAGTGGCTGACCAATGTCAAAATGACAAGACGAGTGGAAGCGCACAAGTCAAAGTCCACCAATAATAGGTGACCAATGTCAAAAAAAGACAAGACGAGTGGGAGCGCACAAGTCAAAGTCCACCAATAATGGGTGACCAATGTCAAAAAAGACCAGTTTACCCATAACTCCTACAGTTTATCCATACCTCCTACAATTTAACTATAACTACAATTTATCATACCTCCTACAGTTTACCCGTAACTCCTACAGTTTACCCATCATTCCTACAATTTACCCATAATTCCTACAGTTTACCTATAATTCCTACATTTTATCCATAATTCCTACAGTTTACTCATAATTCTTACAGTTTACCCATAACTCCTACAGTTTACCCATCATTCCTAGTTTACTCATAACTCCTACAGTTTACCATAATTCCTACAATTTTCCCATACCTCCTACAGTTTACCCATAATTCCTACAGGTTAACCATAATTCCTACAGTTTATCCATATTTCCTACAGTTTACCCATAATTCCTACAGGTTACCCATAACTCCTACAGTTTACCCATAATTCCTACAGTTTACTCATAACTCCTACAGTTTACCCATAATTCCTACAGTTAACCATACCTCCTACAATTTACCCATAATTCCTACAATTTACCCATATCTCCTACAGTTTACCCATAATTCCTACAGTTTACTCATAACTCCTACAGTTTACCCATAATTCCTTCAATTTACCCATACCTCCTACAGTTTACCCATAATCCCTACAGGTTACCCACAATTCCTACAGTTTACCAGAACTTCCAATTTGCAAATTTTCGCCATAATTCCTACAATTTACCCATAACTCCTACAGTTTACCCATAATTCCTACAATTTACCCATAATTCCTACAATTTACCCATATTTCCTACAGTTTACTCTTATTTCCTACAATTTACTCATACCTCCTACAGTTTACTCATAATTCTTACTGTTTACCTATAACTACAATTTACCATACCTCCTACAGTTTACCCATAACTCCTACAGTTTACCCATAATTCCTACAGTTTACCCTTAACTCCTACAGTTTATCCACAATTCCTACAATTTACCCATACCTCCTATAGTTTACCCATAAGTCGTACAATATACCCATACCTCCTTCAGTTTACCCATAATTCATACAGTTTACCTATAACTACAATTTACCATACCTCCTACGGTTTACCCATAACTCCTACAGTTTACCTGTAATTCCTACAATTACCCATACCTCCTACAGTTTACCCATAATTCATACAGTTTACTTATAACTACAATTTACCATACCTCCTACAGTTTACCCATAACTCCTACAGTTTACCCATAATTCATACAGGTTACCCATAACTCCTACAGTTTACCCATAATTCATACAGGTTACCCATACCTCCTACAGTTTACCCATAATTCCTACAGTTTACCCTTAACTCCTACAGTTCACCCATAACTCCTACAGTTTACCCATAATTCATACAGGTTACCCATAACTCCTTCAGTTTACCCATGATTCCTACAGGTTACCCATACCTCCTTCAGTTTACCCATGATTCCTACAATTTACACGTACCTCCTACAGTTTACCTATAAGGCCGACAATTACCCATAACTCCTACAGTTTACCCATAATTTATACAGGTTACCCATAACTCCTACAGTTTACCATAGTTCCTACAGGTTACCCATAACTCCTACAGTTTACCCATAATTCCTACAGTTTACCCATAATTCCTACAGGTTACCCATAACTCCTACAGTTTACCCATAGTTCCTACAGGTTACCCATAACTCCTACAGTTTACCCGTAATTCCTACAGTTTACCTATAACTCTTACAATTTACCCATACCTAGTTGAAAGTTTACAAATTGGAAGTTTTGTATGTTGAACGTTTGCACTTTTTTCTGGGTTTTTCCCGTAGCCTGACAGTATAGACAAAATGAGATAGAAATAAGTGTGTGAGAAATGTGCTACGTCGAGAGGGTTCGTATTAGGGTTCACTACAGACGATAGAATTAGGGTTACTAACCCTAACCCGAACCCTAACCCTAACTGGCAGTTGTATCAGGGCAAAGGTCGGTGACCTTTGATCTTGAAATTGACCCGCAGCGCCATCTGGTAATCGTATCAGCGCAAAACAACATGGTAGCAAAACAAGATGGCAGTCTCCATAGAGCGGTCACCAACAGTATAATCGCAAAAGGGTGAAGCAAAACAAGATGGCAGCCTCTATAGAGCGGTCACCAACAGTATAATCGCAAAAGGGTGACGTGACTGCTCTCGACCAATAAGAACCGTCGACACATTTGACCCGTAGCGGCGCTTCCTGGTGACGGTATCATCGCAAAACAACATGGTAGCAAAACAAGATGACAGCCTCCATAGAGAGGTCAAGTGATATACAATTGAAGAGCTGTGACGTCATAAGTCACGTGACTGCTCTCGACCAATAAAAACCGTCGCCACATTTGACCTTGACCCGTAGCGCCCCTGCTGAACGTATCATCGCAAAACAACATGGCAACAAAACAAGATGGCAGCCTCCATAGAGTGGTCACGTGACTGCTCTCGACCAATCAGAACCGTCAATACATTTGACTCGTAGCGCTCCCTGGCGACAATATTACCGCAAAATATGGTGGACTTACTCGTTAAGCATAAATTATTAAATTCATCTCAACATGGATTCCTTAAAGCGAGGTCATGCTTAACAAATATGTTATGTTTTTTGGAAGAAATCACTAAGTGGATAGACGTGGGATCGCCAGTAGATATTATCTACTTAGATTTTCAGAAAGCTTTTGACAAAGTGCCACATCAAAGATTACTACTTAAATTAAAAGCCCATGGTATCGGGGATAGCATAACTGACTGGATAGAACAATGGCTGACTGACAGAAGACAACGAGTTGTAGTAGATGGAGAAGTTTCAAATTGGAAATCGGTTTTGAGTGGGGTACCTCAAGGATTAGTATTAGGACCTATATTATTCTTAATTTATATCAATGACTTGGACGACAGTATAACAAGTAACGTACTGAAATTTGCGGATGACACAAAACTGTTTAGAAAGGTTAATACTGATAGTGATAAACAACATTTACAAAACGATCTAGACAGATTAGTGAAATGGTCTGAGAAATGGCAGATGTTGTTCAATTTTGGGAAATGTAAATGCCTACATACAGGACATGGGAACTTGAATGTAAACTATAAAATGGGAGATACTGTTCTGGGTACTACTGTAAAAGAAAAGGACTTAGGAGTTACAATAAGCGCTGATATGAAAGTTTCAGAGCAGTGTGGTATTGCAGCTTCAAAGGGTAATCAAATTCTTGGATTGATTAGAAGAAACATAACATACAAGGGAAAAAAGTTAATTATACCTCTTTATAAAGCAATAGTTAGACCTCATTTAGAATACTGTATACAAGCATGGAGACCATATCGTAAGAAGGATATAGATACGCTTGAATGCATACAAAGGAGAGCAACTAAAATGATTCCAGAACTGAGAGACCTTAGTTATGAAGAACGCCTGAAAGAATGTGGTTTAACAACTCTAGAGACAAGGAGGTTAAGAGGAGATCAGATTGAAGTTTTTAAGATATTGAATGGGTATGAAAATATTGATAGAAATATGTTTTTCTCACTCAAGAAGGATAGCAGAACTAGAGGACATGAGGTAAAATTAGTAAAGGATCAATGTAGATTGGACATCAGGAAGCACTCGTTCTCACAGAGGACAATAAATGAATGGAACAAATTGTCTACAGATTGTGTAACTGCTAGCAGCGTGAATATGTTTAAAAACAAGGTTGACACATATCTCAGGAGGGCGGGTTATAAGTAGATGAACATTGTTGGACTCTCGATAAGCCAATGGCTTCCTTGTTAAAACAGTGCCTCAGGGGCGATAATAGGGGATGACACGTGGCGCCTTAGTGGTGAAACTGCTCAGAAAGTGCTCAAAAATCTCCTCATTTGAGCGATAATAGGGGATTTTCACGTGGCGTCCCTGGTGGTGAAATGCTCTCGACCAATCAGAACGCTCCATTTCAAATTTCGACCTATCAGAATGAGCTCCAAAATCTCCTCATTTTTGAGGGTTGAGAATTGCACACATACTACTAATATGTTAGTATTACAATAACTTCAGATCTTCGATGGAATACTAATATAAATAATATTTCATCAAAGGCAAATAGATCGTCAGACTTTCTTTGCAAAAAAGTTCCATCCATTAAAATAAAAACTCAAGCCTATTTTGCTCTTGTAAGACCCTTTCTTGAGAACAGCAGTACTGTTTGGGTTCCCTATACACAGACACAAATATATAAGTTAAAAATGATTCAACGTCGCGCAGCCCCGGTATCGTGCTAAACTTTCTCAACCGTCAAATATTTTCCGCTTGGTGTATCTGCGCATGCGCGAGCCGGTACTTACAATCAATTTATTAATAACATAAACATATTATAGCTACACTAATAGGTACTGTATATAGTAACAATGAATAATAATAGAGTGTGTCAACCACGGGAAATAATGGATGAATTTCCACTTTCTGCCGTAAAATATTTCCTCCCCATGTACACACGCAAAAGCGATATTTTCTGTCGTAAAATATTTCCATCCATATATACACGTTGGTGCTGCAGTTGTAGTATCTGATTCAATGTCATGTGTTTCTTTTTTCTGTAGGCACTGTCAGAATTGACCAATTTGAACTCGATCGACTTTTCCCACAGGTATTGAACAGTGTCGACAGTTAAGGTAAGGTCGACTTTCCTAAACAAGTAATGGTCAAATTATATAAAACAAAATTACGGTTAATTAAACTATACATTTGCGCGGTCAACATGTTAGGTTTTGTGCCTTTATCAGCATCCTTCTATCTCGCTAGACAGTGGTTTGCGCAACTCCAATGGCGCAAGCCTGTGCGAAGTGTGGTGTTGAGAATCAAGGTTGAGGGGTCTTAGTGACCCATTCGACATGATTCCCCTTTATGTCCTTACTAGCCAGTGGAGTCCAATTGAATGCAAAACAGTACACTCGCCATCAGATTTGCTACCGGAAGGATGGCCAGAATGCCAGTAAAAACAATCTGGGCGCCACTCTGTATTTTGTGTTACGGTTTACTCCTTAGATCACTCGCCTACCAATGTTAATGGACGTGTTGTGCCTTGTACATTGCACCCTTAGCGCTCAACCCGGGAGAGTACTCCTTATACTGAGGTATACATGTATGTGACGCGCAAATGCCCTTGTTTTTGGCCATTTTCTCTCTCTGTCCGAAGAAAATATGTAAATTTTCTCTCATTGTGCCCCAATAAACCTGATAATTCTCTCTTTCATCGAAGAGGAAATTTCCCAATGAAAACGTTCGCCCGGGCTTACCTTACACTTATAGATATTAGATAAATTGTTCAATAATTCTCTCTTGGTGACCCTAAATTTCTTGATTTTTGTCTCTCTCTCTCTCTCCCTCTCTCTCTCTCTCTCTCTCTCTCTCTCTCTCTCTCTCTCTCTCTCTCTCTCTCCTCTCTCTCTCTCTCTCTCTCTCTCTCTTCTCTCTCTCTCTCTCTCTCTCCTCTCTCTCTCTTCTCTCTCTTCTCTCTCCTCTCTCTCTCTCTCTCTCTCTCTCTCTCTCTCTCTCTCTCTCTCTCTCTCTCTCTCTCTCTCATCGTTCAATTGCCCCTCTTTCTCTATCCCACCCTATTCCCCCGCGACTAGTCGGCACCAGCGGCCATATGCTTCATGGGGCTCTGGTGGCACACCCCCACCGCTTTGGTATGGCAGTACCTCCCCCCGGGGCTCCAACCTCCTTCGATATCCCTAGCACACTCGCTTGGTTCCGAAATGTATCTTTTTGGTTTAATTCGGCGTTTATATTTATTAGGATCCTTTGATTAACCCGAATTTTATTTGTTTTAGAAGCCATGCCCATGTTGTTGATCTGAGTTTTCCGTTGAAGAGGTATCTGTAATTCAACTCCAAGATATGAATGACTAGATGCCGAAATTGCAGGTAAGCATTGCTCCGTAGTCACAATACAGAAAACAATATTCTTTGAATGTGTGAGCGCGACATGCTGTGGTGCTATCCGTAGAGACGTCGCTTATTACTTTTTAAGTTAAATTTATACCGCGAGTATTACCGCAAATACAGTTCAATTTGAAGTTCAGTTTTGTGTAAACGCAAGCACTTCCGGTGTAAGGTGTCATGGGTTTACATTTCATTAAACTGAAATGTTCACTTTTCAATAACATACAAAGTATTACATGGTGTCAGAAACGGAGACGAAACAGCATGGAATAGCTACAGCCACCCGGAAAACTGAGTTTCGAAGGAACCAACGAAGACAATTGGCGAAACTGGCAGCAAAAGTTCGAAATCTGTCTCGTGGCGACAGAATAGTCTAGCCGGCATGACAAAATAAAGTGTGCGTTGATACTAAGCTGCGCGGGTGAGCAAACAATCCATGTTAACAATACCTTCGACATCTCTGAAGCCAATCAAAACAAGTATGCCTATCTTGTTGAACAGTTTGAGAAACATTTGCAAGGCAAGAAAGATGTAGCGCACGAAAGGCTGTGTTTCAATGAAAGAACACAGACACAGGGAAACACATTTGCATCGTATTTGACAGACTTGAAGAAGATAACAAAAAGGTGCGAGTTTGAACAATTAACCGAAGGACTGATTAGAGGTAAGATCATCATCGGAATAAGAAGTGTAGAAACAAGAAAGAAACTGATGAACTGTCACGATCTCACACTTGAGAAAACGATCATGATTTGCAAAAATGATGAACTGAATGTCACCAGGATGAAGGATGACACTGGCAGATGACAGAGTTGTACATGCGTTAACAAAGGACAGGAAGTACTCGAGAAAGACAGAAAACAAAGGTCCATGACAATACCAGGCAATACCACGGAAATAGGAACTATTCCTACGCGTACAAACAGAAATGTACGAAGTGCGGCTATGACCACAACGGAAGACCCTGCCCTGCTGCAGAAAAAAAATGCCACAGATGTAATGGAAGAGATCAATTTAAGAGATATTGTAGAGCCAGAAATCGAAGCGTGACAACATCAAAGAAAGTGCACGCGGTAGATGAACACGACTTTGTAGTGGACATGATAGAAGAACACAAGAATACGGACTCCTGGATAGTACCACTGTGGAAGAACACAAGAATACGGACTCCTGGATAGTACCACTGTGGAAGAACACAAGAATACGGACTCCTGGATAGTACCACTGTGGAAGAATACGGACTCCTGGATAGTACCACTGTGGAAGAACATAAGAATACGGACTCCTGGATAGTACCACTGTGGAAGAACACAAGAATACGGACTCCTGGATAGTACCACTGTGGAAGAACACAAGAATACGGACTCCTGGATAGTACTACTGTGGAAGAACACAAGAATACAGACTCCTGGATAGTACCACTGTGGAAGAACATAAGAATACGGACTCCTGGATAGTACCACTGTGGAAGAACATAAGAATACGGACTCCTGGATAGTACCACTGTGGAAGAATACGGACTCCTGGATAGTACCACTGTGGAAGAACACAAGAATACGGACTCCTGGACAGTACCACTGTGGAAGAACATAAGAATACGGACTGCTGGATAGTACCACTGTGGAAGAACACAAGAATGCAGACTCCTGGATAGTACCACTGTGGAAGAACACAAGAATACAGACTCCTGGATAGTACCACTGTGGAAGAACACAAGAATACGGACTCCTGGATAGTACCACTGTGGAAGAACACAAGAATACGGACTCCTGGATAGTACCACTGTGGAAGAACATAAGAATACGGACTGCTGGATAGTACCACTGTGGAAGAACACAAGAATACAGACTCCTGGATAGTACCACTGTGGAAGAACACAAGAATACAGACTCCTGGATAGTACCACTGTGGAAGAACACAAGAATACAGACTCCTGGATAGTACCACTGTGGAAGAACACAAGAATACAGACTCCTGGATAGTACCACTGTGGAAGAACACAAGAATACGGACTCCTGGATAGTACCACTGTGGAAGAACATAAGAATACGGACTCCTGGATAGTACCACTGTGGAAGAACACAAGAATACGGACTCCTGGATAGTACCACTGTGGAAGAACACAAGAATACAGACTCCTGGATAGTACCACTGTGGAAGAACACAAGAATACGGACTCCTGGATAGTACCACTGTGGAAGAACACAAGAATACGGACTCCTGGATAGTACCCCTTTGGAAGAACACAAGAATACGGACTCCTGGATAGTACCACTGTGGAAGAACATAAGAATACGGACTCCTGGATAGTACCACTGTGGAAGAACACAAGAATACGGACTCCTGGATAGTACCACTGTGGAAGAACACAAGAATACGGACTCCTGGATAGTACCACTGTGGAAGAACATAAGAATACGGACTCCTGGATAGTACCACTGTGGAAGAACGCAAGAATACGGACTCCTGGATAGTACCACTGTGGAAGAACACAAGAATACGGACTCCTGGAGAGTACTACTGTGGAAGAACACAAGAATACGGACTCCTGGATAGTACCACTGTGGAAGAACACAAGAATACGGACTCCTGGATAGTACCACTGTGGAAGAACACAAGAATACGGACTCCTGGATAGTACCACTGTGGAAGAACATAAGAATACGGACTCCTGGATAGTACCACTGTGGAAGAACACAAGAATACGGACTCCTGGATAGTACCACTGTGGAAGAATACGGACTCCTGGATAGTACCACTGTGGAAGAACATAAGAATACGGACTCCTGGATAGTACCACTGTGGAAGAACATAAGAATACGGACTCCTGGATAGTACCACTGTGGAAGAACACAAGAATACGGACTCCTGGATAGTACCACTGTGCGTACACAATGTAGTAATTCCTATGAAACTTGACACAGGCAGTGATGTGAACTATCAATGAAGGACTACACACGCCTTCCAAACAGGCCGAAAATGAGCGCAACGAAAGTGAAACTTACCGCCTACAAATGGGAGTAAGTTTCTGTAACATGACAAGCGATTTTGACAGTAAAACGCAAGGGACACTTAAAGAGAGCATTGTTTGTCATCTGTCAGACTTGTTCAGAGGTCTTGGGCATGTACCAGGAGAAATTAGCATCAAGCTCAAACGAGATGCAGAACCGGTATCAGAACCTTGCAGGAAAGTACCGGTTGGGAAGTTCAAAGCGTTGGAAGAAGAATTGAATAGAATGGAAGAAAATGATGTGATCACTAAGATCGAAGAACCGACTGATTGGGTGAATTCCCTTCACTTGGTGTACAAGCAAGACAGATCACTTCGAGTTTGCTTAGATCCGCGAAATGTGTATAAAGCAATTCGAAGAGAACACTTCAAACTTCCAACACGAGAAGAAATTATGGCAAAAATGTCAGGAGGGAAGTACTTCTCAAAGATAGACTGCACCAGAGGATTTTGGCAATTAAAACTGGATGAAGACAGCTCGAAACTTTGCACATTCAACACATCGTTTGGCGGGTACCGATACCTCTGTTTGGAGTTTCGTGTGCTCCAGAGATATACCACTGAACCATCCATCCGTTGTTTGAAACAATTCCGAACATTGATACATCGATGGACGTCATCATCATATGGGGTTCGACTAGAGAACAGCATGATGCTACAGTGAGAAGGATCCTTGACAAGTGTCGTGAGTCAGAGTTATCCCTCAAGAAAGAGAAATGCGAACTGGATGTAACAGAGTTGACATTTCTGGGAGAAACTGTTAGCAAAGAAGGCATGAAACCAGATCCGAAGAAAGTCACAGCTATCACGCATATGATGCCACCTACAAACAAATAAGAATTGGCTAGCCGAGTTGCCAAATAAAATATCATGCGATGCAAGTCAAAAAGGACTTGGGGCAGTACTGCAACAGCTGCATGGTGATGAGTGGTTACCAGTTGCGTATGTGTTAAGATCAACGACAGAGTGCCAAACGTTGTATGCACCCATCGAAAGAGAGGCTTTAGCCGTGGAGTTTGTCTGTGAAAGATTTCACCAATATGTCTTCGGGCAGACAGTGGAAGCAGAAACAGACCACAAACCACTTGTTGCGATTTTCTTGAAAGCCCTGAATGACTGTCCATCACGGATACAACGAATTCGACTGAGATTGCAGAAGTATGATCTGAAACTCACGCATGTACCAGGGAAGTACATGCACACAGCGGACACATTGTCACGAGTGAGTCAGTTACACACACACACACACACACACACACACACACACACACACACACACACACACACACACACACACACACACACACACACACACACACACACACACACACACACACACACACACACACACACACACACACACACACACACACACACACACACACACACACACACACACACACACACACACACACACACACACACACACACACACACACACACACACACACACACACACACACACACACACACACATGTTGACTAGAAACAAGAGGAAGACACTCTTGCGAACACTTATGTCGATGCCATCGCAGCAGCAAATGTGCTGGCAAGTATCGCAGAGATACAGAAAGTGCAAAGACTCGATTTCGAATCGGAGATAGAAGCACTCGTGCATGGTGTGATGAGTTCATTGTCTGTGACAGACATGAAGAAAGAAGAAATAAAAAAAACAATATGAAGATGATGTAGAGATGTGCACGTTGAAAGACACTATCATGTCAGGATGGCCAAATGAACAGAGAGATTGTCCAGTGTATACCGGAACTACAGGAATGAAATAACTGTTCAGAACGGCCTGATTCTGAAAGGAACCAGAATTGTGATCCCAAAGAAGATGAATATTCTTGAAAGACTACACACATGTCATCTCGGTCAAGAGAAATGTAAACGAAGAGCGAGCTCAACAGTGGTTTGGCCCAGTATTAACAAAAACATTGAGAAGATGGTAAGTCAGTGCAGTGACTGTCTAAACCAGAGAGTTGAAGTACCAACACAAGCGTGGTCGAAAGTTGGATCGAACTTGTTCCAGTTGGATAACAAGGAGTATGCTATCATTGCTAATTATCACTCCAACTACCCAGATGTGTATCAGTTGCGTATGTGTTAAGATCAACGACAGAGTGCCAAACGTTGTATGCACCCATCGAAAGAGAGGCTTTAGCCGTGGAGTTTGTCTGTGAAAGATTTCACCAATATGTCTTCGGGCAGACAGTGGAAGCAGAAACAGACCACAAACCACTTGTTGCGATTTTCTTGAAAGCCCTGAATGACTGTCCATCACGGATACAACGAATTCGACTGAGATTGCAGAAGTATGATCTGAAACTCACGCATGTACCAGGGAAGTACATGCACACAGCGGACACATTGTCACGAGTGAGTCAGTTACACACACACACACACACACACACACACACACACACACACACACACACACACACACACACACACACACACACACACACACACACACACACACACACACACACACACACACACACACACACACACACACACACACACACACACACACACACACACACACACACACACACACACACACACACACACACACACACACACACACACACACACACACACACACACACACACACACACACACACACACACACACACACACACACACACACACACACACACACACACACACACACACATGTTGACTAGAAACAAGAGGAAGACACTCTTGCGAACACTTATGTCGATGCCATCGCAGCAGCAAATGTGCTGGCAAGTATCGCAGAGATACAGAAAGTGCAAAGACTCGATTTCGAATCGGAGATAGAAGCACTCGTGCATGGTGTGATGAGTTCATTGTCTGTGACAGACATGAAGAAAGAAGAAATAAAAAAAACAATATGAAGATGATGTAGAGATGTGCACGTTGAAAGACACTATCATGTCAGGATGGCCAAATGAACAGAGAGATTGTCCAGTGTATACCGGAACTACAGGAATGAAATAACTGTTCAGAACGGCCTGATTCTGAAAGGAACCAGAATTGTGATCCCAAAGAAGATGAATATTCTTGAAAGACTACACACATGTCATCTCGGTCAAGAGAAATGTAAACGAAGAGCGAGCTCAACAGTGGTTTGGCCCAGTATTAACAAAAACATTGAGAAGATGGTAAGTCAGTGCAGTGACTGTCTAAACCAGAGAGTTGAAGTACCAACACAAGCGTGGTCGAAAGTTGGATCGAACTTGTTCCAGTTGGATAACAAGGAGTATGCTATCATTGCTAATTATCACTCCAACTACCCAGATGTGTATCAGATCCCTAACCAGAGTAGCAAATCGATTATACAAGCTATGAAAGAATGCTTCGGGAGATTCGGAATCCCACACGAGCTTGTGAGCGACAACGGGCCATGCTACTCAAGCACCGAATTCAAACAATTTGCTGAAGAATGGGACTTTAAGCATATCACATCTAGTCCAATATATCCACAATCCAATGGATTAGCGGAAAGAAGAGTGAAGACTCTAAAGAACATCCTCGGAAAACCGGTTGATAAGTAAATGGGTTTACTAACGTGCAGAAGCAGCCAACTTGATAGTGGATACACTCCATCAGAGCTCATTCTGGGAAGAAGAACCAGATGTAATCTTCCAAGGCATGGAGACAACGCTTCCAAAGCATATGCCAGAAATTGAGAAAAGATCAAGAATAAAGAAAAAACAGAAACAGAAATACTACCATGATATAAGAGGTGTTCGATCACTTGAACCACTGAAGCCAGGAAACATAGTGAGAGTATACGATTCGGAGAGAAATGGCAGAACCGTGCTATTGTTCTTGAGCAAGTCGCGCCGAGACCGAGGTAGAGAAATTCGAAGAAATCGACGAGATCTAATGAACACAACAGAACAAGAAACTGTCCGTCGTGGAGAAACTGCTGATACTGCAGCAGAAGAACACGAAGAGCAAAGTGAAGAAAATTAATCTGAGCTGAACGCGCCGAGAAGTCCAGTTGTGCCACCTGTGTCTCCTGCGGTGTACCAAAGATATGCCAGGAATCACCGACAACCAGAGAGACTCATAGAAAATATGTAAAGTAGACAGTAAATAAGTTGCTCAACATATCTATCAGAATAACGTTGCTGCAACTCATCTGGAAATATGGATAGTCTACTCCATATGTTCCTAGATTATAATGTCTTGTTGAATGACATTGTAAAAGACGTTTAGCATAAAGACTAATTCATTACATGAACATTTTATTTTGCAATACGTACAATATATTGTACACAAGTTAATTTCTATTTTTAAATGTGAACAGTGTAAATGACATGCAGATGTGAAGACATAGACATTGGATCTAGAAGAGACAGTATTATCACAGCATGAACATTCTGTGACGATTTAAAATGCAATGAACGTGTCTATGAACATTTTAATCCTTTTCTAGTAGGAAGATGTAGAGATGTCGCTTATTAGTTTTAAGTTCAATTTGTACCTCGAATATTACCAAAAGTGCAGTTTACTTTGAAGTTTAGTTTTGTGTTAACGCGAGCACTTCCGGTGTAAGGTGTCATGAGTTTAAATGCAATAAATTTCATTAAAACTGAAATGTTCACTTTTCAATAACATACAAAGTATTACACTACCTAGGCCTTAAGTAACAAAGACCACCAGATGGTCCGACAGAGATTTTATGTTTCTTTCGGATATTGAGCCGGGCTGTTATATTCAACGACAGCACGCATTCCTAAAATCCTAAAACCCACAAATGAAAGCAATTAAAAGTTAAAGCTATCCATAGCTATGTTTATCTAGGCTTATTGGAAACGCTGGCATGACAATTGGTTACATAGCAGCTGGATGGAGCATCTGTTACTGCATCGGACAAATGAATTATAGTGCCGAGGACTGGGGGCTGGTTCCACTCTCTACAGGGACCGGGTGATAAACCCTTGTTTGGAAGTAGCGCTGAGCATGTTGGGTTCTTACGTGACATGTTTGAAGATACCCGGCTATTGTTGATCTTGTGGTGCCTACTGTGGTCTTTCTTATCCCTTGGGCCTATAAGCTTTCCATTAAGAACTTGAAAGCAACCGCGTGCGTGCGTGCGTGCGTGCGTGCGTGCGTGCGTGCGTGCGTGCGTGCGTGCGTGCGTGCGACTTAGTGCCCTGCGCGGGCCTATAATTTGAGCAATTTGTATACGGGGCGGCCAAAGAAAGTTAATTATGTGTATCATCTGCACATAGGTGTAGATCCTAGTTGTGAGTTTGAATAACTGAGCCGAGTGGACTAGTGTAAAGAGTAAAAAGTAATGGTTCAAGAACAGAACCCTGAGGAACACTACATGAAGTGGGTAGTGCCGCTGAAAAGCAATTAGCTATCTTAACTCTTTGGTATCTATCAGTCAAATATGATAAAAACCAGCCCAGGACTGTGCCATATATACCATACCACATTGACAAGCGTTTAATGAGTATGTTATGATCATATATTGACGTCGCCGATTTGTTTTCTTAATTAAGTCACGGTGTACCCAATAAACAAAAAAACATTAAACGCAAATTATTTATATAATACTTTCAATACAAATGTCTGCAGTTTTTGTTTTTGTATATATCAGATAGATCCTATATCCAAGGCTTCCCGGAGTGGATGTTCACGAACATTCGTCATGTGACGTTCGTCACGTGAATTACGTTTGTGTGACGTAACGAACGTGCGTTGACGCGCCAGACCCGAGGCGCCGGCCATGATTTAACAGCGGTGTCAGCCCAAGACTGTCGAACTGGAAGGGTTCTCAACGTGATCCATCCTGGCGGCGGTAGAATGACATTCGATCTTTATAGATCGAGTTACTATGGCACACGGTAAGTTGAAACCCTCCATTACTGAAATATCGTTTTGGTCGGAATGCTATGTTACGTCAAATAGCCTCGCCACGCTACAGTGATAACGTCGTATAAATGCGGCGGGAAGATGCACGAGTACTTAAAATGACGTCACATGTAAACGACCACTAATGGTCCAAGCAATTATTGCATTGCTCCATAGAAAAAAGCCCTGCAAGAAATCCGTCAAGACGTGAAACCCTTGTGTTAATAACTATATCCCATCAAAACACAGACACAGACACATACACATTTATAAACCAAAACAGAAATGCACGCAGACTCGCATACGAACACATAATATTATCTTAAGTAAGCTGTATTAAGCCTATTGCTAAAACATTTCATCGTAATTGTTACACATTGTCCGATCAGGTTCTCCTATATTGTGGTAATGTTTGTGATGCAGGGTTATTGGCGTCCGATGTACTGCGAGGCATAAGCGACCTGCTGAAATCAGCGTTACTGGAACCAGAGTCAACTATACCTACGACCTCATCAGCAGCAACGATAAATGCGAAAAGAAGTTCCGGCAGTGTCAGACGCCCGCACAATCCCGCCATAACTTCAGGCGCCCGTACACAGCATTCAATCGAATCTTCAGGCCGCACCGCCAATAGCCCCGTCGAAATGGTTTCGTCACAGACGACATTCGACGAGCCTCGTGCCAGTAATGATGCAAATACGTCCAAAGAGCCATTCTTTAATGAATTCCAGCATCAAATGCCAAGAAGTGAGACGAAAGCAAGAACGAAAGCTAAGACTGCTTACATGTCCGATAAGTATGGTCCTGTTGGAGATGGGGTCGTCCGAAAGTCGTTGTTCTCTAACGAAAACCAGGACAATTTGTTAAGGAATGAGACGAATGCAAGAACCAATGCAAAGGCTGTTTACGCGTCTGGGATGTATGGTCCCGTTGGAGATGGGTCTAGCCGAAAACCGTTGTTCGCTAATGAAAACCAGGACCATTTGCAAAGACACGTATCGAATGTAAGAACGGACACTAACAGTGCATACACGTTTAGTAAGTCTGGTATCACTAGAGATGGGTCTATCCAAAAGTGTTCGTTCGTTGATGAAGACAAGGATAGTATGCTAAGAAACAAAGCGAATGTAAGATCGAACACTAACACTGCTTGCACGTTTGACAAGTCTGGTATCGTTGGAGATCATGGGTCTATCCAAAAGTCGTCGTTCGTTAATGAAAGCCAAGATGAATTAAGAAACAACATGAATGCAACAGGTGGTAATATTACGTACATATGTGTGAAGTCTGGTTCCGTTGGAGATGGGACCAAGGGAGAGTCTTCATTCATTAATGAAAACGAGACGAATGCTAAGACCTCGTATACGTCTAAGAAATCTGACCCTTTTGGACACAGGTCCGTCCGAGAGTCGTTACGCGTCGATGAAAACAAACATCATTTCTCGAGAACCGAAGAGAGAAACGCAAGAACGAATGTCAAGATTCCGCACTGTTTTGAGCGGCCTAGCCCCAAGAGAGACGTGTCAGTCGTGGAGCCAACGCTGCAAAGTGGCTCCAACCGTCGGTGTCCAAGAATGAATGAGGCGATAACAAGGACGGACATGCACGCGTCGAACGGTTTCCAGCATTCCAGTTGTGCAGGAAGCATCTCAATCAAAACGCCGAACGAAAACCGGAATGATGGAACAGGAAGTAACAGTAGGATACGCAGAACGGATGCCCAGACCTCACGCCACATAGAGCGGTCTGGGTGCGCAGGAAACGGGTCAGCGGTACAGAACTCATGGCTGCCGAGTGACTATCGGCGAAATGGGCCGAAGAGGAAGACGCGTGCCAGCAGGAAGACGTCAGTGCAGAGTAAGCGACACCAACCATACGGTACAACACAACGGAAAGTCGCAAGAAATACGCAATCATTTTCAGTGTATCGTCTATTCTGGCAGAAATGGGCAGAACGTTTCACAAAGGAAGTGTGTTCGTCGTATAAAATGTGTAATTCCTGCAATGGAAGGGACGATGCTGTTTTCGAGAACAGGCAATGGTTATACAAAAGAGAAATAAACGGGGGTGTGGTGGTGAAGGAATTTGACCTGCCGAACATGTGTCATCGGACCGAAAGTGAACAATTCACCAGGGAGGGAGAATCACTCACCGTGGACGGGTTATTTGTGTGGCCGGCAGATATAAGGAAAGAAACAGTGGACACATGTGAACAACACTGCGCTGAGCAAGAAGAACCGTCAGTGCAGAGTCGACCATCTACACCGAGAAAAGATGAACGCGTCGATCCCTGTTTGGAGATATTGAGCAACCCTAGTTCAATTCGGTCGAGTGGAAACGAAGCAAACCACCGCGTTTCGTTTGAACAGAAATGCCATCGAAGCCAATCAGTTAGAAGTAACGCACAAGAAGCTTCTTCTGAACCGACTTTGCAGAGAAACAGTGAAATAGCGTCTTTTCAACGAGACACATCTCGGCCATGTCATACGACGTATCCAAGGGGAGAAGGAAAGGTTTGCTTGGAGGACGAAGCGCCGCAAGATTGCCACGGTAAGCTGAAAGAATGTGAAGTGGCTGATAGCGACTCTAACGAGTCAGTATTTCATTGTTCCAATTTGTCAGGGGAACATAGAACAGTTGTCCACGTACATACGCCCCGTATATTGTGCTCGACAAAGAACGAACTTATCACAACTGTGCGGGAATCCGCATTTAATTTCCGCCTACTTCAGGAAAGAATAAACGTTGAACAGGAATCGGAATGCTGTGTTTGTTCGAAATGTGCAGCCGATGAACACGAATCGACGATTGAATCTCCTCTGGCCAGATCGAGGGTGGAAGATAGATTTGGCCCTACATGTGAATTACAGTGCAAACGTAACCAGTCTCGGCAGAGGTTAGATGACAGAACTGTGGCTGAATTTGAACAACATTCTCCATATGTCAGTATACCTCGTTGGTCGAGAGAAGATGAACATTCCTCGGTTTACTCTCACCCGGTATGGCCAAGACGAGATGGTGAACGAGTTGACGTTGGGAGTATATCAACCTTTAGTCCACAACAAACTAATCCTAAAACGAACGAAATGGTTGATGTCGAAACAGTTGTTAATAATTCTACAGCGCCATGTTCACATGGCAAAACAGAAGGACCAGAAGCTGCAAAGACGCCGTCGCTTGAGCCACCACCACGTCACGCGTGGCAAGACGAAGGCGTGAGTGTCGCCGAGGACGAAGACAAAGGAAATTTAAATGCTAAGCATTCTTCCTCGCGATGTTCCTCGTGGCACTCATCCCTTTTCCAGCCACTAGACGAAGAACTCAATTCCTTCTTATTTCCACTAGAAGAAAACAAAGATTCGTCGAAAGATGCTACCAAATGTGAATCGGCGGGTGATGAAAGAGCCTCGTCTGACGAGTCAAAGCAGTCAATCCAGCGACGTGCCAAGGAACAGGCGGAACAGGCGGAACAGGCGGAACAGGCGACACAACCACCGCCTCTTCCCCAACCACCGGCGACGAGAAACGAAGAAGAACGCGCTTACAAACAAAAGTCACCCCAACGGTGTTCACGGGGCGAGCAGTTGGCCAGTACTGGATCAAAATGCAGTACTGGCGTGGAGCCGAGGGGAGACGAAGACCGAGGGAGACAGCCTACGGAGGACACCCGTTTTAATGAACACTCGAGGCTGAAAACCGCCTACAGAAAACACACGGCAGGTAGCATAATCACCATTGATATATCATGAACTCCACACTGTCTGTTTGAGTGCGTGTGCGTGTTTATGTATGCATTGTGTGTGTGTGTGTGTGCGTGTGCGCGTGTGCGTGTGCGTGAGCGTGAGCGTGTGCGTGTGCGTGTGTGTGTGCTTGTGCGTGTGTGTATACGTATGTATTGTTTATGTATGTGTGTGTATGTATGTTTGAATGCTTGCTTGAATGTATGTGTGTATGAATGTATGTACATATGTATGCATGTATGTATGCATGTACGCATGTATACACACAGCGTCTCATACACACAGTATACACTTTTCTTATGATCATGCTGTTGCTCTCTTGTTCCTCAGACCGCGCGAAGCGACACATCGACGATCTGTTTAACAGCCGCCGTGCTGAAGAAATCACGAACCAGCTGATACTGCACCACATGGACGTAAACGCCACGATGGACGTATTTTTCGGATGCATGGAGTTCTTCTGGACGCAACTTGGGAACATGTTGGCCGATGTCCCGCTGCCATCAAGCAGGGACAAGTGAGTCGACAAGTATTTGGACAATTTGCAGAGGTGGTCGATGATAATTTAGTTTAATCTCGGAATAAAGTCAATCAAATGCCATTTCACAAGCTGAATATGTGTCAGTCATTGTCGAAACAGCTCGAAGAGATATACGGTATTCAGGAGGTTTTCAACGAACTGAGAGGACGGCAGGTAGGCCTACGAATTACAGAACAGCACAATAATTATATTATGAGCAGTCATTTTTCTAAAAAAATAAGCAATAAACTGTTGTAAGTGTAACACGCACGCACGCACGCACGCACACAGGCATGCACGCACGCACCTACACATTCGGCTGTCCATCGATATCGACGGTGGATGACATGTAGGCACTTGTTTGCACCGCGAAGTGCTAGCTGTCTACTAGATGTCGACGCCAACAAAAAAGCATTTATCTATGTGGTTCCACTGCCTGGATTGAGTCTTTCACAGCTGGTCTCCAAATCTGTCTTTCTCTGATAGGGTGGTGTTGGCTCTCTGTGTCTTCTTTTCATAGCAGAGAGCTACCAGATCTTCAGTGAGTGGACATCCATATTGTCTACGTATTCCCAGGTCAAAAACAGAGCTACATCTCAACTCATATATACTTAGGACGAGTCGACTGTGGAACTCCCTCCCAGCATCCGCTTTCCCTGCCTCTCCAAACATGGCTGCATTCAAGACAGGTGTGACTGATTTTCTTATGGATCAGATGTTTTAAATCATATCGGTCTTAATCAAATCAAATATGTGACTGTTTTCATCTTCTGGTGGTTGGTCATGGTGTTGACCGTAGGTTAATGCCTGGCTGGGAGATGGTGACCTGCGAATTAACAGCCTACGGGGCACAAGCCCGTAAAGTGTGGGTGAACGGCACGCCTAGTCAGGTGATGTATCTGGTAGGGCCTATAGCGTTATTTCCTCGTTACCATGACCACCAGATAAATCATGTTTTTTTATTTTTCTCTCTTTTGTTGTATATTTTTATTGATCCATCCATGTTTTTTTATCTCGCTTTTAGTGCAATGTTGCTAAGCTTATGCTTTTGACCACTCTTCATCTTTTGATGGTATCGCCAGGCCCCTGAATTTCTGTATAAAAAAGTAGGGCCTATATATATATATATATATATATATATATATATCAGTGTACCGCAGCTTCGGTCGTCTCTCTCGACGTCGGCACCAGGTGAGTTATCATCTTGAACCATGTCTCCAGGATGTGTTGTACCTAAATGTGTTAAAACACATATGAGGGTTTCTCCATTTGTGGGAAGCCCAGGTAAAGTGGGCCCCTTAAACGCCGATTGATCTACATTTGACATTTTTGTACAAAAAAGGTTAGTTTGTGTTACACTACTTAGTTAAGTATCTTGACTACATGTATGCATAATATTGATACTTGAGCTTGGTTGCGGGCAGGTTACCAGTTTCCCCTTGACCTGGAGTGCGGTCTTGTATGGGCTGCCCGTAATGATGCAGGTCTTCCCTCTCTTTGTTGCTTTCCACACTGTGGCCTGGTTGGTTTTGGGTACCGGCGAAACAACCGATATTGCAATGTGCGGCGCCTGCTGGTGTGTCCGTGGCGACACAGACGGTGTCTCGGTCAGGAGGTGGCGCATCGGTGTTTGGCTGGCGTACGAGGTCATTCAGTTGAGCAGCAGCAAAATCATGCAAATCGAAAACGTTGCGATCAATCGACCATATGCCGGCCTTCCGGAAGCCGTTCGATCACTACCGTTCTCGTTGTAGCAGCACGGACATACCCTATTCCGAAAATGTCTGCCATTTGGAAGGTTGACATAACTCGACCTGGGTGGGACCGTAGCCAACATTCTACCGCCTGGGTGTAATATGTCACCATTTTCTTCATGAAGCCGACATTGAGTGGCTGCATGCGATGGCTACAATGCGGTGGTTGGCAGATGACTGTCACAAAATTGGCTTGAGCCATTTCGATGAAAAGCAGGTTGTTGGTGTGAGTTTTGTGGCCATCTAGGATCAAAAGAAAGGGTGTTGCTTCGGGTGGGTTTGCAGGCTTCAGGAAGTGTTCGAACCACATCACAAAGATGTGGGATTGCATCCATCCTGTCTCGTGCGCTACTGCGATTGACGCGGGGGGAGCGAGGTCCTTCATCCTCTTCCATGGGAAGATGAACAAAGGTGGTATAAATGATCCAGCAGCACTAATGCAAATTTCTACCGTGAAAAGTTTTCCCCTCTCAGCAGATGACAGTGAACAACCTATTTCTTTCCCTGACTGGCGATTATCTTAGATGGTCGATTGGGTACGACAGTTATTCTTGTCTCATCTACTTTGTAGACACGACCTCTGGTAAACCTCTTCGCGTGTTGCACCGTTTCCAGTACATCGAAGAACGCGTTGACGGCTCCCTGGTTGAATGCTCTTGCGAAGCTGCCGATGTAGGTTCGGGAGTTCTCAAAGAAATATCGTCACTGTGGCGAGCCATAGAGTCATGACACTAGTCCTTTCCAGCTTCGCCAATCCTGCGGTTGAAGTTATGCTGAATGCCGTTTGCTTCTGTGCAATCATATGCGACTCTCTTCAGTTGCGACAGGGTGACAACGTGTTCTAACTCCATCGCTGGAAAAAAAACAGGTTGGAATCTGCCCAGACCCTCGTCTGCTGCAACCGCAACATCTCCCATCTCCCATTCTCTTGCATCTTCGTGGCAAGGTGGAGCGGGGAACGCAAAACTGCTTAACAGCACGCTTGAGCTCCATGACTTTCCACGAACAGCCTCGATAGCCAAATGCATGTTGGCATCATTCCATGTTTGGTGGTTCCTTTTTCATTTGTACGCACCCATGAAGGAATATCTGTAACGGAACCAGTTAAAAAACTTATTGTGGTGACTTAGTTAATGCATTGTCTAGCACCAACCAGAAGGTATTTAATTCTTTCTGCCATGTTGGATTCATCTGTTTCCATGGCAAGCGATCTCATAATTTTCATGCTCACAATATCCCTTCATGTCTGCGATTCTAGCTCAAAATAATATTATATGCCATATGGTGTTCATATTCAAAGAATACACCCTTCTACATGAAAAGCAAGGTTGACATCATGTTTTACTAAATTTCATTGAAAACTCAAAACAAACCCAGTAAGTAATGAATTAATTAAAACAAGTTTGTGATATAACTGACATGATCAATTATACATATTAACATTATCAAAGTCTATAATTATGTTAGTACATTATAGCAACGCTTACGGTGTAACCACATTATCCACGATATGTTCAGCAGGGGCCCACTTTGGCCTCTTCCAAAGATTATTAGTCGGACACCATTTTTGGTTTCAATGCGTGCATTCACGTCAAAATGAAATTGCTCATTCAACTAAATATAGACTATTGTTATATATACCACCTTTATGGTTATACACTGTAACGCTCTTGTTCTTTTTTAAAATGGGTTTTAATCATAATACCAACATACAAGGTAGGATCGGTTCTAGCATGGTTCTCATGTCAACAAGCCCCGTAGCCCACGGGGTGCAAAAACCCCGGTAGTGTCATTCGAAATGTTTTCCAGTACAAAACACCATATTATGACATCTCCCCGTTCCAACAAAACAAATTAACGTCATTCAAATGTTACTGGCCGGCGGACTGCTCGCCCACTTCTGGTATACACCAGCGGCGCATTCGGCCCAGCGGAGACGTCGACGGGCGGCACGACCGCATCACCGGGATCAGCAGGGACGTCGGTATCATCAGGCTCGTCGTCGGCCATTGGCGGAACCACGTGCGGCACGCCCTGGAGATGTCTTCGATTTCGGCGATATCTGATGCCTGCACCAGTTTCCACAACATATGACTGGTTCCCCGGGTCACTTTTGACCACAGTGCTCGGTGTCGACCACTGTTTCTCTCCATCGAGTTTCATCAGCACTGGATCGCCGTTTTGTAACAGCGGTAGTTTGCGTACGCCGTGTCTTCGGTCGTAGTATCGCTTATATACCGTTTTGGCATGTCGATCAGAATTGCAGATGTCCACATGGTGGTGGCGTGGTGACAATTGTTGTCTGACGACGGGCAATCGAGTGGCTAGTTGACGATCCATTAGTGCCACTGCAGGTGACACACCGATTGCACTGTGAGGCGAAGCATGTTAGTTCAGTAGAGCTATATCAGGGTCATCGAGGTCTAGCAATCGTTTCACGGTCTGCACTGCTCGTTCTGCCATACCATTCTCTTGTGGAGAATACGCGTTTGTGGTTTGTTGGACGAAGCACCACGATTTCGCGAATTTCCTGAATTCGTCAGAGTCAAATTGTCTTCCAATGTCCGATATAACAACGTCTGGTATACCGTGAGTAGTAAACACAGCCTTGAGGCGGGTAATTACACAGTCAGACGTTAGACTGGTCAAATGGTTGATCTCGATCCAACGCGATTAGTAATCGATGATCACGAGATAGTCCGTTCGCTTATATTGGAAGATATTCATGGCGATCTTCTCCCATGGTCTTCCGGGTAGTTCGACGGACGAAGTGACTGCTTGCTCTCTCTCTCTCTCTCTCTCTCTCTCTCTCTCTCTCTCTCTCTCTCTCTCTCTCTCTCTCTCTCTCTCTCTCTCTCTCTGCTCTCTCTCTCTCTCTCTCTCTCTCTCTCTCTCTCTCTCTCTCTCTCTCTCTCTCTCTCTCTCTCTCTCTCTCTCTCTCTCTCTCTCTCTCTCTCTCTCTCTCTCTCTCTCTCTCTCTCTCTCTCTCTGTGTGTGTCGGTCGGTTACGTCTACATGTGTCACACCGATCGATGAACATGTTGCTGTCGCGACTAATTCCGGACCACCAGACAGCATTTGTTGCTCTTTCACATTTTGAAATGCCTTGATGTGACTCGTGAAGCCGTCGCAAAGTGTCGTCGCGCATCTTTGGAGGCACCACAATTTGGAGTTTATACACAATGACTCCGTCAGTCATTGTGAGTGATGCTCTCTCTCTATAGTATTATCCTACAGATTGTGGAACGTAACTATTGTGACTAGGCCATCCGTTCGCTATGAAGTGAGCGATCGATTTAATTACTGAGTCTGTGGAGGTTTCAACACTTATCTCTGTAAGACGGTCTTCAATATCAGGCCAATTCTGTTGTACGGCCTCGATGTGAGCTGCTATGTCGTCTGAGAGCTCGACATCGTCAATTCGAGGCTCGCATGCCTCTAGCGGCTTTCTTGCAAAGGGCATCAGCAATCACGAGGTCCTTTCCGGGAACGTATTCGACAATCGGGTTGAAACGCATGGCCCTCGTGAGCAACCGCTGACAGCGTAGCGGTGCGTCGTCTATGCGTTTTGTATTCATGAGTGGAACCAATGGTCGATGGTCGGTGAGTAGCTTGAATTCGCTCAGTCCGACCAGATATCTAGAGAATCTCTCACACGCCCAGACCCCTGCAAGAAACTGTTTTTCGATTTGAGCGTATCGCTGTTCGGCAGTCGTTAGCGTTCGTGATACAAAGGCGATTGGCTTTAGAACACCCTCAGCCAACTGCATCAGCACCGCGCCGATTACGAAGCTGCTTGCATCTGCGCTCACTACCGTCGGCTTGGTTGAGTCATAGTACGACAACGTCGGTGTAGTCGCTAGTAGTTCTTTCGTCTTGTCAAACGAGGCTTGCTGTGTGTGGTCCCACGACCATATGACATCAGACTTTAGCAGGTCTGTCATTGGTTTCATCACCGACGACATATCATACACAAACTTTCCCAGATACTGGAACATACCCAACACCATTCTCAGTTCGCTGACATTGTTCGGACGTGACAGTTTCAGTAGAACTTCGACTCTGTCCGGGTTAGGCTTGATGCTGTTACCGCCGATAAGGTGACCAAAATATGTTAATTCGGTTTGTCGGAAGACGCATTTTCTTGGGTCGAGTTTCAGGCCCGAATCGTTGATGATCCTGATCACAGCATCGAGGCGAGCGTCGTGTCCCTCGATGTTACGTCCATGGACCAGGATGTCATCCATTATGGCATCCACTCCATTCATGCCGTCGAGAAGTGCCGACATTTTCCGCTAAAATATCTCAGGGGCTGAAGAAATTCCAAATGGAAGTCTGCAAAATGCATATCGTCCGAATGGTGTGATAAATGTCGTCAATAGTTGGCTCTCTTCATCAATCGGAATCTGCCACTAGCAGCGTCTAGACTTGAGAACACTTTCGAGTCGGCGAGTTTAGGCGATATATCTTCCAGCGAGGGAAGCATAAAGTGTTCGCGTCGAACTGCAGTATTTAGTTGTTTCAAGTCGACACAGATACGCACTGCCCCAGTTTTCTTGATCACCGAAACCATCGCTGAGCACCAGTCGGTAGGTTCCGTCACAGCTCTTATCACTCCTAACGTAACCATGCGGTCGAGTTCTGCTTTAACGGCGCCCATCAGAGGAAAGGGACGCGTCTCGCAGTTGTTAGGCAAAGAGGTTGGACCTCAGCCTTCAGCTTTATCGCAACGGAATCGGTCTTCGTGAAGCCAATTCCGGTATCAGTGTCCGATGTGTTAATTTGTTCCAGACGACAGACGAGCTCCATATCAGTAGCGACGTCTCTTGACAGTAGGTTTATCGCATTCTGGCCTGCAATGACGATTATGTTGAAGCGATAAACTGTGTTCTTGTGTTTCGTTATTGCCAAAAAATTACCGCACGCCTTTAACTGTTCGCCGACACTGTTGAGGCGGACGGCTGTCGGTTCTAGTCTCGGTTTGTCTTTCATCGCCAGCCATGTTTTCTTCGTTATTATCGTGACATCAGCGCCAGTGTCGATTTGGAAGCGAAGTCGTGTTCGATTCACCTTCAGAGTCACGAACCAGGCAACTTTTTTTCTCTGTGCAGTCGACGACACTGAGAAACGCTTTCGATTCATCACTTTCGATAAACGGTTTTGTTTGGTCACTTTCGACTTCGCCGAGATACGGTTTTGTTTCATCACTTTCGACTTCGTACGCTGTGCCAGGTTAAAAGCTCATTTTACGCTTCGATCTACACACAGATGCGAAGTGTCCTCTGGCGTTGCATTTGTTGCACTTTTGTCCCAAAAGCAAAGCAGGGCACTTCCCTTCGCGTCCGTGTCTGGCATATCCACAGCGTTCACACTTTTGAGTTGTGTGTCTTGGCCATAGACATAAATAGAACACCCGTTAGTAAAACAAGACCGCTAAGCTCTTATCAGTTGACACATGATAAAGTGATGCCGGCATGGACCAGTGACATTCATACTACTGCACGGCAAGAACCCACTGGAGGCCCAGTGTTTATACTGTACAGCACCCAGTCTTCATCATATATCTATAGATATACAGTACTAATAAGAGATTATTACTATATAGCTATATATACCTAATACCTTATTACATGCACAATCTATCCATGCACCTTGTATATCAAATACCATAACATATTAGCTATAACAGTAGCACCACTAAACATGATCGAAACTGAACTATCTGAAGTGCTCTATACATGTATTAGATAATGACTGCAAGAGGTCAAAATCTCATTAAGCCCTGTTGGACATTCTTCTCTAAGGTCCCAAAAATATTATTTTCCCATCTTCCAACACATTCCCCAGCTGCTCCATCACAGCTATTTCCACCTGCAGATCAAGATCTCTCGAATGTTACAACTTGCCCAAGGACACGCCTCATGTAAAGAAATGTTCTCCCTCATTTAAGCTGTCAATTGTTTTAGTAGGCAACCTTTCACATGGTTTGTCAAACAAATGCATAGAATGCAATGAATGTTGCAATGTGTACAGAATGAGTTACATGACAGTGGTTCATACAACGAAGAACAGGCAAACGACGACCAAAAAGGGAGAGCCTCATTAAATGCAGATGACTTAATAAAGAAAAAAAATCTTATTAATGAGCTAACATCTAGTAGAGTTTTATAAAAGAGTTACAAATATGCATACATGCACGCACACATTATTTATAAAACTGAATCCTACCCCTATAACATTTTATGTTGCACCCAATCAATGTGACTATACTGGGAAACACTTAATGTACGTTCCCCCAAGAAAAACAAACGTATCTGTAATATATTGATATTTCAGAACATTTTCGAAACTGTTACATTTATTCACATATACACTAACACAGCACAAACATTTGCAACATAAATTACCTGAAAATAACGAGATGTTAGATCCTGTCTTCTGTTGATTCGTACAGCTGTAAGCCACACAGGAAATAACCATATTCGTTGTCCCACAACTTTCTCCAGCAAGCCTCCAAGATGTTTGTCTTGAAGAGTTTAACACTAATGCATGTATGAACAACCCAAATGCCCACACTTATAACACAACTGCTGGGACCACCCTCACCAAAATTATTTATCAGTCTGGTGGCCATGCCCCATTAAGAACAAATGACAATGACAAATCTTCAAGTTAATTGGTTCCTGGTGTCATCGTCACTGGCTACTAGTTTATAATTCCCTGGTAGCCACCTCATCTTCATTGCTTTTGTTTGCCTTATATTGTAAATGATGATGGTGAGGAGGAAATACATTAACTTACTCACTTACTTATGTTAGACAACTATTTTTAACATGCTATGTTCACACTATAAACAGTACTACCCTATGTGTCTTGCAGTGGATGCAACTGTTTCTGCCGTGCAATGAAATGCCGGCCAGTGGTCCACACCCGCTTCGCTGCAGTGAGCTGGCTTGTAGCGCTTGTTTATAGGGGGGGGGGGGGGGGGGGTGATTAATGATGTAACTCTATGGTCTTGGCGTACAATACGTACTGCGTTTGTCTTTCGCGTACCGGCCAGCTACTCTCGGAACCACTCTCGCTTCGGCGACGTTTTCATGCAGCTGTTCGCGCATTTGCGATTTAACTTGTTCGTCTTGGCGGGCGATCGTTACAGCTTTCTCCAGACTAAGGTCTGTGATCAACTGCAGTTTTTGTTTAACTGACGGATCTTTAATGACCATAATAAAACGGTCGCGAATCATTTTATTACTCACAGTGTATCGCTAGAGTTTGTAAGTCTCTCACAAATTCATCCACATCCACGGCACTGTGGCACTGTTTCAGATTAATTCTGTGTTCGATCTTGAATGAAAGATGCAACGTTCGTGTATAATATTCCTTTTAGGAATAAAATAGTCCGTCCGTTTCGACACAAGGGTAGCGCAATCGGTGTCTACCTCCGGTGACACAAATGTTAATGTGCGGAAGATCCGATTGGCTTTACGTCCACCCGTCGCATATAACAGTGCGTCTCGCTGCACTTCCCCATTCTCCTTGTGAAGTTTCGTCGCCGTGCGAAACCTGGCGAATTCGTCAATCCATTCCAACCACTCGTTTCACGTTTGGCTTAAATGTAAAGCGCGCTGGCGGATCGAACCTAGCCATTCTTGTCAGGTATCCACAGCAACTACTTGTGACACCATGTAACGCTCTTGTACTTTTAAACAATGGGTTTTAATCATAACACAGAAATACAAGGTAGGATGGTTTCTAGCATTATGGTTCTCATGTCAACAAGCCCCGTAGCCCACGGGGTGCAAAAACCTCGGTAGTGTCATTCGAAATGTTTTCCAGTACAAAACACCATTTATGACCTATACCTTGACCATTTACGAAAATGTGGAGTTTGTAAGACACGTCAATTTTGTTAAGTTTTAAAATTGCGCCAAGCAGACAACTACGACGTTGAATATTGTCCCCTGGCGGGTCTGTAAACACTATTGTACCGTTCATTTGACTGCAGTGCATATCAGGATCGCTATATGACAGTGGGGGCCCACTTTGGCCGAGGGGCCCACTTTACCCGACCTTCCCCTACAATTTTAAGGAGTTCGGGTTAAACAGAATGGTGCTTGATGATATACTTCCTTTACAGCTGATCACAGCTAAATAGTGAGTTTAGATATCGAGATCACCAGCTCCAAGAGGGGTACTGAGTCCAAAATAGGTGTTTTCCATTCCATTGTGTGGGATATTTTACTTCCCCGGGCATAGACACCAGATAGAAGGGACCAACGGCTTTCTGTTTTATTGTATCTCCCAAAAGACACGGGCAAAGTGGAGTGAACGAAATTGCCCAAGTTTCGAAACGGCAGCAGGTGGTGGTTCGGGTTTTCGCCATTAATGCAAAATAAATGATGACTACTTGAATGTTATGAACAACTGCAGTGCTAAATCAGCTGCAAAGAGAAGATCTCTTGTTTCGCACCTGCACTATGTCTATGCCTGTCGGGTTGGCCCGCAGCCTGGCGCGGGAAAATTTGGCGACTCTATGTAGCTGTTTGCATGGTTATGTCTGAAAGTTAAACAATAACCAAGAACACGGCGATAGTGTGCAAAGCACAATCGTTAGAGATTTTTGGTTTACGAATCTCGCTAACATTAATGCATAATCTATAACATGTCAAGCTTCGAAGAAGTCACGAGTAAAAATTACGCATGTGTGAAAATAACGACCGCTCCCATAGCAGGTGCGCACATGCGCAATGCAATCAGCAAAGCTAAGGCGATGTTAGTGCAAGTTTTTGTCGTTTCAACGAATGTAGCACTCATTCCAAAATGGTAATCTTATACGCAGATAAACCGTGAAGAATGATTAGCTAATACGTTTCAAGTCGTTTTCTATTCAATCCAGGTGAGTGTGTAGGTGGTGTGCTGAATGTTTTTTTGTTTGACACTGCGACGATGTCAACACCTGCGGAATCGGAGTATCGGCGACTGCACGGCCAAAACTAAGTAACGCCCAAGGCCAGCCAGGCCAATACTTTATTAAGATGATTTATTATATGATTTATTAAATGATTTATCACGTATGTATTGTATATTGTTGTAATTTCACAAATGCAACAGCAGTGAGCAAAGTTAAGCCAGTGTCACTGTCACTGACTAACAATGTCAATGTCTAAACCGAAACGGAACTGTGCCACTGGCACTGGCACCAGAGGCAGAGCCGAGGCAGAACTAGAAGCCACAACAACAGTCTCAGTCACTCAATTAGGTCTTAGAACCAGGTGTGTCATAGATTCATACTAAAATTAGTCACGATTAGACCACATTAAAGAAAATTAATTTATTGTGTTAACATTTGGGAAAAAAGGATTTCGGGTGAATTCATTCTTGTTGCTAGGGTTGGGTTCAATACACCCTTCCCATTACCACCATGCTACCTCATGGATTATAATGGAACTTAGATATTTGGGTAACTCCGACAACGTTACATTGTTTAACACAAACAAGTGTTAGTTCTAAGACCCTATTTGTAGGCATGTTTGTTATGTGTATATGGTGTAATAATTATTAACATCATTGACAGGCTTGGGTTCTATTACAGGCAATCTATTACTTACTGTTCCTATTACCTTAATTGTAATCCATTATTATTACCAGGATATCTATTACTGTGTCCTTATTACTATCGCTGAATGTCAATTAACTATTTTTTTGATGGGTCTATGAATCCAAGAACATTTATTCAAATTTGAACAAACTTGAGAGTTCGGCTCAAATCAATGCTTACTTTGAATTCAATACAGGTTGCAGCTCCTGCTCTAAGACAACATTTGTTGCCTTCCTGCACATATCTGAAACCATTCCCTTTTTGTGTACTAGGAATGTGTGAAGCCATAGCTACCCCAATGGGGCATCTCAACAATTAGTAATTGGCTTGCTACTCCTGCATTGTTTAATTGAGCAGGTATTTCTGAATGCATCAAATTATCAGCCTACTGGTCTTTTCATGTTGTTTGAATAACAGCTCAGCCATTGTCTATACATTGTTTACAATTACTATAAGTTGGAATAACATGTAAACAAATCTAATATTTTGTAAATTTACAGCAGAAGATATAATAGAAAAGTAGTAGACTATTAGCTATTACTTTAGGATCTATTACTTTTACTTTGAAAAAATCTCATCTATTACTATTACAGAAAAAAAACTTCACTTACTATTATATATTACTATTACCCTATGCCTTATCATTGATAGATAATATGTTAATACTTCAACTATTTTACTTGAAATTAATGTAATTTTTGTTGGTTTTGCATGCATAAAATCTTCTTCTCTGTGAAACATTCAGCCATCCTGCAATTACTGCACAAAGACTGTTCATTCAAATATCCATCTCTGTCTGTAACCAGGTACTAATTTTTCCCTGTGAACTAACAGATTCCCCCAAGCTGGCAAAACATTAACTAGCCCAGTTCTATTTTGAACTGGCCCCACAAAAATGTATAAATTATAAGCATACGTAATAAAAAAGTTTTCATGTTTAAAACTTATACAAACGCTGCTTTAAAAAAATCAATTGGGCAAAAATCTATACAGTTCTCAATTCACTCCAAATATCGCATTAACCAGAATGTCTTGGCACATTATATTGTCAATCAGATTATCTGCCTCCTTAATATCGCCAGTATGAAGTAAATTGGCGTAATATCCTTTAAAAAAATTGGGCGATTCTCACAACTTCATCTGCCATCTTTGCTTTGGTGTTTCCCTGGTATTCTGCAAGATACTGGCGTCATTTTAACGTGAATCAACTAATGGGCATCCACGTTACAAATGCCAGGGGTTTCCCTTGCATGTGTGGACTTTACCTTGGCAGCGATCTGTCGCTGGCAAGGAAGAAGTAGTTTGTCACAATTGTATTTTATATTTATATAATTGATTTATATTTTTTATATTTATGAATCGGCAGGGTGGGGCCGATAACTTGTGCATTTTGGCGAACTGAATCGGTGGGAAGTATTTTGAATTGGTAGCTAGCTGCCGGTAAAAAGGCGTTAATTTCGAACACTGGGCTAGAAGTATATCTATTGCGGCTGTAGAAATAACAAAAGAGATAATTCCTACATCGCTTGCAGATCATGCACGCAAGGGGCCTACTGCAGGATGTGCAGCAGACGCAGGAGACAAGGCACATTAATCATTACTAACAAGTAATCTTCAGTTGACGTCCAGAATTCTGAATAATATTCTGGTTGTGTCTGTCTAAATTGTATCGGTTGAGAAGGGTAATAATGTGTGCATCATATTTTTCTTTAGTTCAGTTTGTCAATATTCATTTAATTCAATTGCTGTTTTTATTAGATAAAGAAATATATTAATATCAAAATGGTGCTGGTACATTCTGTTATATGGAATTGTTGTCAGTGTGATGCACACATCTGTTTTACAACTTTTTATAAACATCTTCTATACTGGTTCGTTTGTTGCCACTTGTGAATTTGTCTTATGTTTGCAAACAAATATTGAACAATACTTAGTCATGAAAAGTCGTAAAAAGCCAATATCGTGCCAAAGTGCAACAAAATATTTATGCCTTATTAATTTTAATTGCAGGTAAAAAAAAATTTAGTTTTCAGTGATGGGCTTTAAATAGCTCTGTCACAAAAGGCATGGGTTGGAGAGGCTTAATAATAGAATATGTATCATGAATTAATTAAGGTCACTTAGATGCTGCGCATAAAGTAAATTTAGTGGTTTGTTGCGCATATAAAATATAAAAATTATTGTTCATTCAAATTATTGCTTACACACCGCCCACACGCCCACCAGCCCACATGCACCACCACACACACGCGCATGCACACACACACGCACCAGAAATTGATGATTACCAGTCCAAAAATATAATATTTAAATTGTTGCCAGTCCAGTTATTGCGGTGTGCGTAGCGCGACTCCACAGCCAACTGGGTTTTTTAATATGAGGATCTGAGATGCATTCTGGGTGATTCTAAGACACTCCAGGAAGACTTTTCAGGGTCAATTTTTATATCATTTCTAAAAAAAATATGTCAAGATTAGAGTATTATCCAATTTTATTTCGGGTCTTTTCCACTAAGTTCTAACCAAATGTAAGGCACAATTCTTACAACACTCAAATAACATAATAAATAAATAAATGCAAAACAATATGTTTGCAAACAAATATTGAACAATACTTAGTCATGAAAAGTCGTAAAAAGCCAATATCGTGCCAAAGTGCAACAAAATATTTATGCCTTATTAATTTTAATTGCAGGTAAAAAAAAATTAGTTTTCAGTGATGGGCTTTAAATAGCTCTGTCACAAAAGGCATGGGTTGGAGAGGCTTAATAATAGAATATGTATCATGAATTAATTAAGGTCACTTAGATGCTGCGCATAAAGTAAATTTAGTGGTTTGTTGCGCATATAAAATATAAAAATTATTGTTCATTCAAATTATTGCTTACACACCGCCCACACGCCCACACGCCCACCAGCCCACATGCACCACCACCACACACGCACCAGAAATTGATGATTACCAGTCCAAAAATATAATATTTAAATTGTTGCCAGTCCAGTTATTGCGGTGTGCGTAGCGCGACTCCACAGCCAACTGGGTTTTTTAATATGAGGATCTGAGATGCATTCTGGGTGATTCTAAGACACTCCAGGAAGACTTTTCAGGGTCAATTTTTATATCATTTCTAAAAAAAAAATGTCAAGATTAGAGTATTATCCAATTTTATTTCGGGTCTTTTCCACTAAGTTCTAACCAAATGTAAGGCACAATTCTTACAACACTCAAATAACATAATAAATAAATAAATGCAAAACAATATGTTTGCAAACAAATATTTAACAATACTTAGTCATGAAAAGTCGTAAAAAGCCAATATCGTGCCAAAGTGCAACAAAATATTTATGCCTTATTAATTTTAATTGCAGGTAAAAAAAATTTTAGTTTTCAGTGATGGGCTTTAAATAGCTCTGTCACAAAAGGCATGGGTTGGAGAGGCTTAATAATAGAATATGTATCATGAATTAATTAAGGTCACTTAGATGCTGCGCATAAAGTAAATTTAGTGGTTTGTTGCGCATATAAAATATAAAAATTATTGTTCATTCAAATTATTGCTTACACACCGCCCACACGCCCACCAGCCCACATGCACCACCACCACACACACGCATGCACACACACACGCACCAGAAATTGATGATTACCAGTCCAAAAATATAATATTTAAATTGTTGCCAGTCCAGTTATTGCGGTGTGCGTAGCGCGACTCCACAGCCAACTGGGTTTTTTAATATGAGGATCTGAGATGCATTCTGGGTGATTCTAAGACACTCCAGGAAGACTTTTCAGGGTCAATTTTTATATCATTTCTAAAAAAAATATGTCAAGATTAGAGTATTATCCAATTTTATTTCGGGTCTTTTCCACTAAGTTCTAACCAAATGTAAGGCACAATTCTTACAACACTCAAATAACATAATAAATAAATAAATGCAAAACAATATGTTTGCAAACAAATATTGAACAATACTTAGTCATGAAAAGTCGTAAAAAGCCAATATCGTGCCAAAGTGCAACAAAATATTTATGCCTTATTAATTTTAATTGCAGGTAAAAAAAAATTAGTTTTCAGTGATGGGCTTTAAATAGCTCTGTCACAAAAGGCATGGGTTGGAGAGGCTTAATAATAGAATATGTATCATGAATTAATTAAGGTCACTTAGATGCTGCGCATAAAGTAAATTTAGTGGTTTGTTGCGCATATAAAATATAAAAATTATTGTTCATTCAAATTATTGCTTACACACCGCCCACACGCCCACACGCCCACCAGCCCACATGCACCACCACCACACACGCACCAGAAATTGATGATTACCAGTCCAAAAATATAATATTTAAATTGTTGCCAGTCCAGTTATTGCGGTGTGCGTAGCGCGACTCCACAGCCAACTGGGTTTTTTAATATGAGGATCTGAGATGCATTCTGGGTGATTCTAAGACACTCCAGGAAGACTTTTCAGGGTCAATTTTTATATCATTTCTAAAAAAAAAATGTCAAGATTAGAGTATTATCCAATTTTATTTCGGGTCTTTTCCACTAAGTTCTAACCAAATGTAAGGCACAATTCTTACAACACTCAAATAACATAATAAATAAATAAATGCAAAACAATATGTTTGCAAACAAATATTGAACAATACTTAGTCATGAAAAGTCGTAAAAAGCCAATATCGTGCCAAAGTGCAACAAAATATTTATGCCTTATTAATTTTAATTGCAGGTAAAAAAAAATTTAGTTTTCAGTGATGGGCTTTAAATAGCTCTGTCACAAAAGGCATGGGTTGGAGAGGCTTAATAATAGAATATGTATCATGAATTAATTAAGGTCACTTAGATGCTGCGCATAAAGTAAATTTAGTGGTTTGTTGCGCATATAAAATATAAAAATTATTGTTCATTCAAATTATTGCTTACACACCGCCCACACGCCCACCAGCCCACATGCACCACCACCACACACACGCATGCACACACACACGCACCAGAAATTGATGATTACCAGTCCAAAAATATAATATTTAAATTGTTGCCAGTCCAGTTATTGCGGTGTGCGTAGCGCGACTCCACAGCCAACTGGGTTTTTTAATATGAGGATCTGAGATGCATTCTGGGTGATTCTAAGACACTCCAGGAAGACTTTTCAGGGTCAATTTTTATATCATTTCTATAAAAAAAATATGTCAAGATTAGAGTATTATCCAATTTTATTTCGGGTCTTTTCCACTAAGTTCTAACCAAATGTAAGGCACAATTCTTACAACACTCAAATAACATAATAAATAAATAAATGCAAAACAATATGTTTGCAAACAAATATTGAACAATACTTAGTCATGAAAAGTCGTAAAAAGCCAATATCGTGCCAAAGTGCAACAAAATATTTATGCCTTATTAATTTTAATTGCAGGTAAAAAAATTTTTTAGTTTTCAGTGATGGGCTTTAAATAGCTCTGTCACAAAAGGCATGGGTTGGAGAGGCTTAATAATAGAATATGTATCATGAATTAATTAAGGTCATTTAGATGCTGCGCATAAAGTAAATTTAGTGGTTTGTTGCGCATATAAAATATAAAAATTATTGTTCATTCAAATTATTGCTTACACACCGCCCACACGCCCACCAGCCCACATGCACCACCACCACACACACGCATGCACACACACACGCACCAGAAATTGATGATTACCAGTCCAAAAATATAATATTTAAATTGTTGCCAGTCCAGTTATTGCGGTGTGCGTAGCGCGACTCCACAGCCAACTGGGTTTTTTAATATGAGGATCTGAGATGCATTCTGGGTGATTCTAAGACACTCCAGGAAGACTTTTCAGGGTCAATTTTTATATCATTTCTAAAAAAAAAATATGTCAAGATTAGAGTATTATCCAATTTTATTTCGGGTCTTTTCCACTAAGTTCTAACCAAATGTAAGGCACAATTCTTACAACACTCAAATAACATAATAAATAAATAAATGCAAAACAATATGTTTGCAAACAAATATTGAACAATACTTAGTCATGAAAAGTCGTAAAAAGCCAATATCGTGCCAAAGTGCAACAAAATATTTATGCCTTATTAATTTTAATTGCAGGTAAAAAAAAATTTTTGTTTTCAGTGATGGGCTTTAAATAGCTCTGTCACAAAAGGCATGGGTTGGAGAGGCTTAATAATAGAATATGTATCATGAATTAATTAAGGTCACTTAGATGCTGCGCATAAAGTAAATTTAGTGGTTTGTTGCGCATATAAAATATAAAAATTATTGTTCATTCAAATTATTGCTTACACACCGCCCACACGCCCACGAGCCCACATGCACCACCACCACACACACGCATGCACACACACACGCACCAGAAATTGATGATTACCAGTCCAAAAATATAATATTTAAATTGTTGCCAGTCCAGTTATTGCGGTGTGCGTAGCGCGACTCCACAGCCAACTGGGTTTTTTAATATGAGGATCTGAGATGCATTCTGGGTGATTCTAAGACACTCCAGGAAGACTTTTCAGGGTCAATTTTTATATCATTTCTAAAAAAAAAATATGTCAAGATTAGAGTATTATCCAATTTTATTTCGGGTCTTTTCCACTAAGTTCTAACCAAATGTAAGGCACAATTCTTACAACACTCAAATAACATAATAAATAAATAAATGCAAAACAATATGTTTGCAAACAAATATTGAACAATACTTAGTCATGAAAAGTCGTAAAAAGCCAATATCGTGCCAAAGTGCAACAAAATATTTATGCCTTATTAATTTTAATTGCAGGTAAAAAAAAAATTTTGTTTTCAGTGATGGGCTTTAAATAGCTCTGTCACAAAAGGCATGGGTTGGAGAGGCTTAATAATAGAATATGTATCATGAATTAATTAAGGTCACTTAGATGCTGCGCATAAAGTAAATTTAGTGGTTTGTTGCGCATATAAAATATAAAAATTATTGTTCATTCAAATTATTGCTTACACACCGCCCACCAGCCCACATGCACCACCACCACACACGCGCATGCACACACACACGCACCAGAAATTGATGATTACCAGTCCAAAAATATAATATTTAAATTGTTGCCAGTCCAGTTATTGCGGTGTGCGTAGCGCGACTCCACAGCCAACTGGGTTTTTTAATATGAGGATCTGAGATGCATTCTGGGTGATTCTAAGACACTCCAGGAAGACTTTTCAGGGTCAATTTTTATATCATTTCTAAAAAAAAATACGTCAAGATTAGAGTATTATCCAATTTTATTTCGGGTCTTTTCCACTAAGTTCTAACCAAATGTAAGGCACAATTCTTACAACACTCAAATAACATAATAAATAAATAAATGCAAAACAATACTGACATTGAAACAATTGACTGTTGGCATATCAAATATTCCATTCTTTTGACTAGCAAATAACTCCTGAGTGCTTTAATACTTTAGCATGCATTGCCTTATTGTTGTAACATGGATATTATGCCATTAAACTAAATGCAAAAAAGATATCAAACTCAACTCAAAATCATTCATTGATTACAATGATTATATCACCACAAATGAGCAGCAGCTCTAGGATTGCTTACAAATAACAAATATTGTATTGGCTTTGTGATGAATTCAATTCACAGTGTAAATAAGTCATGATTTTTTATAAATCAATCTATCTCACTGTCCAACTCCAAGAATCAAAATCGGAAAAAATTTCACAAATTAGTGGGACTCAAAAACAGCCTGGCGAATTTGCATAGCGGGAAAATATTTCGTACATTGACTAAGACCTCTAGAAAAATGCCCCTGACATAAAAAAATAGGGAATCATAGTCATATCTGCAAAAAACTTATGATAGAAATACATCTATGCTGTCCAGTCGATGCATTTCACCTTATTTTGGTGCAATTTTAATTAAAAACAGACGATCATGAAAAGTAATTTACCTTCATCCAATCTGCCGCTGTAAGTCACGGAAAAGAATGGGAACAGCCGACAATACAATATGTAAAACCAAAAAATTTTGTTGAAGTGCCTACTTCTTGTTTTCCTGCGCTGTTAGCGGGCAACTGCTGTTCATTTCACTGGTTTGAAGAAGTTTGAAATCTTTCACACCTTCATATTCATCAAGAGTGACGACTAACGAACTCAAACACAGGCAGACAGCAGACAGACGCATAAAAAGAACCCGGCTGTTGACCTTTTATTAGGTCAACACGTGAACTGGTGAAGCTCTCTTGTGAAATCTCTCGACACGATAGACTGCTCGACTGACCATATGAATCGGCACATGCATGAACAGAAGGGCCACTAAAAAATACTGACATTGAAAGAGTCAAATTCTCGTGAATTATAGAAAAACCCTTAGGAATTTTGTATTGGATTTTTTTTGTCTAGGACGAAAACAGCAGAGTTCATATTTGGATATATGATGTGACGATTTATCAGTTTATGCTCTGTCGGAGTCGGGGAAACGTTCGAACGACCGATCATGTATCACAAGTGTTGATTTATGAACGAATATCAAACCTGTCCACTGTGATTTCCACCCGTCCAAAATCAAAACCCTCCATCAAAATGATGGGTGGACGGGTCTGTGCCTAACGCTATGCGCATGCACACACGCATGCACACACACACACACATACAAAAAAGTGTGCTCAGTAATAGGTATTTGCCACTGAAGTCATCATTTATAAATATCTTCCACAGAGGCAAAAACAGTGACATCTCAGATGCTCAGAAGTTGTTAATAATCTCACCCATCCACGAGTGCATGTCATAAATACAAATATTTGATATGGCTTGCATCTACAAATGTTTGTTTTGAATACTACACATTTCCTCCGTTGCTCTGAGCATGAAGTATCCAAGGACTAAGATCTGGTCATTTAATCACAGTGACAAATTACTTTGTTGATTGAGTGAGCTAATTGTCTACCTCTATACAGGTAACAATAAATCAGCACCCAGATCTAACTCCAGTGTCAAAGTAATCTCATTAGTATCTGGTAGTTGTTGCTACTCCTGGATAAGAACCAGACTTGGGGTCATTTACATTGTCGTTGGAATTGAAAAGCCAATTCCAAGTCCGGAATTTGTGTTTTGGTTTTAAAACAGATTGGAATTGGTGAAAATGTAATTAGTATTTTCAATTACTTTTTAAACTACATCATGTAGCTTTTTGACTCGATATTATTCACTACAAATAATCAATAAAGTAACATGTTGCATGTATTATATTTATTTGTATCCTGTTTTCTATCACTAGTACCTAGTGAGAAAGCTTGCTCATCCGTGATTGTTTTCTACTTGATTTTGTGCTCATCCGTGATTGATTTCTACTTGATTTTGTGCTCATCCGTGATTGTTTTCTACTTGATTTTGTGCTCATCCGTGATTGTTTTCTACTTGATTTGGAGTGTCCAGAATCATCTTGATTAACTGTCACTGTCAGTCCTCGTTATTATCCTGATCACTGCGTATAACTAATGTTAATAAAGCAGTTATGAATCATTTCTGGACAATGCCTACTGTTACTGTGCTGCCGTTTGTTTGGTGTGGGTCTGTGTCATACTTCTTTGTGCTTCTGGTTTATATGCATATCCCACAATGCCAGTGCTATCATACATGTAACTTCATGGTGTAAGACAGAATGCATACCGGTTTAAAGATTACCCTATGCATTGCCAGCAAAAGATCTGTGTTAGGGGTTATTTAAATATATATATATATGAATTATATAAATTATATAGAAGGGTAGGATGGTGATGAAACAGGCAGGTGGCTAACATCACTTCCCTTGAGGGACTGTGACAGGGTGATGGCTGGACCCTTTATCAGATGTCTAGAAGATAAGTTGGATGGTAATTAATCCTAATGCAGGATTAATGACCACTGATTCTTTGGAGTCACCAATTTCATAAACAAGACATCACAACCAGACACCTTCTCTTGAGGGAAACCCAGCTATCAATTCAAATCATTTACAGCTAGAGACCCATGATCCAGAGGTTGGTGGGAATTATGGGTGATACCCATTGGCTAATTCCTCTTTCCTGAGGTCCATCAAAATGTAACATAAGTTTAGGTAGAGAGGAGACTCTGGGGAGACTCTGGGAATTGTGGGGAGGCAGGAGTGATTGCCTGGGAGTAGCTGGTGTGTAAACAGGCAGTGTTGTAACTGGCCAGGGAGTCTGTCAGATAGTGTTATGGTAGTTGAGGTCTATTGTTAGCTGTTTAAAGTTTGGGTGTGCCAGGGACTCTATCTGTGAGACAAGATGAGTTAAGTAGTATTAGTATTGTAGTGTAAATAAAAGATTGTTATTGTAGTAAACTGACTTTGGTGGCTAGCATATTCTTAATTGGTATTCCCCATTGTCGCATTAATAGAGATTACCTCTACAACAGATCTACAGGGATCATCTCAAAAACACCAGTTTTGAATGTTGTTTTTGTGTATCCACAATAGATAAGACAACAGAACCTCAAAGACATGCATGTGTATGTTTCATACATCTTGTCAATGACTACAAACGTCTACTACTTTTATGTCATTTTATAACAATATATGGATATGAAGTGACTGCTGAACACTATAAAGGTACGTTCTTATATAGTGCAGTATCCAGTCCTTGGGACTGTTCAAACACTTTACACTTCACCCCCTGGCAGACCTGTTCATTTCAACGCCATCTCGGCTATTATGGGAAGCCTTCAGCTATGCTGCAATTACTGCACAAACACCATTCATTCACCTATCCACTCCTGTCTGTAGGTACTCATGTATACAGCTGAGTGAACTGTGGCAACGTAGCTCTATAAGTGTTGTTAGATATCTTTTGGTCATTTCTGGTCTGACTTAGTGTAGTCTTGACACATGTGGCTAATCCTGTTTGTTTTGTAAGTTTGTCCTGCACTGTTGCTATAATTATCAGATCATGTAGAGGCTGACCTTAGACCACATTGCAGGTATCGGGTAACCATGACCCACTTAGTGCCAGTCTCACTCAGTGACTGGCCTATATACCTCAGTCCTCTGACCAAGTGAATACCTAGTGTGCATTCCAGTGGCGATGGCTTTTTATGGTCTCCCATTCCTCAAGCTGTGCCAGTAGCAAATGTTTTGGAACTCTCTGGGGAGTCTGGGCTGCAAGGTGAATGGATAAAAAAGCTGGGTGTGTGTGTGTGTGTGTGTGTGGGTGGGGAGGGTTCACACAGCACCAGGTGGTTTGCTGGAGGGTAACTTGTTAAGGTCAGATATGTGGACAACTTTTTGTCTGTTAAGTACTGTGTTTCCAGCTTTTTGTTACTGTGTGTCCTACTGGTTAGGTATTAGGAAAGTAAAACTAGCTTTATATGTAGTTCATTAGTTCATACAAATAGCAATACAATATTTAGCAGTTATTTAGATTGTCACTACAGGGTTTTGTCTGTTGGGGATTTTGTCCACGCACCTTGAAAAATACCCTTTCATTTAAACTGTAAGATCCAGATTGCAAGAAAAGATTGTAAAATGCATCTACTTCCTCAAACAATTACTTGTTGCTGGGAAATGCTGAAGTGGTTCAGAATAATCACTACTGAAAAGATTGGAAAAACATGTTATTGTAAAGAAATGTATTAAAGGGAAACAAAAGTCATGTTTTGGGGCCTATGCACCTATAAGAGTTACTAAAACATGACCAATTGTAACTATAGTTAAGAATATCATGCCAGTGGTTTAACAGGAAAACCTTGTTGAGCACACACCTTAATTTCATGGGCAGTGTCATACTGTTAGGTAACCCTAAATCATGAGTGTGGTATTCTGGTAATATTCGCTCACCAAATGAAAGTATATTTGTATACACCTATTCCTATACTTGCCAATAGGATATGGCCATGCTGTTTATGTCCAAGCTGAACTTATGTAACATATTTTGACCTTTGTTTACTAAACTAGTCCTCTTTCAAAATAATGTGTTTGTTTGATAACATTGCATTGGTTCTGTGTATGCCAGCCTCCCTTAATATGTCACTTGTAGTCTAGGTTACCTCGATTTAATAAAACTGCACATGCGCTTTTCAGTCTTGCTGGTTAACATGTGAGCTCTCGGTCAACAAGAGATATGACTGGAATCTCCCATTTTTAGAACACATTCTGAGTAAACCACTGGCATGATATTCTTAATTTTAGTTGCACGTAGTTAGTTTTTATTATCTCTTAGGTGCATAGCCCCAAAACCATGACTTTTGTTTCGCTTTATAAGTTTAATATCAATGTACATGTACTAGGTGCAAACCAATATAGACACCTGGAAAGGATGTCACTGCACAAACATGTTGTGTGTGCTGCGTTGTGACCTCAAAAAATAGGCCTAGGCGCACTCAGACCGAGAATAACCTGAGGAAGCAGAGGACTTTGGCAGATGACAAGACCAGTTGGAGGGCTGGACTGTCATTGAGGGGACCAGGTTTCAAAAGCGGTGGTCTAATGGTTAGAGCACCCGCCTATCGATCGAGAGGACGGTGGTTCGATTCCACCTCCGCTGTTTCGAAGTTTAGGCAATTTCGTTCACCCCACTTTGCCCGTGTCTTTCGGAAGAGACACTAAAAGCCGTTGGTCAAAACTCCTGCGTTAGCTCAAGATTGGGCTGTTTGGAGTATAACTACTTGAGACTTGAGCCCACCTACTGCAGTTTTGAAGCTTCGTTCACATACCCCACCTTGCCTGTGTTTTTCGGAAGAGGCATTAAAGCTAGTAAAAGCTATTGGTCCCATCTATATGGCGTTTACGCCAAGGGAAGTAAAATATCCCACACGGGAGGTAAATATATATCAAGCTGTGGACTCTATTTCTCATGAGTCACTGCAGAAGCATTCATAATGCAGCTCAGTCAGTTCTGCTAACCAATTTCCAAGCAAGAGGACTCTGGCTAGGAAATTGGAAAGAGGATATGGCAGGCCTCGAAGGCAACGTTGTCAGCAGAAGGCAACATCGACAGAAGGCAACGTTGTCGACAGAAGGCAACGTCGTCGACAGAAGGTAACGTCGTCAACAGAAAGCAACATCGTCGGTTGACATGATAGCAACGTTGTCGTTAGACGGCAATGTCGTCAGCCAACAGGGCAACGTCGTCAGCTGACGGCAACTCAGACATGGCTTTTTGTTTATAATACCCCAATTTTTTTTACAACAACACTAATTTACCAATATATTCATTGTATTAAAGCATTTCTGATAAAATAAATGCCAAAATATATAAAAGCCAAAGCCATCCGTCCTTACCCTAAATTTTGCCAAATTCGAGGCCTGCGACTGAATGAATGAACTACAGTAGCAGAATGCGGTAGCAAAATGACAGATAGGTATTGATGTCATAAGGTATTGATGTCATAAGGTATTGATGTCATAAGGTATTGATGTCATAAGGTATTGATGTCATAAGGTATTGATGTCATAAGCATTTAAAATGAGACAATCTGTTTGTAGAGTGCACTACAGTAGTTTAGAATTCTGGCAGATCATGTTGGAGGTCGCGGTAATCAATCAGCAGTTACATGCAGCCTGGTCAACTTCTTTCAGTGCCAGTTCACTTGGCTGGGTGAATGAGAAGCTGGCCATAAACAGTGATAGAGCTAGATTGGGTGGCTGCATGGAAATCAGTGTAGTCGAATCAAAGCATGTATTGCTTTTGGATGAAGCACTTTGCATGTTGGCATGTTGTAAATGCAATAAGCACTTGCATCTTCTTAACCAGAAAATTGTTAATGAAAACAGTTAATTTGATAATACTTTCATGCTACCATTGATTTTTATTCATTGCAGAAAACTTCTATGCACAGTGCAGATAAATGTATGATTTGTTTGCTTAATGGTTATTTTAACCAGTTGATTTGTAAATTGTGGTTCAATGCAATTTGATAGGATAACCCATATAATTGAAGCAGGCAAAGTTCATATACAATTACCATCCAGTGTATTTTATGTGGAACATACGTGTCCCTGCAGTTTTGGGAGCGCTTTCTGAGAGAAACACTGGGTGAACTGAATGACCATTTGCTAATAACTATTATTACTAAAATACTAACTAACTTAGTAACTATAGATTTTCTTCTTCCACTGTGGGGTGGGGGGGCATTTAACAAATTCCTAAGCATTGCTCCTCGTGATGACTTCTATCTCTCTCTCTTGCTCTACTGCCCTTCTCTCCTCGAGTATAGCACACAAAGGTCCCCCTGGACACAACCCCCACCAAAACCCCTCTCCTTACACACATTTTTATACTTATGTATAACCTGTAATATTTTATTGTGTGAAGTGCAAATTTATTTTTATAATTCTGTGTATAGTGCATCCATATTCCTACAAGAAACTCCTGTTGATGTTCGGTTGAAACTTGGCAGAATGGTTAGCAGTACACATGCCCATTAGGCATCTAACAACGCCACTCATTTAAAATGACAATGACCCTGTCACATATTCAGACCACACTGACCCGTCTGACAAATTGGTCATTCAAGTGTCGTGACATTGCCACACATTCGTAATAGTATAAAGGCATATTTCAACCATCCTTCCTCCATTCCTAACCATAAATAAATATCTATAAAAATATCAAACTAACAAAGCAAACATACATATAATTTTTCATGTGTAATTTGCATGTGCACCTAGTATGAAACAAGATTTGATCATTGAAGTTTCCAATGCGCCGACCAACTAAGATGATATAGATGAGTAAATTTAAAGTAAGAGATGATTTGTAGGCAATATGCCTACTACAGAACCATAACTGTGATGGCAATGATGAACTGACATTGATAAATCCATCGGAACAAAGACAATATTTAGCAGACATGGGCTGTGTATTTGCGCTAACTAACACACAGATGATTATCATTCCGTCTAGAACAATGTTTTCAGTCTGGCTTTTGTCTGAGCAGCACCATTCTAGGGATGGAAGTTTTTTAGTACTCATTACATCAGTACTCATTCTGTAGACACCTGGTAACGCTGGCGAGGTGCCATGAGTAGGAACGCTAGGTGCTGTGAGTGGGAATGTGAGGTGCCATGAGTGGGTAGACGAGGTGCTATCATTGGGAATGTAAGTTGCTGCGAGTGGGAATGCAAGGTGCTGTGAGTGGGAATGTGGGGTGCGAGGTGCTGTGAGTGGAAATGCGAGGTGGTATGAGTGGGAATGTGAGGTGCTGTGAATGGGAATATGTGATGCTGTGAGTTTGATTGCGAGGGGTACTGATGTAATGAGTACGAAAAAACTTCCATCCCTAGAATGGTGCTGCTCAGACAAAAGCCAGTGGGAATGTGAGGTGTTATGAGTGTGAATGCGAGGTGCTGTGAGTGGGTAGCTGCTAGAGTGTTCATCACTGGCTGATAGAAATAAACGATGGTAGAACACAGGAGATAGTTAAAGGAAATTAAAGTCACAAAACCAAAGCATATAATTTACTAACAGGAATAATGTAAAAAAAATAAAGCTAGCAATGTAACATATTACTAGAACATGGTAGATTATCTTTATGCATCACTGGCTTTTATTGGCCCATTACATATTATAATCGATGATCTCCAATCTTGGCTTACTTATTTATCCTCTTCACAACCTAGTTGGTGCATAAAGCCAACTTCTGCCATTCCGTGTGATCTCTTGCTTTGTTCTCTGCCTTCAAAGACTTCCATCCGAGTTGGTTTCTCTCTACCTCTACAGTCCTTCTCCTTGTTGGTATCTCTCTACCTCTACAGTCCTTCTCCCTGTTGGTTACTCTCTACCTCTACAGTCCTTCTCCTTGTTGGTTACTCTCTACCTCTACAGTCCTTCTCCCTGTTGGTTTCTCTCTACCTCTACAGTCCTTCTCCCTGTTGGTTACCCTCTACCTCTACAGTCCTTCTCCGTGTTGGTTTCTCTCTACCTCTACAGTCCTTCTCCCTGTTGGTTTCTCTCTACCTCTATAGTCCTTCTCCCTGTTGGTTACTCTCTACCTCTACAGTCCTTCTCCTTGTTGGTTACTCTCTACCTCTACAGTCCTTCTCCGTGTTGGTTTCTCTCTACCTCTACAGTCCTTCTCCCTGTTGGTATCTCTCTACCTCTACAGTCCTTCTCCTTGTTGGTTACTCTCTACCTCTACAGTCCTTCTCCCTGTTGGTATCTCTCTACCTCTACAGTCCTTCTCCTTGTTGGTTACTCTCTACCTCTACAGTCCTTCTCCCTGTTGGTTACTCTCTACCTCTACAGTCCTTCTCCCTGTTGGTATCTCTCTACCTCTACAGTCCTTCTCCTTGTTGGTTACTCTCTACCTCTACAGTCCTTCTCCCTGTTGGTTTCTCTCTACCTCTACAGTCCTTCTCCTTGTTGGTTACTCTCTACCTCTACAGTCCTTCTCCCTGTTGGTTTCTCTCTACCTCTACAGTCCTCCCTGTTGGTTACTCTCTACCTCTACAGTCCTTCTCCTTGTTGGTTACTCTCTACCTCTACAGTCCTTCTCCTTGTTGGTTACTCTCTACCTCTACAGTCCTTCTCCCTGTTGGTTTCTCTCTACAGTCCTTCTCCTTGTTGGTTACTCTCTACCTCTACAGTCCTTCTCCTTGTTGGTTACTCTCTGCTTCTACAGTCCTTCTCCTTGTTGGTATCTCTCTGCTTTCACAGTCCTCCGTGTTGGTTTCTCTATACCTCTACAGTCCTTCTCCCTGTTGGTTTCTCTCTGCTTCCACAGCCTTTCTTCCTGTTGGTTTCTCTCTACCTCTACAGTCCTTCTCCCTGTTGGTTTCTCTCTGCTTCTACAGTCCTTCTCCTTGTTGGTATCTCTCTGCTTTCACAGTCCTTCTCCGTGTTGGTTTCTCTCTACCTCTACAGTCCTTCTCCCTGTTGGTTTCTCTCTGCTTCCACAGCCTTTCTTCCTGTTGGTTTTGATCTTCCTCTTCCTGTTACTCAATCTTGACTGTGGGATCCATGGTGTTATTTCCTATCCACCGATGTCAAGGGTCAGCGACAACAGAAAACCAAAAGTTCCACCTACATCAGGCTATCAGCGGACTTTCACTTGCTCTGGTATCCTTTTGACCACATGTGAATGTATAAATCAAATGGCTGGTAGCTCCAGCTCCAATCACTTGCCAGTCACTTTAATGGCCTTGAGATGTGTCCCCAAATTTTTGCAGAGCATGTAGCTTGTAACATGTCCATCTTTTAGAATGAATACTGCATATCTGATAGTCTGTGTCCTTCACCACGGCTAACTTTACTATGTTTGACTGATTGAAACACGTTTTAACCACAAACAGTTGACCAAAATGTGTCTGTGCCTAACTCGGAGCAACACGCTTTCTCAACGGTTGCCATTATTGTTTATAAGAAGGCAGATCATGCAGGAATTGAAACGAGAACATTTTAACACGATTTAACAAGATTGCCATCCAAAACTACAATTTCCAGATGGCAAATGGACAAGGAAGCCTCTGGCTTATCAAGAGTCCAATAATTTTATCTATATATTTCCGCCCTTATCAGATATCTGTCAATTTTATTTTTAAACATATGCTACTAGAATTTACACAATCATTTGACAGTTTGTTCCATTCATTTATCACCCTCTGTGAGAAAGAGTACTTTCTCATGTCCAGCCTACACCGTTCCTTAGCTAATGCTGCTTTGTGTCCTCTGGTTCTACTGCCTTCTTTAAGTTTGAAGAACATTTTCCTATCAATATCCTTGTAACCATTCACTATTTTAAACACTTCTATTTGGTCTTCTTAGCCTCCTGGTCTCTAGTGTTGCCAAACCACATTCTAATAAGCGGCTCTCATAACTAAGGTCTTTCAGTTCTGGAAATCATTTTAGTTGCTCTTCGTATTCTTCCTAGCTTTTCTATGTCCTTCATACGATATGGCCACCATAATTGTAGCTAATGAGAACATATCTCATAAATTTACATCTCAAAATTTTTTCAAAAGGTAGTGTATGTTTAATGTGTCAAATACGATATACATTAAATATATGTAAATATATGTAATAAACACATTTCATGTAACATACACCTAGGCTTGCTGATACTGATCATACAGGAATGGATCATGAATTGAACATCCAATCTGCAGATCTTTCAGGTCCTCTGCCTCCCGTTGTGTAACATCAGGCCAAATTGCCTTGTGCACTGTTACAACAATAACTCATCTTTAGTGCCCCAAGGTTGTTGCATGCGTCAGTAGCCATGGTTGTGAAGGTCGCTGCATTGGAATGAGAGGGAAGGTGTTGATTGTAGACTGTCTGTTGTTTGCAGTTGTCAGTGACAGGATGACTGAGCTACAGGCAGCCATCGAGATCCAGGTCGAACTTGGAAAATTCTACAATGTCGACCTGTTCCAGCGGGGGTGAGTAGAGCTGTATGAGCATGTGAATGTTTTGTTTGGTTGTTCAGGTATTCATTATTGGTTATTGTTGAAGAGTTGGATTAAATTGTATAAATGTGTCAAAGAATTTTTCCCCATGGTTAGGTTAATATCAAGATCATGTTATCTCTTGTTTCCTCATCACAAATCATTTGTGTCCTCATCATTTTTCATCATCTATCTAGCATGTATCTCATGTCCCCCATCATCTCTTATGTCTTTGTCGTCTCTTGTTTTATCCATATCAAGTGTCATCTCTTGTGTTGCCATCATCTGTCATCTTGCATTTCTCTCCCTATCATCTTGTCATGTCTTCTCTTACAAGTGTCTGCCGCTGTCGTATCCTTTTCCATCATTTGTTAACTCCATCGACTGTCATCTTGCCTGTCACCTTCATGATCATCATTATGTCATCTGTCACCATAATCTGTTGCACAGTCGGTGTGGCCATTATGCGCTGTCATGACCATCCTAGTTGTCATAATAATATGGGTCTCAGCTGACCCTTATCGACTGCTAGAAGGAATTTTATCCCCAACCTGAATGAATTAACCTATAGTATAACGACAGCTCTTCTCATAATTGTTCATGGATCCAGCAAATCTGTCACATTTTCTCGTACTCCAGGTATAAATGAGGTTGGTCAGGTAGCCTTAGTAATAAATGAATCTGTGAGTATCTCTTATGAGCAGTGGCCTGATAGAAACATGAGTGGAACTGACCAATAAATGAGTGCGCAGGTCCAGCTAAGTCATTACAGTAGTTAGTGCTTCATCACACTACTGTTATGCATGTCTGAGGTCATTGTCTACAATCTATGATGTTTGTAGAACTTGGATTATTTCTTCTTCGCCTGACAATGCCTGTGGAAATTGTATCACTATTTTAGTGAATAATCACCTACATTAATTCAGATCAATAATTTTGTCTTCCTTTTTATATTTCTTGTTCATCTATGGCTACGCAATGTAATATGTTCATTGTTACATAGGTCTTATCTATAATCATATATTACTATTTTAGTAAATAATTATCATTATATACATTATGTCATTAATAATAATTATTTAGATCAGTAATTTTTTCTTGTTTTTTTATACTTGTAGTTCATCTATGGCTATGCAATGTACTGTACTCATTGTTACAGGTTTTATCCATGATCAGATATGTCACTGCTACTAAGGGAATAATCGCCTTGTTGTGATCATTGCTAGTGGTACTGCCACATACATAACATTAGTTACCTCGTAAATCTATTTACCTGTGAGTATTTACTACTTTGTAAAAATGCACATCATGTTATTGTTTGACTTGATGGTCATTACATGCGTATTGTTGATTAGTTTAATTATTATTAATTATTAACATCCACAATTTCAGATTGCTGTTGCTCCTTCAATATTTGCTCTAATCAGTGACTATAAACTATAGCAGTAGAGGCCACCAGTCCTGTTTGCATGAGTTTGGCTGAGGTAGCCTAACACGAATACCTGTTTTTGGGAGATTGATTGCTCGGACCTTAAAAAATTTGTAGCTTTGACTTAACAAAACTACCAGTTTTGCAAAAATTGGTTGCTTGAACAGTTATGGCAATATGATGTAATACTGCATGAGGAGGGGTATGAGAAGATCGGGGGGGGGAGGATGAAAGATGGAGAGAGGGGGCAGCCAATAGAAAACTATGGAAAGAAAGAACAGAAAGAGTGGCTCGACAATACTTTACCTGACCCTCACCCCTGTACAGCAGGGAACAAGGAGGAAGATAATAAAGAAAAAAAGAAAATAATAAATATTTGCGCACCTGTTTCACTGTTTTATTCGTCAAAGGCCTTTATTTACATCGCATTTATGTGAAAGATGGCAGCATCTTTGTGTTGGTTTTTGCACATAGATTCCAGCAAGGCAAAGATCAATTCCTGAAACTGCATATTAACATTATAAAGACGGCCTGAACTGGGCCTAGAAAAGCCTTTAATTTCTTTTGTCCTAATTCAAGGCTTTGAAATCCTTTAATTTTTAGAAAAACATTGAATTTTATTATTTTATTTTTGTCAATTTAATTAATATTACGGGTGCCAAGTCCGTATGCCTACACCATTTCTGGCAGCATAAAAAAGCTTGTGTGCTCACGGAAAATACATGTCAATAATATGAAGTGAAGTATGGGACACTGCCTCGCAGGAAAACAGGCACATTTCCAGTAATGATGAACGTACCACAGCAGAATTGGTCAGTGTTTTTACAGACTTGTTTGTGAATGAGGTGCATTTATAACAGCAACATGAAATCGTCAATTACAATCTCTTGGTAGAATACACAGACAACAAGTGGCTTTCTCTGCAGTCCAGCGATTTGTGGTGTTTAGCGGCATGTCGCCACCTGTGCCCTGTGGTTAGAAAATGCAGAGATATTGCATTAACAGGCATTAATGTGCTCTTGAGTTTTAAATAGACAGACAGACGTATTTATTTTGTTTATTTATTTTATGATTAATACAAATCACAGATAAAAAGGTCAAGGAGACTCCCATTAAAACAAACACATGTCAACAACATGGGAGCCACCTTTTGTCAAAATAACCAATAATATGCATCATAAAAATAAAACATCAAAATGTAAATACAAAACGAATATAATTAATCAACATAGTAAAAGGCTAAGTAGTTAGTTTAAGTATATTTCAAATATTTAAACAATTAGGAAGTCATAATTCCCAATTAGATGCTTTTTAATATAACTTATGAGTCATGAAACCTTATAGACTGTGTATATAAATTTTATCAATGATAATGTTTCGAGTATTGTTAAATAATAATAATAAAAACCTTATTTATTTATTTATACACCAACAAATCTAGGGCTGATGCTGATGCCCACATGTGTTTACATAAAAGTACACAAACACATATAAAAATGCACATACAAATAAGTAAATGACCGATTGGACAATAAAAGTTTACAAAGCTAAATCCTATGTAATATATATGGTATGTATGTATGTATGTATGTATGTATGTATGTATGTATGTATGTATGTATGTATGTATGTATGTATGTATGTTAAAATTATGAGTAAATGAAATGATAAAGCAAAAGATAAAGCAAGAGCTAAGAAGCTATACATACAGGATAAAAGAACCTAAAAATTACAAGGCTACATTAAACATATTGAATACATACTGAAATCACAATAAAAAATTCATTAAAACTGTATGTATAAAAATATAAATGTTAAAATAGGTTTCAATACTTTAGAATATTAATTTTAAAACAAAAATGTCTTCAGTGATTTCTTAAACTGCCTGATGTTCTCATTGATGCCCAGTTCTAATGGCAGAAAGTTCTACAATGTGGGCCCACCACAAGCAAACACCTGGCAACCACATCATTCTAGGTTAACACATGGAACATGGAGTAGGAAACCACCATCAGAGAGTAGTAGGGTGCAGCGTGGCTTGTGTCTCAGCACTGTCACTTGGTCGGTGTATGCACTCTGGTAGGCTCCCAGTTTGCCATTCTCATCCAAGAAACATTGCAGTTGTCTTGAGACGAAGCGCTCCATTATCTTCCCCAGAAATGAAATGTTAGATTTTGGGCAGAAGTTAGATAGCACATTGACATCAGCACCTTGTTTCTTCACTATTGGTGTCACAACTGTCTCTATTATGTTGTGTCGGATATACTTTTTGACATATACATGATTGACTCAATAGAATAAACATATTATTTTTTTGTGTGTGTAGTATTGATGAATTTCAAAATTGTGCATGTAAGGGATGTGGGTAAAATATTCCGGTAGATCATCATTGTCTAATTTGTAATAAAACTCAAGTTGCTGGAGTTTATAGATATCATCCAGCTTCAGAAATTGGAAAAAGAAGATTAGAAATTCTTATTGCTTTTTTCTGTAGTTTGAAAATCTGACGTGCTTGATGACCTCATAACAGCATACCATAATTAATATGAGGAAAAATAAAATCGCTATGTATACAGAAGGGATCAGCAAATACAAATGGACTGTCTACGTAATGTGCAGAAAAATAACCCAGGTTTGGGCTAGATGAGGTGCTGTAGTGGCTCCCGAAAATGCCAGGCAATCCCAGAGTGGAATTGCTGATTTAAGGGCCTTGTTGCACCAGGCACACCCAATTTGTTAGTGTTATTCCTGTGACTGGTATAATTATTCTACCAATCAGTTGAAAATTTTTTTTATTACAGCCAGTGACAGCCCAACAGAACCAGTACATTGCACAAAGACTAGGGGTTAAAGGGTTCACGTTGGCCATACATGGTTTTCCTGTGGGAAAACAGACTAGGTTGTAACTAACGAGGTCACCTCATAAAATATTCTTAAATACTACTCAGCAAGGTGTTAAGTAATTGTGTACAGGCATAATATATCAAGTAATGTTTTCATTTAAGACATAATATTAACAATTAATAATAGTAAAGTTGCCTAGTTTCCTTACACTTAATTTATTATACTGTATTTCTACATCACATTCAAATGCACACACAGTTTCACGCACGCACAAACACGCACGCTGCACAGATATGTATATGATACACTGTTTGCACGTTAGCTCACAATATGAATGTAGCTGACTGTGGTAATAAAATACGCATTATTTCCAATGTGTCTATGATGCATTACCTTGTGATTCCTAAGTTGGAA
>OY759265.1:25198124-25410624 GCA_963662155.1 Lamellibrachia columna | reverse complement strand
GTGAATATACAGGCCTACAGTGGGTGAAACATAAGACAAGTTGGTGTGTGAATATACAGGCCTACAGTGGGTGAAACATAAGACAAGTTGGTGTGTGAATATACAGGCCTACAGTGGGTGAAACATAAGACAAGTTGGTGTGTGAATACACAGGCCTACAGTGGGTGAAACATAAGACAAGTTGGTGTGTGAATATACAGGCCTACAGTGGGTGAAACATTAGACAAGTTGGTGTGTGAATATACAGGCCTACAGTAGTTGAAACATAAGACAAGTTGGTGTGTGAATATACAGGCCTACAGTGGGTGAAACATAAGACAAGTTGGTGTGTGAATATACAGGCCTACAGTGAGTGAAACATAAGACAAGTTGGTGTGTGAATATACAGGCCTACAGTAGTTGAAACATAAGACAAGTTGGTGTGTGAATATACAGGCCTACAGTGGGTGAAACATAAGACAAGTTGGTGTGTGAATATACAGGCCTACAGTGGGTGAAACATAAGACAAGTTGGTGTGTGAATATACAGGCCTACAGTGGGTGAAACATAAGACAAGTTGGTGTGTGAATACACAGGCCTACAGTGGGTGAAACATAAGACAAGTTGGTGTGTGAATATACAGGCCTACAGTGGGTGAAACATTAGACAAGGTGGTGTGTGAATATACAGGCCTACAGTAGTTGAAACATAAGACAAGTTGTTGTGTGAATACACAGGCCTACAGTGGGTGAAACATTAGACAAGGTGGTGTGTGAATATACAGGCCTACAGTGAGTGAAACATTAGACAAGTTGGTGTGTGAATATACAGGCCTACAGTGGGTGAAACATAAGACAAGTTGGTGTGTGAATAAACAGGCCTACAGTGGGTGAAACATAAGACAAGTTGGTGTGTGAATAAACAGGCCTACAGTGGGTGAAACATAAGACAAGGTGGTGTGTGAATATACAGGCCTACAGTGGGTGAAACATAAGACAAGTTGGTGTGTGAATATACAGGTCCTCAGTGGGTGAAACATTAGACAAGGTGGTGTGTGAATATACAGGCCTACAGTGGGTGAAACATAAGACAAGTTGGTGTGTGAATATACAGGTCCTCAGTGGGTGAAACATTAGACAAGGTGGTGTGTGAAACATTAGACAAGGTGGTGTGTGAATATACAGGCCTACAGTGGGTGAAACATTAGACAATTTGGTGTGTGAATCAAGGTAAGAGTATACTGTGTCAGGACTTCAACACATGCTTACTGACTAAAGTTAATCCAGCTGCAACAGGTTTGTTATAACTGTGGGCTAACTTCTGAAAATAAAGGGAGCAAGGGGAAGAAGAATAGAACTTCTGAAAATAAAAACTGCTTTAATTTACTCAGGTTTTTTTTCAGTTGTGGTTACATCAATTTGAACATTGGCTGTCCTAACCAGCCACTGCTATTGTTTTTTGTAGGTTTTAATTTAAATTTATTCTTAGATTGTTTCCTACTAAGAGGTTTGTATTGTTTCCCCGACATTGGATTGTATCAACACAGTGATATGACAACCATATTATATATGCTTACTCAACTGGTACACATTTTATTTAATTTGATGTGGTTTTTGTCTGCAGCTATTACCAGATCCGGACGTCGTTGAAGACAGCCCCAAAAGCACCTGCTAAAATTGAAGTGAGCCTGCCAAAAAACTCAGGTACAACACTTATAATATATATATTTTGTATGCATGTGTACATCGTAGAAATATATAACTCATCGGAACACTGTTTGTTCAAGGGTAAGTTCAGTTACACAAAATCAAATCAATTACAATTATTTTTCATTATTCTTCATTTCAGTTACAGTAACACTTGTGAAACATTCAAATCAATTACAACAGCAATTACATCATTACAATAACAAGTGTGTTATGTTGGACCAACTGTTTATTCCCAAAGTGTGTTCATATATGCGTTAGTTGTTTGTTATGAATCTTTCTTTGATTATGTAACTTGTGTAAGACAGCACTTTCGATGGGTTTTTTTTTCAGGTAAACATTGCGATATGAAAAAATACTGTAATTTATAAAGTTGTCAAAATCGTTTCAATTGCGCAAAATTAATTTTACAATTTTGGCATGATTTCAAAACCAGGGTCAGTTAAAAATACAGCATGCTGCTCGTAATAAACCACACTTACAATGATGTAATTTTACCCTGCTGTGGTTGTGTTGTTTACAACAATGTAAACAGAGAAATGTATGTGGAACAAACATACATTAGGTACCTTGGAAGTGAGGCTATAAATATGTCATATAATTCATGACTTACTCCTTATTAGTCTGACATGTGTAGAAGTATGATGAACGACAGCAGTTTGTTTTTGTGGTTGCAGTGTAAATCTCCTGAGCACTGGTAAATTAAACCATGTCTCATCAATCTCGAACACACAGACAGAATGGCCACATGTCGGAATGTGGATAGTAATTTTTAATTTAGAAATTAAAGGTTAACTAAACAATCAGAATGAATAAGGAAATAATGTTATTAAAGGAACGACGTGAGGTGTGTTGGTGTTGTTTCATTAAATACAGTTAATTTAACATGTTTCACTGTGACAGAATTCTTTGATTTTCGCTATACAGATTTCTGATTATGTTCTTTCCTTGAAATCATTACTCTCATAACATTTTAAGCATTTAAAATTATGTTGTTAGAGCATCATAATATCAGAATAATCTTCCGATTACAGCATGTCAGTATTTTATATATGTTGATACGCCCACTGTGTTATTGGGTCGGGTATTATCTGAATAGCATTATAAAACAAGCCATGATTGAAATCATCGGTTTTGAAGGTCAGAAGTGATTAATATCCACAAAGTGTATTTTTTTGATTATTTTGCAATGCTAGCAGTGCATTTTCATTATACTGTTTGCAGAATTGCAGTTTGCCATTACATGTTTGTCGTTAATATAATTTTAACGATAATAAACCTCCCCAGGTGGAAATTGTTTTGCTCATTTAACTGGACACTGATTTCCAGACATGTTTTGTCTGTTTCTGATGTTAGCACCACTCCATTGGGAAAAGATGAGAAGAAACTAAACTCCTGTTGTGTATGTCTAACTAGTACCTTGTTTACGTGCAGCCTGCAGCCTTGTGTTTCCTGCGTCTATCATCAATGGCGTGGCTGTGAGCAAGACCTTCCAGATCCTCTACCGCGGGGAGGACGTCACTCTCAATGATATCGTTCTCTTCAAGGTGCCCATGCTGGTCGACTCACTCAAGGTAACGTACGACACACTCTTGTGTGTCATTGCAGCAACTTTGTAAAGATTATTATAGTAGGCACTGCCAGTCACAGATATGACATTAGTTTCAGACATCGATACTTACAGATCATCCCTTAAGCAGGATGTCTGTCTAGGAAGTGGAGTGAATTTGTGTGGTTTATCATCCATTGTGTGTCTATATATAGACAGGCGCGCACGTGCAAACGTGCACGCACACACAGTGGATGATAAACCACACAAATTCACTCCACTTCCTATATATATATATATATATATATATATATATATATATATATATATATATATATATATATATATATATATATATATATATATATATGTAAAAACCTATTTCTTTCCCTCCATGTGAAACCTATTTCCCCCCTCCACATATACACACGCGCACACGCATATGCACACACAATGGATGATAAACTACACAAATTCTCTTCCTAGACAGAAATCCTCACTGAACACACAGGGTTTCTGAGGCCCTGAATGATGTCAGACCAGTAGGCATGAAGCGCCTGAGTGGTATCACACAAGAAAGCCTCTAAGACCCCCAGACATATATGACTGTTGAAGCCTCTAAGGCCTCCCAAATAATAACTGTTGACATATATATATATATATATATGACTGTTGAAGCCTCTAAGGCCTCCCAAATAATAACTAACGAACCCCCTTAGGGAGCAAAATTTTAGTATGTCCAATTGTCTCCAGACACACTGAGTCTGTGTCTGTTGCAGATTGCAGAGAGCGTAGAACAGGCAGAGTTTCAAGTTTGCATTGAGCTGTGGTTTTCAGACGAAGACTTCTGGTGAGTGTAATGCGGAGGCTTCTGCTTTTTCTCAGTTTGCTAGCTTTGTGGCCTGACACGCACGCAGCACAGTAGCTCTTTTACACATCTCTAGGTTGGGTTCTGTGGACGTGCATTGTATTTTTATAATTTTTTTTAATGTAATGTCTGTGACAGTTATAATTTGATAAATAACGGCCAAATAAAATGTAGTAATAGCACTGGCATAATAAAAACTAATGTCTATATTTATTTTATATTTATTGTTGTGTGAGTAGCTCTTTGTTTAGATTCTCCGACCCTGATCTTGCGATGTACATACTTCCAGTAATGTAACAAATTATCCTGTGACTGTAAAAAGTACACGTAATCTATCAACTACATCGAGGGATGTACGACTAGAAGGAAGATGTATGAATTGTTGATGCAGATGCATTGACTTTCTCTGTTAGCTGGCATTAGTCGAACATTAGCTGATTGGAATAAGAAAAAATCGAGCACTTAAGCTTGGTGTTTAATGCTGCAGAATTCCTGGGCACTTATTATTTTCTGTTCCTGTTTCTCACTAGCTTGACACCCGTGTTCAGGTAAAGTATTCTATATGCACTTTCCATGTAGTAAGCATTACAATTACAAATGTCATCAGTAACCTGAGCACATTTCTGAACTGTTGTCTCTCTCTTCGTGTTTATAAATAGCGCAATGTTATGTGCATCTCATGTTCTGCAGCAGAGGTAGTTTTTCTTGCTCATCCTCGACCGATTGGCTTTGTCAGACAAACTGGAACCAAACCATGCTAGATGAAAAATGACATCTAAGATTAATGTCTGTAGGAATTTGTGGTAATAATGGATGGTCCCCATTGAACTGTGAGGTTTTGGCATGTTTCTTTTGTGCATATTACAACTTAGCATACATTTATTTCTAAAATATGTACAACTGTACAGAAATGTAAAAGCCATCTCAGGATAATGATGACACCTGTCTCTGTACTCTGTCTCTCCTGATATTGTAATTGTTCTTCCGTCCGCTGTTTTCCATCTCTCCAGTGCTTAATGTTCATTTGTTGTTGTTCTGATGTTGTTGTTTCTCTTTCTTGAAACTTACTAAAATGCACTTACTTTGGTAGTGAATCAGTTCTTATGTGGAATGTCTCTGAGAAAGTGATGCAATAGACTACACAAGATGGAAATCACTACGTTGCTGTCCTTAATAGTTTATTGCATTATAACAGTAGTTAAGGATGAAACAAAAACATGTTTTATTTTTGTTATGTTCTGTCACAAATTTTCAGGTGTTTGTGCAAGTACAGGCTAGACAGGGAATGGTGTAACTGATTTGTAAAATTAATTAAATAAATTATGATTAACAGATTCATCAGTTAAATTAATTTAAGATCACATTTTGATGTACACCAAAAGAGCAGTTACCATGTTTCAGTATTATATTAAATTGTCATAATTTTTTTATATTCTGTGTTAATTGGAAACATAATAGTTTCCCAGCGTGAATGTTTGATATGTATGTTGTAACACCTAATGTTCTCAGCAGTGCCACCTGGTGTTGACATAATCAGAAACATTCATCCATGCAATTTAGTGGCAACATTTTGGAATGTCAGGGTAAATATCCCATGTGGCTTTGACAGTGTATCACCCTCAGTGGGTCCTTAAATTGACACTAGCAACTAAACAGCATGCAACTATAACAGTTGACACATTTTGTAACCATTGGTAGGCAGCCATTTAATTGCTTAACAGATTGCCATTATCCCACATGCACACATGCACAAGTGTTATAGCTAGTATGCACACGTAGATTTAACAAGATTGCCATTCAAGGCAAAAAACAGATGGCAAGTGGACAAGGAAGCCATTGGCTTATCGAGAGTCCAACAATTATTCATCTATGTGTAACCTGCCCTTCTGAGATATTTGTCAAGCATGTTTTTAAACCTATTCACCCTGCTAGCATTTGCACAATCTGTAGATCATTTGTTCAGTTTCATGTTGCAAGAATCACATCACGAGTAAGGTCACGGTAGGTAGTTTAAGTCACGTTGTTTAACATACTTTACCACCTGCCTTGGAGTTTACTAACTGTGCCCCTGACGTTTCCACCTGCAGCCCAGAACTACACGAGAAGCTGCAATGTATCAGTCAGCGGACACTGAACCTTCACCTGACTCCCGCCAGGGGGCTCCACCATCACCTGCCTCTGTTGTTCGACTACTTCCACCTTTCATCTCTGACTGTGACGATCCACGCCACGCTGATAGCGCTGCATCAACCCTATCTCTGGTGAGTTAGCAGTGACACAATTATCTACTTAATATGGAACAGCACCCTTATGAAATTTCTGTAATCGTTACAGAAATTTAACGCAGATTACTGTACTGCGGAAATAAAAATCAGACTGCGGAAAATTAAACACTGTCTTTGTTATAACCCAACATACCCTTATCCAGTGCTAACTACATGTTGTAAGTTCAGTTGAATGCTGTCCAGGGGGTAAGCACAGGTATTAGATCTCAGAAATAGACCACACCAATATCCTTTTTTGGAAGCACCAGCCGGCAGGGGGATTAGATTTTTGTGAAGTAGGCAGCCCGGGAACAGTAGTAATCAACAGGTGTTTTTATCTCTGGGACGTGTTTGTTGACAAAATGATGTTAGTGTTTAATGTATAGCAGATACTTGACTGACTAAGGGATGATCTCTAAATATTGCTGTATGAAACCACTGTCTTTTAACCTTACATCCCAACTCCTCGCTTCATAAAACTTTTAATTACATAAACCTGGGTGCAACTTCATATTCTCCAGATGCAAAATAGCCAGCATGCACATGCAAGTCAACACCCTTATGAACTATGATCAAAGTCAGCACCCTTATGAACTATGATCAAAGTCAGCACCCTACTTTTTTCCTCATGAAACATATTTCTCCCCCTCCACATGAAACCTATTTTTCCCCCTCCACATGGAACTTATATCTCCCCCTCCCCATGAAACCTGTTTCTCCCCCTCCCCATGAAACCTATTTCTCCCCTCCCAATGAAACCTATTTCTTCCCGTCCCTATGAAACCTAGTTCCCCCCTCCCCATGAAACCAATTTCTCCCCCTCAGAATGAAACCTATTTCTCCCCAATGAAACCTATGTCTTCCCCCTCCCCCATGAAACCTATTTCTCCCCTCCCCATGAAATCTAGTTATCCCCCTCCCTATGAAACCTGTTTCTCCTCCCCATGAAATCTATTTCTCCCCATGAAAACTAGTTATCCCCCTCCCTATGAAACCTATTTCTCCCCCACCCTATGAAACCTATTTCTCCCTCCACATGAAACCAGTTTCTCCCCCCCATTAAACCTATTTCATGCAGTGTTCTACATCAGTGTGTTTAGATCACCCCTTGACTTGTTTATGTTTACACTGCCATGAGGACATGTTTACACTTCCATAAGGACATGTTTACACTGCCATGAGGACATGTTTACACTGCCATGAGGACATGTTTACACTGCCATGAGGACATGTCTTAATTTTCTTCCAGTTGAATACAGTATCCTTGGTTGGTAATAGAAGTATATAATAACACACCATAGGCATTTTATTGCAAAATTGTCTGACCAGTGATTTCATAGTCTGGCCAGTGACTTCATTGTTGGGCCAGCGATTTCATTGTCCAGCCAGTGACTTCATTGTCTGGCCAGTGATTTCATTGTCCGGCCAGTGATTTCATTGTCCACTTGTCATCTGGGACACCCTTTCGATATTTTCTTCCAAGACACATCTAGGCATGACATGACATGACATGACATGACATGACATGCTTCTATACATAACAATATTTTTGACGCAACTGTAAGATGGTCTGTCATGTTCACTTGACTCGTGGTGTAATAGGAACCTACTGAAATATGAGATGAATCTCCGCTGATGTATAATGTCTGATGTGACTACATGTGTACTGTGCTGATTCATATATAACGACTGACTGATGTGACTACGTGTACTGTGCTGATTCATATATAACGACTGACTGATGTGACTATGTGTGTACTGTGCTGATTCATATATAATGTCCGACTGATGTGACTACGCGTGTCCTGTGCTGATTCATATGTAATGTCCGACTGGTGTGACTACCTGTGTGCTGTGCTGTAGTTTGCCAAAGCAGCCCAAGGCTGCATGGACTGCGAAGGCAGAGCAGTCAACCCTTGAATCAGTATTATTTGGGAATGCCTCCAGATCACCGACACTGGTAAGTGATCCAGAATGTCACCTCAATCTGAGATATTTCAGTTGGTATAAATGTTGATTCAATGACATTCTTTTCCCCGTAAATATAGAATACATTTTTATGTAGTCAGTTTTATTATCTGCTGTTGTTCAATAGACGTTATTTATAATTATTTATCATGTACTACACCCGTTAGCTCAGAATAAAACCATGTTGTGGGTCGTCAACAAATCTAGTGTTAATGCACAGGCATGGTGGATATCGTCTATTGCGATTGTTGTGAACAGCGACTATTGTAGTGTGCATCTGTTCCACTAGGCAGCAGCATACAGCCTGACAGAGCGGACAAGACTGCAGCAGGCGTGTCACATGCACCGTCTCATCTGTGGCATGTTGTTGTCTGCCTACGAGAGTCTACAGGACTCGTTTGAAGAAGTGAACAACTGTCTGCCTCCAAGCAAACGGGTGACACTAGGTGAAGACTCGGTCTCACATTGTTGCCATGTGTGTGTGCATGGGTGTGCATGAGTGCATGCATGGTGCGCATGCATGCGTGCATGAGTGCGTGCATGGTGTGCAGTTTGATGGGTGTTTGGTGTGTGTTATTAAAGAAACAGTAGACTTCTAGAACCTGGGTTAGATGTTAATTGTACACATGCATTCAAACACACGCACGCATGCACGCACACACACACAAGCTATGCTGTAATACACTGAAAAAACCAATTACAGTGCCAATGTGAAAACTAAAGTAAAATCAGAAAACATGAATCCTTACTGAATATTGTGAATGGTTCATGATAATGTCACACCTTTCTACAAACCATATGGAAAGGATGGAGGAAGCTGCATAGTATCATAGGCTCAATGGACTGTTTCAAAACCCCTCGTGACTCCATAGAATTAGGCTTGGATGAGGTGCATTGTTGATTGTCATTGACCGACTGAGTGACCATGTTTTGAGTTCCAACTGTGCCTGTTTCAGATCATGTAGACTGCTACAAACGCCTCGACTGCCTCATGCAAATAGCCGGTGTGAGTAACATATTTGCGAAAGAAACCATGCAGATTTATGAATAACTTCTATTTGAATGTGTAAATTACTTTTGAAGTTTCAGGAATGTAATTATTTTTATATTTTAGCCCTAGCTAGTGTAATTGCCAATTAATGGAGAACCCACTATTTACGAGGAAAGATTTGTGTTCAAAGGTATACAGCAGCTGTTATTCTATTTTATTGTCAGACGTATTGCTGCATTGTCCTGCTTGCAAAACTATATATAAAAAGCATTGTATACCTTACATACAGCTTTGTATGTTAAAAAGTCACATTTATGGAGTGTGGTAGCTTGGCGGATAGAGGACTGCGGTCCACCAACTGCTGTTTTGAAACTTTCATTCACCCCAGTTTGCCTGTGTCTTTCGGAAGAGACTGTTGGTCCCTTCTCACTGGTGTCTGTGCAAGGGCAAGTAAAAGATCCCACACTGGGTAAATGGGTAAACTGCTGTGGTCTCTATATCTCAACCATTCAAGTCACAGCAGAAGTATGTGTGACACGGTTCAGTGAATTCTGCCATATACCTCATACGAGGACACAATTGAATAAAGTGATTGATGATTGCTTGTTTTGTAATGCACGTAGGAGTTTCCAAGAGTTGTGGTGGTTGTTGATGGCACATATACCCATGTGGAGTTGTGTTTTATTAGAGTTTTGAGGATGAGGAGGACTTCCTGCAGACGGCACAGACAGATGTGTCTCAACTCTGTGGGGAGAACGTCATTCTGTGGTCACAATATCTCGACATGGTGTCACTCAATGACACGGTCCAACACCACCTTGCCAAGCAGCACCATATGCAGCGGGTGGGTACACACAATGGCTAGTCACTCTTCTGTTAGTTAGTTGTTAGTTGTTGTCATTGTTGAGGTTAATTGTGAATGAAGTTGTTGTCAATGTTTTAGTGAATTTGATAGTTGTTGTCATTGTTGAGGTTAATTGTGAATGAAGTTGTTGTCAATGTTTTAGTGAATTTGATAGTTGTTGTCATTGTTGAGGTTAATTGTGAATGAAGTTGTTGTCAATGTTTTAGTGAATTTGATAGTTGTTGTCATTGTTGAGGTTAATTGTGAATGAAGTTGTTAATGTTTTAGTGAATTTGATAGTTGTCATTGTTGAGGTTAATTGTGAATGAAGTTGTTAATGTTTTAGTGAATTTGATAGTTGTCATTGTTGAGGTTAATTGTGAATGAAGTTGTTGTCAATGTTTTAGTGAATTTGATAGTTGTCATTGTTGAGGTTAATTGTGAATGAAGTTGTTAATGTTTTAGTGAATTTGATAGTTGTTGTCATTGTTGAGGTTAATTGTGAATGAAATTGTCAATGGTTTAGTGAATTTGATAGTTGTTGAGATTAATTTAGATTTTTTTGAGGTTATTAGTGATTTTTTTGTAAGGATTAGTTTGTGAATTTGTTGTTGTTGTTGGTTTAATTTGAACATTTATTGTCGTAATTGGAACATCTGGCATTCATTAGTCAGTTGGGTGGAACATTCACAGTGAGCCGTAGTGGCGCTACATACTTCATCTATGAGAGACCTCATCATTCAGACATGGTCTCAACTTTGTAGTCATTCTACGCAACAATTCCATCTCTCAGTAACCAGCTACCTATTCCTAGAGCTTCCTTTGGTCTCTGGTTTGTAGGTGAAGCGATTTGCGGAGGGATTCTTCAGTTTTCACAATGCTAAACAGGAGATGCTCAGCTGCTATGAACCTACGTGAGTAAGCACCTGTTGTCGTGGGTAACAGCTTGGATCCTGCAACAGTAAACTACAGTTGTTATGCGCCTGGGATCTGTAATGGCTGTAAATGTTCTGAAATATTTCACTAATATTGTTGACTTAACAAGAGATTTCTAAAGAATTTATTTTGACACTAATTTTATATGTTGATGTTATAGTGTATTTTTTTATTTCTCCCAAATCAGTCATTATGACATAAACATTTAATCATATATATTAATTACTCATTAAGCATTGGAAACCTGATGCATTTTCATGTGACTGTAGTTGTACAATTTCAAGTCGTCAACACTATGAAGTGTACACTGAGGCTCTGGGATCAAACATTTGACTAAAACTGGATGATCAAAATTGTCGAGGCTTTCTTGCAGGAATGAACAGCGAGTGTACATTTCAGGGCAAAAAGAAATAAATCCATTTTTTTATAGACAAACGTATGATATTAGAATATCTTTAGATTCCAACATCTAAACAAATTGTAGCAAGGGCTGACATTTTTATTGCTGATTTCAATTTCACTCATTTACATTTCGCCCATTCAGAAATGTTGCCTGAATAGCCATTGATCTTGTTTGGCCATGAAGCCATTCATATACTGGTTACTTGTATGAAAGTGATAGAAAATGATAGATAATTATTCTGAATTTTTCTAATGATGCAAAATTAGGCTGAGGCAGACAAGAGATCTTGGGATGACCAAAATTGGCTGACATCATCAGATATGTACCTGAAGGAGAACTTTTATCAGAACATTGCCATTTCAGTTCAAGCAATCACAACTACAGTGATATGGCTGCGAGTGTGCGTGAGTCGGACTACTTGAGGAACATCCCGCCCCTGGCAGTCGAGTGTGTGGAGATGGACGGTGACCAGGCCACATGGCCACTCATCTTTGAAGACTTCTACGTGGAGTGGTCACAAGGCAAACCAGGTACGACCAGGATTTTTGGGAAAGCTGACCAGTTGCTGTGTGTCGTGTACAAAACTGTGTTTTATGGATTTGAATCAGTAACATCATGATCTTATGGATTAGGCCGAAAAAGTAAAGTTCAAACTGACTGCTTTTGTCGCCCAAACAAAACTTCATACATATGAAGCACAATGCAAGTTTTATAGTTTGCAGATATGTCCTTTATCCTATTTATACATTTGTTCATGGTGCAAGAGTCCTTGAAAGGGGCTCGTCCTTGAAAGACCGTACCAAAGTCACTTTGTTCACATTATTTGTGTGCCGTGAATGTAGAAGTAAATTAATGATATGTTGCCTCCTATTCACCTGGGCCTGTTTGTCCTGGAAACATACATCTGTAATAAGCTGCATAATTGTTTGTATGCACACAGATGCCAAAGAGAGTGAGAAGAAGGTGAATAGGAATGACTCCCAGTCTTCCCACTCGACCCTCAGCTCCGAGTCCGCGTCGCCGCAGTTACGTCACAACAAGCAGAAGAACCGCAAGTCAGAGCTCGTAAAGCGACAGTCTATGTTCGCTCCAACAGAGGTGCGTGCAAATGTTGCTGGCATCGAAAAACCTGATTGCACGCTCATTGGCTACCGTAAGCTCAATTCGAATTCATTGGCGGTGACTAGCGTGCCTGTGGTGGAGCTAGGCACTCTGCAGTCAGACGAGACCGAGCCACCTAAGGATGACGTTAATCTTCATTCCACACTTCATAACGCAGTCTCCGTGCCCTTCTTACATGGCCGATCGCAGTTGAACATGTCTGTAAGTGGATCAATGCCGGATCTCACCGACAAAACATCATCGTCATTCGCACCAAAATTGTCTGGCACGTCTGCACCAAACACTGGCTCCGAGCCAAGTCTCAGTAAGAACTCAAGCAATGCAAAAGCTGGCATCACATACTTGGGTTTTAAAAAGATGGTCCCCGGCGAGAACCTGGGATCCAGCAGCAGTAGGGGGTCGAACGGTGTGGGGTTGGGGTACCTGCCAGAGGTCATGAAATCGGGTGACCTCATGGAGTCGATCTTACTGGAGGTTTCGAAGAATGGCGAATGTTCAAGCAGCACATCGGCGTCCAACAATGCTATGGAAAACGGGTACTTGTCGAGCAGGTCAAGTGATCTTGACAAGTCCCCACTTGGCGATAGTGATGAGAACACTACCGGGGTGAGCGTTCGTGCTGCGTCTGAGCAGCTGCTTATAAACAAACATCGCATAGCACAAATGAGCAACGATGAATCTCCAAATGAATCGGAAGAGGCGAGTGAAAACCCGCCTGATGTGGTGGACTTGCAGATGCATAATGGTTCCACGCCGACCGCCTGGGGGGAGGTTAGCAACACTCAGGATGTACAGGACGACCATGGAGTTGTAAACGTTTCGAGCATAGATCTTTCGGAAGTGTCAAATGCTACTGACAGTTTACGGAATAATGGAACAACTGCAGAGGCCTGCATATCGTCGAAAGAATCTGACAATGAGAACCGCAGCGACAACTACACTGTCAATGAACTCCTGAAGGAAGAGATGTTACTCTCACAAAGGAACAATGTACTTAGCCAAGATGTGACATGTACAGGCGATGCCTCTGTGACAGAGGCGAATGTGTTGCCTGCGTTAGCTGCGACTCCAGCGTCAAAGAAGATTGGTATGGCTCATTACAGTAGACAGTTGCATTCGACGTCACAGACATCATTGACAACGGCAAAGAGGAGACCCTATTCCATGATAGCAACGTCGGCTTCAAACCCGGAATTATCGTCTTCATTAGAAGCCTACAGGTTGCCTGAGAAGCTTGTGTCGCCCGTTAATGAAGCAATAGTCACGTGAGTTTGGTTCATTTCTAATGATGATGATAGTGTTAAGAAAGAATTATATTTAACAAGGCTTGTGTTTGTTAATTGTCAACATATTCAAGTTGCATTTTATTTTTAATATATACATACATATATATATATATATATGTACACATGTATTTACGTACAGCCATATATACTAACTTATATGCACACAGACATGCACACACCTGCACACGCACACAAATGCACGCATGGACACATTCATGCACGCATGCATCCACGCACAATGTGACCAAAATACTGGTGTATAGTTTACCTAATTTCTTTTGTAGTTTTGCAAAGTCAAAGGAGAGTCTAAGAGAGGAACTGAGGTTCCAAGGAACTTGGTACAGGTGAGTTACATGTCATGCTCTACAAGTATCTAATTCTTTGATCACATAACTCACCAGTTACCTCAATGGCGATGATGCTGAGTTGAAGTTTTAGGTCAATCACAATGGTAATGTAAAATTTTCATCAAAATGCTTATTGTTGTATTGTATTTTTTATAATGTTTGATAGATTATGCATGTTTGTGATAAAATTAATAACATCATCTTTGGTCAACTGTATCGATACATTTTGTTGATGATCTCTACATAAACTGCTACTAACAAATGATGACTGCTACTATCATGGGTAGCTGTCCCACTAACTGTGGTCTTACTGTTGTCTCTGTCCATCACAGTGACCGTGCCAGTCAGGTGTCAACAGAACCCTACTTCTGGCCGTGTGACAACCGTGACATGGGCAGTGACGATGGCATCCACCTCATCGTCTGTGTTCATGGACTTGATGGTATGTGTTTGTGCGCACTCAGAGTCAGTTCACCAAAAATCGAACCTATCTAGTATCAACTGTGACATGCTACCTTGTTTGTGCAAATGTGTTATTCAGTTTTTATCACATTGTCTGACAAATTGCTAAGTTAATTTATGGTTAAGCTGTACTGTAATTTGGCAGTGAAAAAAGAGCGAACGTGGCAATTTGTAGCTCACCTCTATATACTATGACTAAGACTGTTCACACTGTTGCTTAAAGTAATCATACACTTCAGATTTGATCATCAACGAACCTGATTCGTGATGGGCGAAATGAATTGAGGAAGCAGCTTTAACAATGTGTAACTAAGCTATGATATGTCAACCCTGTTTATTCTGTTTCACTCTGTGGTTCCATCGGTCCAGTTTAGGTGTGCTAGTCGAGAGCGAGATAACAAATAGAGAGCATAAATATTCTGTTCACTATTATAAACTGTTGTTCACTATCCACTGTGTGATCAAGCAAATGTGAATGTTTGCAAGCTGAGATGATGATTTGCAGGAAACAGTGCCGATCTACGACTCGTGCGAATGTACATTGAGATGGCGCTACCTGGTGGCAGGATTGATTTCCTGATGTCGGAGCGCAATCAGGTGTGTAGCAAACGTAGCCACAGACCTGTCACATAGCATGGATTTCCTGTATGCAAGACAAATTTTTGTGAGGTATGCAGCCATATGCCTTTTTTATGGAAATGGGCGAATTATGACATATTTTCTTGTATTTATTATTGAAGTATAACATCGAACGACAAACTTATCGCAGTCGAAGCACAAACACTTCTGATGCTAGGCAGATGAAATCTAGCAGATTTTGTTTGATGTAAAAACGTTTTGTAGCCTGATAGGTGGTGACACCTAATAAGAATGCTACAGGCCGATTAAACAATGAATTTTTTTACGGATTTATATGGGTTTATTCAGGATTTCAAGTAAAAATACAGATTTCAACAAAACAATGTGGCAGTTGATGTTTTGAGAGTTTGATTCCCTGCCCATAGTCACTGCTGCAAGCATTGTATGAGCGACAAGAATGTGCAACATATCTGACTGTCCCAAACGGTGGCTTTAATAATACCATCAGGTGAAAACATGATCACTGAAATAATAGTAATGTCAACTATGTTCTCCACATCAGAATTGTATTATAAATCTCTCCTCAGTTAAATTTTTTGCTTATGTCGTTTCTGAATCATTTCATGAAAAATCAAACTTATCTAATATCCACTACGATGTGACAGCTTATATGTACAAATGCGTTATTTAGTTTTGACGAAATCATCAGACAAACAACTAAATTAATTAATATTGACTGGGCCAGTTGAAATTCAACGAAAAAAGGCAGAAGTAGCTGCTCCTTCATATACGACATATGGCTATTCCCACTATCAAGTTATTCGATCTAATGCTCAAAGTAAATATTTTCGATAATTTTAACAAACGTATGCACTCTTCCATCAAACCATTCACACACGACAGATATGAACATTGATGAACCTGAATCTCGATTGGCTAAATGAATTGAGCATGTAGCGTTAAGTGTTCGAAAATAAACCATAATCCGTGTAGAAAAACATTGAATGCAGGTTGTGAATGCTGGGTCTGGCTCGCACCATGGACCAGGAGGACATTTCAACATTTGATGGCATATCTCTGATTGTGAAATTCACTTGCTGTTCTGCCCCCTTTCAGCCGGATACGTTTGCCGACTTTGAAGAGATGACTGACCGACTAGTTCAAGAGATTCTACACCACATAGATGTCTACGGCATGAAGCCTTCACGCATTAGGCTAGTTGCATTTCACTCTATTCCTAATACCGTCTACTACTTGTTTCACCAAGAAATACACACAACAATTACATTGTCTTGTGTTTAAAGAGAACTAACGCAATGTTTGTGTAAATGTGGAAATGACCGAAATTAAATGTTGCATCAGCCATTTGGTACAGTTCATCACTCGTGTTCTGTGATGTCATATTTTCCAACTCTTCCAGTGTGGGTTTTAACCAATTACCTTGGCATAGAAATGTGAAGTTGACTTAGGGTTGAACTCAAAACTCACTATACAAAATTGGCGTTATGGGGATGTTAACAGCCGTTTCGTTTAGCATGGTGCATTGATGTATTAAAAAAACATTATGTATTTAATTTTTTATGAAGTGCTGACTTTAAGTGCATGCAGGTAGTTTTGCATTATGATAACTGAAGCACCACCTGGCGAATACGAAAATGCTGAAGTTGCTCACTGGTCAATGTGATTCAAATTTTTCACGTAACAGTGGAAGGTGGATCTGAGTTTACATGAGGTAGGTTTTGTGTCATGTCGTACATTGATGATTTTGAGATCATCCCTTACCTGTACCAGTTTTTTGATCATCCCGTAGTTGTACCAGTTTTGTGATCATCCCTTAGTTGTGCAAGAATGTCAAATGTTCCTCAGGTTTTCCCAACAAAACATGTTATATTGAACGGCCAACCAAGAATGTTATTAATTTGTCGGGCACAGCTATTCCTACCCTTGTTCATTATTATGGGGGGACAGTGGCATTGTGATTAGAATGTCAGACTATTATTATATTATTATGGAGGGACAGTGGCATTGTGATTAGAATGTCAGACTATTATTATATTATTATGGGGGACAGTGGCATTGTGATTAGAATGTCAGACTATTATTATATTATTATGGAGGGACAGTGGCATTGTGATTAGAATGTCAGACTATTATTATGGGGGGACAGTGGCATTGTGATTAGAATGTCAGACTATTATTATGTTATTATGGGGGGACAGTGGCATTGTGATTAGAATGTCAGACTATTATTATGTTATTATGGGGGGACAGTGACATTGTGATTAGAATGTCAGACTATTATTATATTACTAAAGGGGGACAGTGGCATTGTGATTAGAATGTCAGACTATTATTATGGGGGGACAGTGGCATTGTGATTAGAATGTCAAGACTATTATTATATTATTAACGGGGGACAGTGGCATTGTGATTAGAATGTCAGACTATTATTATATTATTATGGAGGGACAGTGGCATTGTGATTATAATGTCAGACTATTATTATATTATTATGGAGGGACAGTGGCATTCTGATTAGAATGTCAGACTATTATTATATTATTATGGAGGGACAGTGGCATTGTGATTAGAATGTCAGACTATTATTATGGGGGACAGTGGCATTGTGATTAGAATATCAGACTATTATTATGGGGGGACAGTGACATTGTGATTAGAATGTCAAGACTATTATTATATTATTATGGGGGGACAGTGGCATTGTGATTAGAATGTCAGACTATTATTATATTATTAACGGGACAGTGGCATTGTGATTAGAATGTCAGACTATTATTATATTATTATGGGGGGACAGTGGCATTGTGATTAGAATGTCAAGACTATTATTATATTATTAACGGGGTACAGTGGCATTGTGATTAGAATGTCAGACTATTATTATGGAGGGACAGTGGCATTGTGATTAGAATGTCAGACTATTATTATATTATTATGGGGGGACAGTGGCATTGTGATTAGAATGTCAGACTATTATTATGGAGGGACAGTGGCATTGTGATTAGAATGTCAGACTATTATTATATTATTATGGGGGGACAGTGGCATTGTGATTAGAATGTCAGACTATTATTATATTATTATGGGGGGACAGTGACATTGTGATTAGAATGTCAGACTATTATTATATTACTAAAGGGGGACAGTGGCATTGTGATTAGAATGTCAGACTATTATTATATTATTATGGGGGGACAGTGGCATTGTGATTAGAATGTCAAGACTATTATTATATTATTAACGGGGGACAGTGGCATTGTGATTAGAATGTCAGACTATTATTATATTATTATGGAGGGACAGTGGCATTGTGATTATAATGTCAGACTATTATTATATTATTATGGAGGGACAGTGGCATTCTGATTAGAATGTCAGACTATTATTATATTATTATGGAGGGACAGTGGCATTGTGATTAGAATGTCAGACTATTATTATGGGGGACAGTGGCATTGTGATTAGAATATCAGACTATTATTATGGGGGGACAGTGACATTGTGATTAGAATGTCAAGACTATTATTATATTATTATGGGGGGACAGTGGCATTGTGATTAGAATGTCAGACTATTATTATATTATTAACGGGACAGTGGCATTGTGATTAGAATGTCAGACTATTATTATATTATTATGGGGGGACAGTGGCATTGTGATTAGAATGTCAAGACTATTATTATATTATTAACGGGGTACAGTGGCATTGTGATTAGAATGTCAGACTATTATTATATTATTATGGAGGGACAGTGGCATTGTGATTAGAATGTCAGACTATTATTATATTATTATGGGGGGACAGTGGCATTGTGATTAGAATGTCAGACTATTATTATGGAGGGACAGTGGCATTGTGATTAGAATGTCAGACTATTATTATATTATTATGGGGGGACAGTGGCATTGTGATTAGAATGTCAGACTATTATTATATTATTATGGGGGACAGTGGCATTGTGATTAGAATGTCAGACTATTATTATATTATTATGGGGGGACAGTGGCATTGTGATTAGAATGTCAGACTATTATTCGAGAGGAATGGGTTCAAATTCTCTTGCTGCCGTTTAAAAGTTTTGGAAAATTTTGTTCACTCCACGTTGCCTCAGTTCACTCAGCTATATAAATGAGTACCTGGCTACAGACAGTAGTGGATATATGCAGGGTTGTTTGATTTAAATCATTGATTTAAATCATGATTTAAATCATGACTTAAATCACTCCCAAAAAAAATCATTGATTTATGATTTTTATTTCGGATATTTTTTTAATCGCTGATTTATATGAATTTAACACAAATAATTGCTTACAAGCATTAAGATCAACAAAGTTTTGTATGTTGTTTAATACAAAAGCACAAAGTGTGCACACTTTTGTAGTTGTATTGTCACCAGATAGCCTGATAGTCAAATATTTTATGACATTGTGTATGTTTGAGCTATTCCCTTTCTGTCTGAATGCAGTGAAGCCACACAAACTTCTTCAAGAGGAAGTATCTTTTCAAGTCAGTAGCCCTGAGTTAAAGTCCACTTAGAGCTTGTACTAGTTGTTACCAATTCAGTATGTTGACTCCTGTACCAGTTCACAGTCTGGTTGGAGACTCATAGAGTACACAGAGCCCTGGACAGGTGCTAATCCATCCTCTCACTGTCTCGGCAAACAATAATTAGCACTGCTACAGCCACAGACACACAGCATGCTTTCCTTTTTGAGACAGATTATGCAACTATAGGGCTTTGTGGACATTGCCTAATGATTTAACAAGATTTAACAAGATTTGCCATCCAAGCCAAAGGCCCAGATGGCAAGTGGACAAGGAAGCCATTGGCTTATCGAGAGTCCAACAATGTTCATCTACTTATAGCCCGCCCTCCTGAGATATGTGTCAACCTTGTTTTTAAACATATTCACGCTGCTAGCAGTTACACAATCTGTTGACAATTTGTTCCATTCATTTATTGTCCTCTGTGAGAACGAGTGCTTCCTGATGTCCAATCTACATTGATCCTTTACTAATTTTACCTCATGTCCTCTAGTTCTGCTATCCTTCTTGACTGAGAAAAACATATTTCTATCAATATTTTCATACCCATTCAATATCTTAAAAACTTCAATCTGATCTCCCCTTAACCTCCTTGTCTCTAGAGTTGTTAAACCACATTCTTTCAGGCGTTCTTCATAACTAAGGTCTCTCAGTTCTGGAATCATTTTAGTTGCTCTCCTTTGTATGCGTTCAAGCGTATCTATATCCTTCTTACGATATGGTCTCCATGCTTGTATACAGTATTCTAAATGAGGTCTAACTATTGCTTTATAAAGAGGTATAATTAACTTTTTTCCCTTGTATGTTATGTTTCTTCTAATCAATCCAAGAATTTGATTACCCTTTGAGGCTGCAATACCACACTGCTCTGAAACTTTCATATCAGCGCTTATTGTAACTCCTAAGTCCTTTTCTTTTACAGTAGTACCCAGAACAGTATCTCCCATTCTATAGTTTACATTCAAGTTCCTATGTCCTGTATGTAGGCATTTACATTTCCCAAAATTGAACAACATCTGCCATTTCTCAGACCATTTCACTAATCTGTCTAGATCGTTTTGTAAATGTTGTTTATCACCATCAGTATTAACCTTTCTAAACAGTTTTGTGTCATCCGCAAATTTCAGTACGTTACTTGTTATACTGTCGTCCAAGTCATTGATATAAATTAAGAATAATATAGGTCCTAATACTGATCCTTGAGGTACCCCACTCAAAACCGATTTCCAATTTGAAACTTCTCCATCTACTACAACTCGTTGTCTTCTGTCAGTCAGCCATTGTTCTATCCAGTCAGTTATGCTATCCCCGATACCATGGGCTTTTAATTTAAGTAGTAATCTTTGATGTGGCACTTTGTCAAAAGCTTTCTGAAAATCTAAGTAGATAATATCTACTGGCGATCCCACGTCTATCCACTTAGTGATTTCTTCCAAAAAACATAACATATTTGTTAAGCATGACCTCGCTTTAAGGAATCCATGTTGAGATGAATTTAATAATTTATGCTTAATGAGGAAGTCCACCATATGGTCTTTAATTAACCTTTCTAATAATTTACAAATCACTGACGTTAAACTCACTGGTCTGTAATTATCTGACTTATTTCTCGAACCCTTTTTAAATAATGGTATGATGTTTGCTTCTTTCCATTCAAACGGAACAACTCCCTCTTTTAATGACAAGTTGAATACTCTTGCAAGTGGTATACTGATTTGTTCTACTGTTTCCATTAGTAATTTTGGAGGAATCCCATCCACTCCCGGTGATTTGTTATCCTTCATTGCCTTTATTAAAGGTGTCTTTATATAAGCAAAAATCAAGTACCCTCTGTTAAGACAAGTACCCAAATAAATTTTAATAGAACACGTTTGAAAGAGTTTATAAATATGAACATCTATATAAATGTCTATATACCAGATTTTAATAAATGAATAACAAAAAGTCCGATTTAAATTTAAAAAAAATCCTATTTTTTGATTAAAAAAAATCATGCTTTTTTCAACCCTGGATATATGTGAATTATTAGTCTTCAGGCAGTGAAGCATGTGACTGAAAGAGAAGTTGAGTTAATGCTGGAATGAATGGGTCTGCCAGGGGGTGAATTGTAAAGTTCTCTGAACAGTCCCATGTACCAGTGTTATGTGAGAACTTGCGTTTACCTTTATTGTGTTTCTTGCTACAGTTTTGTTGGTCACTCCCTGGGGAACCTGATCATCCGGTCAGCCCTGACCCGGGCTGCCATGGCCCCCCTGTTGCCCAAGCTCTACACATTGCTGTCTCTGTCTGGACCCCACCTGGGCACCCTGTACAACTCCAGTGGCCTGGTCAATATGGGTGAGTCAGAGGCTCGTCTTTCTTGCAATAACTCTCGGGGTCACCTAGATATGTGAAATGTTTTAAATTAAATGTGTCCATGTTTTTTTGTGGTGATAAAACTAAGAACATTGCTGAAGGATTTAATAAATGAACATATATTGTAAAACAATTATTTGTTGAAAAGTTTGGGACTGTTGATAAAAATCACACTACAAGACATTTTTAATCCCAAAATAAACACAGCTAGTATACCTTTAGAACATCTTTTCTCTGAAAGAAAAACATATTTTCTGTAATCCTGTTCCACAGCTATCCGTTTTCTGTACGTATTCATCATTTTATTTGTTCCTTTCTAAAAAAATTATTCCAACTTACTCCTATGAGAGTGATGTGAAATCAAGCTACTCCTGACCATGTTGTGTTTAAGTCCAACATGGATGTTGTTCATGCAGAAGTGGAAGAAGTCTCACTCTGTTCTGTGTTTGTGTTGTCCAACAGGGATGTTGTTCATGCAGAAGTGGAAGAAGTCTCACTCTGTTCTGTGTTTGTGTGTTGTCAAACAGGGATGTTGTTCATGCAGAAGTGGAAGAATTCTCACTCTGTTCTGTGTTTGTGTGTTGTCCAACAGGGATGTTGTTCATGCAGAAGTGGAAGAAGTCTCACTCTGTTCTGTGTTTGTGTTGTGCAACAGGGATGTGGTTCATGCAGATGTGGAAGAAGTCTCACTCTGTTCTGTGTTTGTGTGTTGTCCAACAGGGATGTTGTTCATGCAGAAGTGGAAGAAATCTCACTATGTTCTGTGTTTGTGTTGTCCAACAGGGATGTTGTTCATGCAGAAGTGGAAGAAGTCTCACTCTGTTCTGTGTTTGTGTTGTCCAACAGGGATGTTGTTCATGCAGAAGTGGAAGAAGTCTCACTCTGTTCTGTGTTTGTGTGTTGTCCAACAGGGATGTGGTTCATGCAGAAGTGGAAGAAGTCTCACTATGTTCTGTGTTTGTGTGTTGTCCAACAGGGATGTTGTTCATGCAGAAGTGGAAGAAGTCTCACTATGTTCTGTGTTTGTGTTGTCCAACAGGAATGTTGTTCATGCAGAAGTGGAAGAAGTCTCACTATGTTCTGTGTTTGTGTTGTCCAACAGGGATGTGGTTCATGCAGAAGTGGAAGAAGTCTGGGTCTCTACTGCAGCTGTCCCTCAAGGACCACTCGGACCCCCGTGAGACCTTCCTCTACAAGCTCAGTCAGAAGCCAGGTTCGACCACACTCTCTTTACTCAGTATAGGACCAAACACAGAATTTCATGGGAAATTGGTGGGAGTCCACTTGACTCCCACTCTCCTCATATTTGGGAGTCCGCAGACAAATTTGGAAGTCCATATGTTTTTTAGCAAATGTTATATATGGAACATTTCGAAATTTTAACCATCACCACAGGCCCCTGAGCACGCCTACACAATTTCAGCCTCATACATGTGAAGCTGACAGAGATATGCAGGAGCAAACAGACATAGACAAACGAACACAGGCACAAACTGTTTTATAGTATAGAAATCTAATGGAGATTGTTGTGTTGTAGGTCTGGAGTTCTTCCGGAACGTTCTCGTGGTCGGGTCGCAGCAGGACCGTTACGTGCCTTACCACTCGTCCAGGATTGAGTTGTGCAAGGCCGCACTCAGGGACACCTCGGGCATGGGTGCGTTCTGTAGCCTTCATTGACTTGTACATCATATCCATATTAATGTATAGTGCTGTCCCAATTTATGACTGAGACATGACATTATGCAAGCATGCGTTTGGCTTTTATTAAAACCCCTGGAAATATGGGTCAAAGCATAAAAAATATCATCCGGTTATTTAATATACAAAATTATAGTTATTCTAGGAATATTGGTAAGAAAAGTGTTGTACTAAATTAGTACAATTGATAATTACCAGTCACAATATTGTGAAACCGTATTGAAAATTAGCAAGGGCATAGTGTTTCTGTCATTCTGAAATTACAGCTACTCTACCCAATGTTATGGCATTAAAGGAAACAAAGACTATTAAACTCCTTCAAACATTGATCAGAATACAAGAAATAACCTTATTGGTTATTTAATTTATTTTCCAAAATTACAGTTGTTATTGCGGAATTTTTTTTATGGAAAGTTGCGTTAAATTAGTACAATATATAAGTGTCAGACTTTTTGGTTATCGTGGAAATGTAATGACAATATTCATCATTATATTGTCACTCTGAAGTCATAGCCACTTATTACAACATTACGTAAATATTCTCTGTTCCTAGGCTCCGTGTATGCCGAGATGGTGGCAAACCTCCTGCAGCCAATTGTGTACAAGTCAGACATCGAGTTTGTGCGCTACGATGTCTTTCACGCTCTGCCTAACACTACGAACACTCTGATTGGCCGAGCTGCCCACATCGCTGTCCTTGACTCTGAGCTTTTCCTCGAGAAATTCATGTTGGTTGTCGGACTTAAATATTTCATATAGAGAATAACAGGCTTATGGCTCATTCCAGAATAGCGCACACTCCAATTTGTCCTTGTTCACTCGTCCGTCCTTACTCTTTCTATGCCACGGCCAGTCCCCCCGTCCAAGTGGAGAATCGAACAGTCGGTTGTGAATTATTTATATAGCTCTGAATTTATGGCAGCAATTTCGTTGTTTTTTAAGAAGTTGATGATTACTACAGACACAGCCAAGTTTCCTGTAGTCAGTTTTCTGCTCTGGGGACCTGCCAACATGCACGCCGCAGCTAACCTGTCATAGATTCAAGTATTGACCCTACTCAATGTGGGTCAGAGTCCAGAAGTCACTACAAAAATATAGGTTCCTATTTGTGTTGATAACTTGATATGATAATAAATTATTAATAAAATAAAATACTTATTAATTAAAATAAATAAAATCATGACTTCGTGATCAACAAGTTGAATGTATCCTTTAATGGTAAACACTAGGTATCTGTACAGGTTTGTTAAATGTGTGAACAGAGCAAACAGTTAGTATTGGTTATGAGATTAAAAACTCCTGTGTAGACAGTTAATGTTATAAACAATATCAGTAAGTATTGAAAGGCTGCTGGTGTTTGGTTGTGATATCTGGCCCACGTTACACCAGATAGCCATTTCAGTGACTTGTATATATATATATATGTGTATATATATATATATATATATATATATATATATATATATATATATATATATATATATGTAGGCTCGGGCTTGGTTTATATACCCTGTATTGACTTTAGAACATCTTTAGTTTAACTTCAATCAATGCTGGAGAGCCAAGATAGTGACAGCCGTTTTTCTTGTGTGTAGTAATAGACACACTGTTTCCACCTACAGTTAGCAATAAACCTAGGACATAGTAAGCCAATTCTGTAGGTACTGTTTCTAAGCAGACACTTGGTGTACTGTGGCCAATATAGATTTACCTCAATCTTTGCTGGGACGTTAAAGTTGTGCCTTGTATGCTGTAAGGGAGATGTGCACCGTTGCCTCTAAGGCTTCCACACATTGTAGTGATGGCCAGAACCACATTGTTGGCAGCTACAATTGTATGAAATATTTATTTTCGGAGGTTTCTTAATGACCTGGTTGTAAATAGTAAAAGATGGTGGCAATAACTTGGTACTATCGTGATAATGTTATGGTTCTGACATAAGCAATAGAATAAGTTGTTGTTGTCAACTTAGTGTTATAACATAATTTGTACTGGATAAGTTGTTGCCAACTTAGTGTTATAACACAATTTGTACTGTTAGTATACATAGTTGATCTACTCTTAGGGCTATTCCATTTAGAAATCTTGGTCGCAGGCAAGTTTTAAATAATTGTATATAACTGAATGAAGCAATGCTAGCAACACTTGAGCGTGACTCTGGATGGGTAGGAGTAAAAATTAATAGTAATAAATTCAGGACTCCAGAGATAGCATGTCAAGAAAATAATATGTATAATAATTATAGACTTTGCAGGGGTTTATGATGTTTCTATCGTTCACCCTATCCAGGGATTTTTATTGGAATAGCAACCAGAAGGAGATGTTTGATTTAATTGTGAATATAATGGGATTGTTTTGTTATTGTGATAATTGCAGCAGCGACCATCTGTGCAATGCCTTTCTGTGTGCGTCACGTGACGGGAAGTAGCATCATCGACGACTGATTCTGATAGAAATGTATATAGTAATGGAGTACAGACAGATCAGTGGGGCATATTTGTGCAGTGTACATAGAGTAACTATATTTTGTAATAGTTGGTATTTATGTAACGTTTGATGATGATGCAGTGACAATGTGCACCGTTGACCGTGCGTGCTACTGTTCCGTGTGCTTGACTTCATTAAATCACATCTCGACATCTTGGTTGTTTTCTGTAACCTGGTCTAAGTGTCCACACCATTGTTATTCGTTTTACATTTTAAATGTTCAACATTTAATGCCCGACTGATCATGGTTGCACTTATAGTCAACAGTGGTGACCAGGTCGTGCTTCCAGTAAGTTACCACGTCTCTATAGCTAGGATGTAATGACGTACGAATGTACCAATGACGTACACATACTCCTACTGCTGAGTGATAAACTCGGTCTTGTAGAAAGAAGTACGAACTCCCGGGGGGGGGGCACTCAATACGTTTATTGTTTATTTTTATACGATTATTACCATCCTTATTAATTTATCTAACTGTCCCACCCCCTAAACAAGTTTTAGACATCTGTCAAAATTATACCCTTTTCAAGTTTAGATAAAACCAAACATATACCCTTTAACGTGTATAGTATTAGTAGTAGTGTATAGTATTATAATATATTGAGTGCTCCACCCCACCCCCCACCGTTAGGGAGTTTGTGTTTCGTATTCCCAATGCAAATACTGAAATACATTTGTAACTTTTGAGAATAATGCAACTCGGTGGAACCCCTATTAGTACCTGGGGTGGGTAACAGGAACCCGATGACGTGGAGGGTGTTTGTGAAATGGGCAGTAGGGTCTGTTTCAACTGTTTCGCTTCCATGTGGCATTAAATGATACCAAAGTACTTGTAACACGGCGTTTTAGTCAAAACAGATATAAAGAGATCTACGTTCAAACGCACGCACGCACGCACGCACGCACGCACGCACGCACGCACGCACGCACGCACGCACGCACGCACGCACGCACGCACGCACGCACGCACACACACCCCGTAATAACTACATTCGGATCAGTGTAATAATAAACACGGATTGTTATCCTTGTAATAACTATATTTTCGGATCAGTGTAATAAAAACACACGTCCGATTTTTGCTCGCCTTCGTGAACTCGCCGAGAAGAGAGTATGGCTGCGAAAACGTGGTTTCACTATCACCCATTCTTTTTGTGTATGCGTTACCGTGGACCGCCAACAGCCATTCAGCCTCATTGCCGAAATTCTACACTAAACATATTTTGCCTAATTTAACTTTTCAGTCTGACAGTTGTGTCAATATAATCAAAGTTTAAAGTTAATTTATAAGTGCATCGTATAAAAGTTAACTCTTAATAGTGAACATTTATCAGGATGGTTCGTTTTCATGTTAAAATGGTTATTTTGACATATCCAAAACATGTTTTTAATGTGTAGAAATGTTCATTGTCTTATCAGGGCGACTTCATCAGTACTGGTGACGTCGGATGACGTCATCGGACACACTGTTGAGACCAGACTAAATGAACACAAGACATATATAGAGAACAAACACACGAGGTGCGAAACACAATACACTAGGTGCGAAAAGAAGCTGTCCCAGTCCACCAAAGTGTTCGGATGGAGTCACAGAAGGAGAAGACTCGTGAAAGAGGCCATGTGAATACGCAAGACCAAGGCAGCGATTAAACGAAACAAGGCCAGGGCAATTAAGAACTTCCTCACGTGTACGATGACGTTTCTACACGGTAAACACACGTTTTGGATATGTCAAAATAACCATTTCAGCACGAAAGTTCACTCTTGTTTTATGAATTAGCCAAATCCCCGGATGAGATTGTAATTAGCTACGTATGTATGCGCCCAGAATCTGGATGCATACATAATTTCCATCACGATAAAAGTACGGTATGGATCCAGGCGAAGATGTATACGACAAACAGTGGCGCCACAGAACGGGGCCTGGATAACTGAGGCTAGAATGACGGAGGTAGGCAGTCCGTAAACGTACAGTATGTTTAAAACAATGCTTCGCACAGCTGCATAATAAGTTTAACGTTTGCTTGCAACGTCTTGGTACGTTAAAAAGCAACGGTTTCCATAAATTTCGAAAGGCGATTATCGTGACACATGTCAAATAGACTGGCAAATGAAACGCGTTGATATCGTTACAAGGCGATTTCAAAACTCGTAGAAATCACTTACAGGTCAGATTTTAAAGAAAGTTTCACAGCAAAAACTATTTAATACATACATACATACATACATACATACATACATACATACATACATACATACATACATACATACATACATACATACATACATACATACATACATACATACATACATACATACATACATACATACATACATACATACATACATACATACATACATACATACATACATACATACATACATACATGAATCCTCTAGCTCTTCTAGGCTAGTAGCGTTTTTGCTGGTCTTGACAATTGTTTGTGCGCATGGGTGGAAAGGTGTTATTTTGTTCAAAACGGTAACAGCACATGCAGGGTCTCCGCATTCAACGGCTCGCCTCTGGAACACTTCCACCGATACGGTTCTCCTTTTGAGCTTTTGGTGTAACCATACCTATCGCGGCACAATTATTTCCACGATAAAACTAAATATAAAAATGTATGAGGCTTATACGAGGAGGGATGGTTTAGTTGGGGGTTGGGTCCGAGGGCCTCTTGTCGATGAAGGGTTGCGATCGGGATGGCTTTTGTCCAGAGAGGTCTTATAGGCCTATGCACCGCTTTGTTTACCCAATACCGTCGAAATGAGACGCCGATCCAAAATAAATAAACGATAAAACAACAAAACGACACTGTATAGAAAAAATAGTCTGTAATTATAAGTGGTATTTCAGTAGGCTGACATAAACGTAAACACAGGTAGTCCTCTACGCCGTTCTTGGTTCAGGAATCAACCACTGATCTCTGTTTTATAAATCGGTGGTTTCAACGCTATCGTCCATCACGTAGCACGTGACTTTCTTGCCGGACATGACGTGGTGCGGTCTTTGCGCATGTCTGTTTCCCGTAGTGAATGTTTTGAGACGAGACTGCAACGTCTTGGCAACAATGTTTGTCCATGTCTCTTTGGCCAAGAACGAAGAGCTCTGTTGTCAGCAGTGATCGTCCGCAACACGAGAACGAGCCAACCGAGACACTATTATGCAGTGACCGTAACGTTATACCACAACATGGTAATCAAAATGTACGTCATACGAAATTCAAAGTGTTTGTGATTTTCAATTGCCGCGATGTCGCGCTCACTTTAAAAAGGCCGTAGAACGGACAAAGGTAAGTGAACAGTTGTTTTTGTGATTCAACATTAACTATCATCGCATAAAGACATCGATTGGTGTCATATTACTTTGATGTTGTGTGTCATTAGTATATATTAACTATGAATTATTCCTGATCGTCGATATGACGTCACAGTATCCAAGTGCCTACGGCTACGTCACACCGTCGATGGCGTATTCTGGCAAGCAGCAGTCCGGACGTTTACAGGTGATTTCATCTGACTGTTGTAGCTTCAACGTAGTAATATAAACATTGGCATAACAATAGCAGCATTTCCATCAATTATCTGTAGAATATGAGGTGCACAAATTTGGTACGATTTTCTTACGTCGCCATGTTCCGAAATGACAGAACGCCTCCAATCTTCAATACTTTATGAACTACCGCACGAAAAACGAAAAGGGAAAGGGAAGAAGGAGTTTCGAGCAAAGGGTATTTATGTAATTATTGCTATATAGACAAGTTCTTAGCTTATGTCTGCTTTTCATGCGATAGGGTAGCAGGCTGCATAAAGGTATGCAGTCCAGGGTGTGGTCGTCCCTGCCCTTTGCTAGCCCCGGGCGCAGCTGACCCGGCTGCCAGTACCCGGAAAGGGTCCCTACCCGGGGTCACGGGACAGGTTAGACCCAGAAGAGGACGCAGAAGAGGACACAGAAGAGGACGCAGAAGATGGCGCAGAAGAGGACACAGAAGAGGACGCAGAAGAGGAAACAGAAGAGGACACCGAAGAGGACACAGAAGGGGACTCAGAAGAGGACGCAGAAGATGGCGCAGAAGAGGACGCTGAAAAGGACGCAGAAGAGGACACGGAAGAGGACGCAGAAGAGGACAGAACATGACATAGAAAAGGACACGTCGCAACTAAAGCAGGTAGGGTAAAAGTTTTAATATTGTGATGCTATACTTTGCTCAGTTTGAATTTGGTCTGCTTTCTGTTTTCATGTGCGGAGCATCGACCGCGACGTCAGCGGACACCCGAAGAAGCATCATCGAGCAGAAGGTACTACCCAGGCTCACGGGCTGTTGACGAATTTACGTCGCAATCTATAGAGGTAGGGCAACGGGTCCGATATTGTAAAGTTTGTCATTATCTGTTTTCAGTTGTAAAGCAGCTCTTAATTATGCATGTTCTCTCTTTTCATGTACGAAGCATCAGCCGTGACGTCACCAGACATCCTACGAAAAGTATCGCACAACAGGTAAACCTATCATTTGATATATGTATGATGATGATGATGCTAATTATGAACTTTTCTGCATTTTATTTGATGCATTAGCGTTACATGTTGCAAAAAGGTAGGCTGCCAATGTTGTGGTCGTCACTGTCGAGAGGGGGCGGATGGATGAAGGCGAACTTTGAAGGTAAGGCAAGGGCACGGGTATGTTGGTGGTATTTGAACTGTTCTGTGGTTTTGTTCATGCATTAGTGTTGCAGGTTGCAAACAGTTATGCCGTGGATGTGTGTGGTTGTCACTGCCGCGAGCGAGCGATGATGTTGACGCCTTGACGCAGCAGCATTTGACGGTAAGGCAAGCACAAGGATATTGCAGTGGTATTAGTTCTCGAATATAATTGTTATGTTTGATTGTACGAAAACGTCCAAAATCAGCCGTGGCATCAAATGACATCATCGGGAGGAACTTCGGACAGAGCAAAAGCGGCAGCGGCAGCGGCAGCGGTGGCGACAGCAGGCAACCCCCCCTTTTTTACATTTGAAGAAGCATGTGTCTGAATTGCCGTATTTACACAATATATTATGTTTGTATTACACATAAAGCAGTGTCATTATAGCAGTTTCGTAGTGTTCGCCTGTTGTATGTTATAACTATGCAGTACTGCCTGTGTTCAATGTGATGATTTTACCGGGATGTATATGAATAACCAGCATATTAAATGACAGTTGGCTCATTGTCGTTGATCTTTCAATTAGATGCCTCACACGTGCTTTCGGTTTGACCGATCGCTGTTACGGCTGCAAACGACACATCAGAAGCGTTGGTACTAAGGTTCGCTTTCATTTATTTAGTTTTTTGACGAGGAGCTGCCCCTGGGACCTGGTAATCCAAGACAGACGAGAGAGGTCTACTGATTAGCAGATGTCACGATCACTCAACGTTGGCACCGACATTACTCGAAAACATCCCTCGTCAACGCCGATCGAGGCGGTCGTTCTTCAACCGTCAAGCGTCATCGGAAACCTCTCCATTCCAAGGCGGTGAACGTCCCGCGATCGGCGCCGATCGAGGCAAATATCACATATCGTGGCCGCAGATTAACGGTAGGGGAGACCAGGCCACAGTGGATCGGATTTTTTCTTTTTCTCAAGTCTCAAGTCTCAAGTAGTTATACTCCAAACAGCCCAATCTTGAGCTAACGCAGGAGTTTGGACCAACGGCTTTTAGTGTCTCTTCCGAAAGACACGGGCAAAGTGGGGTGAACGAAATTGCCCAAGCTTCGAAACGGCGGAGGTGGAATCGAACCACCGTCCTCTCGATCGACAGGCGGGTGCTCTAACCATTAGACCACCGCTCCCCACTTTCAACATTTCTACTGCCTTGGTGACAGCAAGGTGGATTTATATGGTGGAAAGAGTACATTAGCTTTCTGTCTTCCTAACATATATTCAATTATTCTTCCAACTTATAGCAGTTTGTTGTGAGACGGGGTGAAAAGTAAAAAAAATGGATTCACTGTTCCCTGGTACCGGGGCAGAGTGGATCATAGGCTGAGACACAGTGGATCAAATCTCCCATTATCATTCAGATGTTAATTATAGTTATTAATTTAATTAAAAATGTTATATGTACGTATGTGTCTTAAATAAATACATGCACTATCCATCAAATATTAATTATGCTTAACGTGGAATCATTTTTATTAAGCATCGAACATGTTAAAAATCATTATCATTGTAACATTGGCCAGGTAAATTATTATTAGGTTGTCTTACAAATCTAGCTTATTTGGCCTGAATGTAGTCAATCATTGTCATCCATACGCAATGTGATTATTAACTCTGCGTATGAAGAAGAATATTTAGAAGATTATTAAGAACGACAATAGCAACAATGCAACATCGTGGAATGTGTAAACAACATACCAAAACTACAAGACTAAACACATGTCAACCAAACTGACAATTTATGATTAATGTAACCAATTCAACTTAGCGCAGCACATCAGAGTAATAGGAGAGGTCTACAGGAAACACCACATGGCGTGCAACACGAGCTGTGCCTCCATGTTGAATGGGGTTAGGCAATTTCCCTACAACATCTTCGAAAGAAACCTCTGAGATTTGTTTACACAATTGGATAAATAAATGTGAATGACTTAAGTTTCTCACGTCGCATGAACTTCACTTCAAAAGTGCTTTCACCAGTGTCCTCTGTGCGTGCTAGTATTTGCCCCACGTACATTATGCCTACGACAGTGTTCTTTGTGGCAAACTTTATCAACACAAAATCATTTTTATTCAGAGCATTTGCATTAGGCAATTCCATGTCTGTTCAGGTTCGTCATCTGATTCGTCGTCAACGCTAAAGACCGCATCATCATCGTCCTTGTCGGAGCTTGTGTTTTCTTTAGCCACCACATCATCAGGAGTTTCAGCGTTTTTCTACTCTTACTGCCACCTTTGCCTTTTAACTGGACTGCCGTTTATCTTTCTTCCTTTTCCTTTCTTCGTCAGTTGCCCTGATCTGCTCTTTGATTGGGGTGTCTGTCAGGACAAGCGTTTTGCCCTTCTTCCATCCACCTTTGTGTTTACGCGGTGCAGCCTTTGGAAACGGGCTGGTGACTTCCGGTGCGACAATACACTGGTCGGAATCGGATGAGGTTGGAGACAACGAGTGTCTCGCAGTGTGTTGGGTAGGGCGATTCTGCTCGGGGGCCTCAACACTTGGACCCGCCGCTACTGAAGGCACGTCGTCTTCCACGAGCTGTCGATCGGTAACGTAGGAGGAGAGGAAATCTTCTTCGCTGAAGACATCGGGGTTGAACGGGTAGATACCAGATACGCTGAAGCCTTCTGATATATTCTTTGGCGTGAAGGCCAGGGGATAAGCATGGCCTATTAACTGGGATATATTATGGATGGTGATCGGTTGGCCAGGATGGTTGATCATGAACGCGTTGGCTGCCTGGTTGTAGAAAGCCTTGAAAGGGCCATACACACTTCTATCTAGTGGTTGCAGTTTGTGGCTACAGTGCGGCGGCAGAGTCAGCATGACGACCCCATTGTTTTTTGCAAGGTGAACAGTTTCAGTCGAGATATGGGTGTCATGGTTGTCAAGTATAAGCAACACAGGATGCTCGTTCGAACATTTGATTGACTTGATGAAGTGACGAATAAATGGCGTGAAGTTCTCCGTTGTCATCCACCCTGTCTGATGTGCAGCTCCAACACCGCCTGGGGGAGCTCCATGCAACATCGCGTCTTTGAAGTGAACACGCGGAAATACTAAAACGGTGGAATCGAGTTACCAGCAGCATTTATTGCGCCTAACATTGTCACCGAGGTCCTTCTCTCTCCTGGTGTGATCATTGTCACCGAGGTTCTTCTCTCTCCTGGTGTGATCATTGTCACCGAGGTCCCTCTCTCTCCTGGTGTGATCATTGTCACCGAGGTCCTTCTCTCTCCTGGTGTGATCTTTCCAACTTGCTTCTCGTTTCTGCAGGCGATGACTTTCGTATTCCCAACTTTCTGCACTGTAGTGCATCCCGTTTCGTCGGCATTGTAGATGTCATTTGGGCTGAAGTGGTTTTTCTCCATCACCTGTTCCAAGTTGTCATAAAACTCCTTTACATTCTTCTTGTTGAAGCTCGTTGCCCGAGATAAGCTGGTTGCTTCAGGGCGACGTAGTGAAAGGTTTGGGAAGCATTTCAGTTCAACCCGGTGAACCAATCTTCTCCTGCCAAGCCGTGTGTCGTCCAATAATCGGGGAAGGTTTTCTGATTACGAACTGCGTATTCGTAGGCTAGCACACGGACTTGCCTCCTGCTTTGATGAGGTAGTCCTGCAGAAGTATCTCTTCATTGGTAGTAAAAACCTGGCGGCAGTTGTAGTTTGGTGCATATGTCATCAATTCCGTGTCTTCAGCAGCGTTTGCCTTTTTGACATATCAACGTAGAGTTGAGAACTTTATGTCATATGCTTTACATGTGCTCCGGATGCTCATCCCTTCATCAATCACTTTGCGAACAGCCGCAGCCATGCTCTCACTGTCGGTGTTCCCGATCTTTCTCTTTTCACGCTTTTTGATTCGCGCCATGCTGCTTAATTTGTCAATGAAATAGAAAACTGCATAATGTTATAGTACGTGTATAAGGTTCTTTTGGAAACATCATAACTATACCGAAAGCAAGAAAATTATTTTTTAGAAACTAGAAATGTCAAGAAAATAGACCAGGACACAGTTAATCACCATGGGGCACAGTGGATCAGTGAGCCACTGTACCCCGATCCACTGTATCCCGAGATGCCTTTCGGTACTCAAGTGCAAATTTTATGCAAATGGCCGCCTACAGCACAGAGAGCACATGTGCATTAAACTAATTAAATATCACTCTAATTACAAACATATATTCAGGGTCACATTCCTGTATGATCTACACTAACTCACAACAGGAACAGAGTCATGAAAATTTACTTCTGCCGGTCATAAACACACATTACTTTGCTATTATCCGCCAATGCTGTCTGCTTCTAATGTATGCACAAATTTAGATGGAGAATTTCCACGGGAATACCCTGACGACATCAGCTTGGAATTGCCAATCGCCAGTTTCTATAAATAGCCTCTGATTCACTGTGCCCTGTGATTCACTGTAGCCGGGTCTCCCCTATCGGACGAACTGTCGGACGTCATAAAATGTCCGCCGTCGACACCGGTCGAGGCGCTCGTTCTTCAACATTACGCGATCGACGCCGATCGAGGCGAATATTACCTGGTGTTGACGACTTTGTAAAAAAAGTATTCCTTCCCCGAGAAAGCGTAACTTTGAATATTGAATGCCACTGAGAACATTGGCGTTGACGCGAGGAAACATGACTCAGCTCTCATCGTCATTGCTCGGTCATCTAATAAAGTCTCTGTTTGATTAAACCAATGTTTCTGTCATACCTTCAACGTGTATTTCTGGCAGCATACATGACTGGCAGATCAAACAACCTTAGATTTATGGACAGTCTAACCTATATTTCAACAATCAAATGATGCCTTCCAATAACAAACCACAAACTGATATCACATATAGACATTTCCGAATCATGCAGGTGATTATCAAAATAAATTATTTATCGATGTTTCCCAAAATACCTAGCGCATATTGACCAGGTTCCAGTTGTTATTTTCGTTACGGGGTGGTCATGGAAGTTCCGCAAAGTCCAAAAATAGCATTAGGGTAACCTGGGACAGGGCGGCCCCCTAAAGAAAACTTTCAAATTGTACACCATTAAAGTATGTTAACATGTCTTTAATGTGCTCATATTGTAGACAGATATGTGTGTTACCCATTGAAAATTATTTTCAGCAAATTTACAACTGATGTGAGTTGCATTTGAAAAATAGCAAGAATACTAAAATATACAAATACAAAAGACGGCTGCCTAAAATAAAACGTATACATGCAAATGGTATGATAGCAATACATTAACCTATTGTAGTTGTTCAATTTAAATTGCAGTTAACATATAATATACACCTTGCATCCATACATATCATAATATTGACTTAGTAATATTCGATCATAATTACAGCCTACAGGCTGGCAGAACGTAAATTATACAACTTTGATATTATATTAAATTTATTAAACATAATCAGTCATGTGTAATACATTTTATACATTATGACAATGTACGTGCGTGATAAGACGTACGAACCGTCTTTTCCCGTATGCATGAGGACCGTCTTGCCCCACATGCACTATGTGTGTCTTAACACGATGTATACAAAACACAACATAATATTGCCCATTTTGTATTGTTTGACCTGTCAACTGATTAATGCTATTATTATGTTACAAATTATGTTAATGATTCATATGGTTTTATATTGAGTTGCACCATTTTACAATTGCAAAAATATTAGATTATATATATATATATATATATATATATATATATGAGAACGTTTTGCGGGTTACATTATAGAGTAGGGTGCGTGCACACACACACACACACACACACACACACACACACACACACACACACACACACACACACACACACACACACACACACACACACACACACACACCGATTTAACTACGTCTGTATCGTGTTGCTAGCCTTTCAGGGTGAGTATCCAATAGATATTACCTCCATTTTGCACCAGATTTTGGGACATTCAGAGTTTTATATTTTGCGTACGTGCTGGGGAGCCGTCTTACCTCCAGGGGCTGTTTTGCCCCAGTTTACCATACAGTGATGATTTGATTGCCATATTTCGCCAAGAACACAATCAATACAGAATAGTGGAGACGATTGGCGGAAATGGTAGTAAAACGGAACCAGTTGTGAAGAAAAAGGGGAAAAAATCGACGACCGGTATCGGTGCCAGCCTCACCCCGGACTACAGGGATAAAGAGGAGAGCAACAACAATCGAGCCTGTGGCGTCGTCTATGGGTTGATACTGGATTTAGCCTGCTCATTCAATTCAATAACTTTATTCCGGAATATTACATCCATATAAAGACTAGACTATAATGACTAAAAATTATAAATATATAGCATATTTCTCCAGTGATGACACAGTGGTGATGTGTATAATGCCGTGTAGCATGCTGGATAGTGCATTATGCCCATTTAATGTTCTTTCTATGCGATTGTATGAAAGCACATATATACACGAATTGTAAATAATAGCAACTAAGTCTGTTTTGTACATCCAGCTATATTGCATCGCTGCTATAGGGCCAATCGCATGAGATATGTCTACTTTCCTTGTCCATGGGGTATTCAGTTCAGTTTTGTGTACACGGAGTATCGTGTTTATGCTTCGGCATAAAATGACGGTCATTTGATTGGCACCATGCACGTCGTGTGAAGTCCCACACCACGAGTCAAGGGAGTGGGTGGTGGTTTGAACTAATACCAAACACTACACGTTTTTCGGACTTTGAAAAATTATGAAACCACCCCTAACCTCGCTATATATAACTATATATATAAGACCACCCCTAACCCCGCTATATATGAGACCACCCCCAACCCCGCTATATATGAGACCACCCCTAACTCCGCTTTATATGAGACCATCCCTAACCCCGCTATAGGTATGTAAAACCATCCATAATCCTGCAATGTTTAATAAAGGCATCCAGAAACTGAAGAAATGTGCTCCAAATAATTGATTATGAATTGATGAGTAAGTTTATCGTTTAATAAACGCGTGAATGACGAGTGTAATAAACACAAGTAATAAACACATATTTCGTGTACTATAATTTGTATTATCTACGTATCGAAACAGTCTGTACAAACGCACACTGTCGTCCCTGTGATAATTATTCATTGGGATCAGTGTAATGACACACGCACGCACGCACGCACGCACGCACGCACGCACGCACGCACGCACGCACGCACGCACGCACGCACGCACGCACGCACGCACGCACGCACGCACGCACGCACGCACGCACGCACGCACGCACGCACGCACGCACACGTTGGTATCCTTGTAATAATTATACACTCGGATCAGAGTATCAAACATCCACGTGTTTTCCTTGTAATAACTATACACACGGATAACTCCGTAACAAACGCATTGTTATCCCTGTAATGTTCCACTATACACACGGATTACTCCTAACAACCACACATTGTTATTCACGTAATAACTATACATAATAATTGTCATGTTCACGAAGACTTCCCGTAAATTCAGCCAGTAGGCTTACCCGGTAATGAATTCATCTCTGGTCGCGCACATACTCGGCGTTAGCATTGCGCAAACTGAGCAATTCAGCCTTGGCAATGCATCGTTTCATTGCTGATGAACAACCTGAAATTAATTAATATCCTGAATAATTAACACGCTACTGGTGACAGCATGAACCCTGCTAGTTAAGAGAACATAAATCTCGCGAAATATCGTGCTGATGTTTTATATAGGGCCTACACACGAAAGCAACTAGGCGAAGTTTATTTCCAACTAAGTCGACGTTGGTTGCCGGTTATATCTGATTGTATTTTTTCATTACGATTTTGAAAACGAGACACCTACGTACACGAGACACCTACGTACATGAGACACCTACGTACGTGAGACACCTACGTACACGTACAGGCGATGAGAGACTGCTCGAAGTAACCGACGGTAAAAGAAACGATGGACAAAAAAACAGCAATGAACATAGCCATAGTCGAGTTGCCTACCCGTGCGAGTTGCCTACCCGTGCGAGTTGCCTACCCGTGCGAGTTGCCTACCCATGCGAGTATTTTCTTCGATGACAGTCATATTTTGTCTTGATAGGAGGCTAAATGGCCAACTACACAGTTGCTATAAACTCCATAACCACTTGTATGCTGCTAGACCCGAGACAAAAGAGTACACGATTGCGTTTTCATTGTCCGTGCACACACTGCAAGCAGCGGTATCGTAGTACGAGAACACGAACAGCAGGAATGCAGCAGTCTCAGCAATGCCCTTCTACTCTGAATAGTTAGCTACACTTCAGGTGTTAACCAACGACTTGGTGAGCGCGCGACCGTCCACCATTGGGACTGTTGATCCATCTACTCGGAATAGCTAGCCAGTAGCCACACTCCATGTGTTAACAAACGACTTGGTGAGTGCGAGTCGCGGCCCTCTGGGTCCGCCCTGGTGGTGGTTCATCGCCCGTCTGCGAGGTTTCTTCGTCTCGATGAACGGATGCGTCCGACGAAGTCTGGACGCGACGAACGCCTTCAGACAACACAGCAGCAGACAGCATGCGGGCACCAGCGTCACCGTCAGCACGATGAGGACCGTGTACTTGTTACCTAAGATCGGAATGAGGGCTTCCGTCGTCGAGCTGGTCGGCACTGGAGTCGGCGTGAAGATGGTGGTAGTAGAGACCGTAGTGATGGTGGTCGGGTCGTACACAGAGTAATTCCCATACCCCACCGTCGCATTGGCCATGTCCCCCACGTATATGCGTTTCTTGCAAGCGTCTTATTTTGTAAGCAGGCTATGTCGTCAACTGTATTGCTAATTGCTTCGATTGGCGTTACATTGTTGTGTATAGCATATGGCGAATTTTAAGTCCTCTTCGACTAAATGACTAATACAAACACAACGGGAGACCTCTCAGAGCCTCAATACCGATGCGTGTCAGACTGGTCGGAAGTTACTGCAGACGAACACCGCTCAATGATAGTTCTACTCGCAGTTTGTCTCATGGCGCTTTTCACATTGCTAGAACAAAGTTCTCGTGGCATCTTGTCCAGCGTTAGCCGTCGTTAGTAGAGTAGAGTGTAACGTCGCATGGTTGTACACTCTGTGATCACTCTTAATATAAGTGACTTTTACTCGGCCTGCATAAAATACGATCAGGCGCAGTCTCGTTCAACTGTGCTGTCTTTCTTGAAAGAGCGAATCGTTTGTATGACGCGACGTTTCACAGTCCCATGGTGAAAACCTGTTCGTCTAAATGTCGTGCGATGCGTAGGTATGCCACATTGCGCTATTCGTCAATCTCCTTGCACGAACGTTGACGCAGAGGCACAGTGGCGCAAGTCAATAACGCAATCACGCGGCCACTCGAGGTCATCTCGACTTCGGCTAACTGCTGGTAAATTATTAACGATTCATCAGTTACGGCATAAGGATTTTCTGCTTCTTAGGAGACTTGTTTGTGAGGTTAGTGTCGACCCGACAACGTGATGATTAATTCACGCCACACGAAATCACAATTACGAAAATGTCAGAGGTAATGAAATAACACCATTGGCGAACGTCCACCATTTTAATTCTGCAACTGTTCGGTTTCTGGCTGGGCTCTTAAGTGAGCACTTAGGCCAGACACGTGCGTGGTTTGAAGAGACCAGATGTTGCTACAGAGACGACGAACACCGAAGACATTACTATGCAGGACACACATTTCTAGTCCCAGATGTGTTGCACGAACAACCCGTCATCTGTTTTTTCGTTGTAAGCTTTCTGAAACTGCTCAGCGTATGGTACCCATAAAATGATGGCGTCACTTCTTCCCATTACATCTGCCGTCTCAGTCGTTAAGCACGCATATCACATAGCATGTGAAAGTGTAATGGTGGACAAGGCCTCTCGACCTGCAATAAATGCGCTACTAGTATCCCGCTGGGCAGTGAGCCAGTAATGTGCCATAAGCGTGCATAACGCGCATGGTGATTTGTTTGTGTCATACCCAGTAATCCTTCGAGTGCCAACAGCCACAGTGTGATTTGTTTGTTATACCAGATAATCCTCTATGTGGGTAACTGTAGTGGTGTGATTTGTTTGTGTCATACCAGGTAAACTTCTGTGTGGGTAACTGTCATGATGTCATCTGCTTGTGTCATACCAGGTTATCATATGTGTGGATAACAGTCATGGTGCGATTTGCCTGTTATACCAAGTAATCCTCTGCTTGCATAAAGATTACAGTGTGGTTGGTTTTTGTTATACCAAGTAATTATCTGATTATCATTACTGTTCAATGTTGAACAGTACTCAGCAAAGACAAACACGTAATACATTAAACGGTTTAATTATAACAGATGTAAAACCTTTGGGGAGAGGTTTGCTTAGCACAGCACAGTTATGCAGATATACTTGCCTGATAACAATATCTATGCAAAATAATGAGTTTAAAATGTTTGCTACAACGTCGTATTAAAACACTTATTTTGAGCCATTAAATAATAATTTAATTCAAACTATTTTTTATTCTTATTAACCCTGTCATATTGAATAGCGTCATGTCATTTGGAAACACATTTTTGGCTTAGAAGTATCAATGTACAGCTGTACATTGCAGTGTTCAGAACTTAGATAGATATAGCAGATACCTATTAAACGTCCCTTCAGATAAGTGGCTGCACATTGCATTAGCCAAACCATTCAGTAGAACACTAGTGGCCTTCTCACAACTATGCATCTATAACAACACCTTACAAATTATGACAGTTCATTTATCCTGCAGGACTTCTTTCAGTTTCACCAGCCTACAGTCTCTCTTGATTCCAAACATATCACTCCTTCTTGCTAACTACCGATGTCTCGTCTATCGTTTCTTGCCCTTCTTCTTCTTGTTACTGACGTTCTGTTGCTGATTTGATGCCTGTGCATTGCTCTGACTCTGCTGCCGAGTCTTCAGCTTTGGAATCATCTCTCCAAGGTAGAGCAACAGAGACCGACCTGTAGCCAAGACACAACATTGGCTACGTTCTTGCTACTTTAGGACTTTTGACACTTCTGCATATATCGCAAGTAATGTGCACTGGCAGAATAATGACTCTTTAATGAAAATATACTGATTAAAACTGCCCTATGTCTTAACCAGTTAAACAATTACAAAATGTTCAATAAAAATGGTATTCCATTTTAAGCAATAGAAAATTAACAATTAAAATATACTATATTATAAACAAACGATGTGTTTATTACATTGTATAAGTGAACTAACACTATTTACTCCCAAGTTGTATGTAAAGCATTTAATCTAAAATTAAATTGAACTATTATTGAGAGTGATTTTCCTTTGGTGGCTCATACTTATCACGTGTACGGGAATGTCTCTTAACTACAAACTACTTGAGGTGTTCCTTCGGCTTTGGACAGACATTTGACTGGTAAAATAAACCCACACACTTTACAAAGACATTCAATGCTCAGACTATTATGGCAGCATAATGAATTAACTTGTGTGTTACAATGTCGAGTCTTTCACATGCTGATAAGTCTTCAATTACATGTCGTGCCATCTGTTGAAGAACAGTATCGTTGTTATTGAGACACAAATAGAGATCTTTTTGGACCATAACGAGAATATATTAGGCATGTGCATTACTTACGAGTGGGAAATTGTTCCTTTACAGGTGTGCCATCATCATTCTTTAGATGGACTCGAATGCGTCCTCGAAATCTCATATCACGTGGATCCAACTCTCGTGGATGTGCTTTATTCTGTAAAAAGGAATTTGTTGACTTTATCAATTGCACAAACAGTAACTGTTTCAAATTAATAATCTGGAATAACCACAGTAGGTGGTGATGTGGCCATTAAATATTTCTACTAATAACCAATGTCCTGGAGGGCAAATTGACAAGATTTATCTGCTACAAATAATGGAGGCATAGCAAAGTAATGTTAAATATTACCATTAACATCGCAGACATACTTTGACTAAAATTAAGAGGTATTTGCATGTGTGAGCAAGATAATGACATTATGTACAATATGAAGAACTGGTTTGATAATGAAACATCACCACTAGCTTACGAGGATGCATTATACAAAATATCCATGGTTCCAGTACGGGAGACCTGAAGTTGTCTACTCTTGAAAGGGGGGATAGAGGAAAACTCCTAATATTGTCACATGCACCAACAAAGAGCTGTAATAGGCCAATCACAAGCAATTACACAACTGAACAAGTTTTGTTAAAGACAAGAAAATACAGTGTTCGAGTCAGCCTCAAAACATGCAAGTGAACAATGGACATCACATACAGTTGAGTTTAGAATACAAAGAATGTGTTAGTGCTATGAGGGTCTAGACGGGTGTATAACCGAGACCTGCAGTACCTATTGAGACCCACGGTTTCGGTTCCAGACCTGGAACCATAACACTGATGACAGCACTACTATGAAGGCAGGATGATGTCAGTCACACTCACCTCTACGCCCAGGTTGAGGCCCGTGGCTGAACACACGTCCTTGATCTCTGCGTACGTAGGATTATCTACAGCCTGCACATAAACCATTCACATTTCACAGTACTGTCACAGAAACATAAAAATTATAACAAACTCACTTATTTATGATAAGTTTCCACATCTGCTGCCCTTTATAAAGACCTCTATGAGAACATTAAAGTAATATTTTCCAATGCATGTCCCATGGTATGCCACTCAAAATAGATTCAGTCAGATTCTTGATTTCCTACACACTGATGGTTGTAACTAATGAAGCACTAGATAAGTCATAAAAACGGTTTTTAAAGCAGTTTTGAATTTGAATGTAGCCAAATTTTTATATTTTATGTTAAATAAAATAGCGAGTATACCTTTGATTTTGGCACAATGCGACCTTGTGCAAGGGTCTTTTTGCTGTTGATGTAGGCCGGATAGATGCAGATCCACCTAATTGTAAGAAAGTGTAGCAGTTTGAGATGCACACATTTTCAATTTCACATAAGTGAGAGGCAAGAAATATGTGACCTTAGGTAACAAATAAAGGATGGTTTTAAATAGCTAAGTCAATAGTAATGAGAGAGAGAGAGAGAGATATATATATAAATATAATCGCCGAATTAAACCAAAAAGATACCTTTCGGAATCAAGCGAGTGTGCTAGGGATATCGAAGGAGGTTGGAGCCCAGGGGGGTACTGCCATACGAAAGCGGTGGGGGTGTACCACCAGAGCCCCATGAAGCATATGGAGGGAGGGAGGGATGGGGAGGGGGAGGGGGAGGGGGGGGAGAGAGGGAGAGGGAGAGAGGGCGGGTTGGTTTTGGAAAATACTGCCCACTAGTCACAATAAACGTACTCAATCAATTATTATGTATACATTCTTCTGCTTATTGATACCAATACACAGACAGTATGTCACAGAATACACAGATGAAATGGTTAGTGCGTATCAGTTTTAAATATTAAGTTATATAGTTTTGGATTGGATTGGCTTTTGGAAGTGCCGAATACACCCATACGTTTTTCAACCACTGGAACTGCGCCCTTACTAGGGTGGTGGACTCTGCCTACATGTCACGTTTATTAGTGGCGCATCCATAACCATACTGTCACTGACATTGACATACATCATATTACATGACATGTCATAACTGCAAGACACACGTCTGTGAGTTGACGGTCGACACGATCACTATTCCTAACGTTTACTTGGTTTAAATTAAACAACAATCGCATAAATGATTACAAATCTGACAACACATAAACACAATGTAATACATATTAATCAAGACAACCGAAAAATAATTCCTACGTTAGAATACAATGCAGACTGGGAACGATAATACAGAACAGTAAAACATATTGTTGTGTATTACCGAAGTTAGAACGCTGTATCCGTAAATTTTCCGCATACTATTTATAACTACAACCATCTACTGTACAAATAATTTAACTTCTCGACATAAGCTCACCTTTCTCTTTCAGAATGTTTATAATCGGGATTCCAGGGCCTGGCCGAGCTTGGTGACGCGGCCATCATGACTGGAAGTTGTCGTCAAACAGTGATACACTGGCATCACACATACGGGGTGGTGGTCGTAGCGTTTCCAATTCCATCTCATAAATACCAATTCCAAAACAACAATTCCAATTTTCGTATTTAAATAAAATATGAGAATAGAGGAATAATGTCTGTACATTATGGTACATAATGGCAAACAAATATGATATACGCAACGTATTATATTTTATTGACGATTTGTAGCGAATAACTTGAGTTATAAAAGATACATTATGCAATTTAAAACGTAATTGAAAATGCCAATTACATTTTTACCAATTCCAATTAAAAACAAAACACAAATTCCGGAATAAGAATTGAGATTTAAATTCCAATGTAATTGACCCCCAAGTCTATTTATATGAACACTTATTAAACATTGAATAGATCTACAATGTGTGAACGTATATCTCCACTATTGAGGTGTATCAACCTCCCATCTCCAACCTGTTTCGGGGGCCAATCTCCCACCAATTATCAGAGTCCACCTCCCGCCTATCCTACCTCCCACCAATGTTTAGGACCAACATCCCACCTCTCCCGTTTTGGGGGCCAGGTATAGGCATACCCTACTCTGACGGTAAAGACATAAATGCCATTCTCATGAACAACAAACTTGTTGTAGTGCAAATATATATAATATAGGAATACTAATGACAATTTTTGCTGTATTTGAATTTAGCAGCATAAAAACATACAGATTATTTTAGGTGAATTAGATCAACTTGCCAACCCTTCTGACAATTCAACATGTCTTAGAAGTATTATTATTATGATTACTAAAAAATAGAATAAACTATGTTTCACAAATGTATTGTTGCAGTCTGGTGTACCTGTGCAGTGTCCATCATATAGCGTGAATACAATACATAACAGATATTTGGAAGTAGAATACATTTGCAGAATATTATTTGTTAGATCAGCTACTTCTTCCTTTGCATGAGTATAGAGCAGCAGAGTTACAGTTGTGGTAGTGCGTCAGACTTTTGGTTAATTGCACTGGGGTTAGGTTGTCGGTCCACTAGACTGCTTTACGAGAAGCTGAGTGGATCTCGGAAACTCCTCCACAAAATACGTGCACACATGCAGAAGTGGTTGACAATGTGGCCAATGGTTTGCTGGTCGTGGCCGCATTTGCATCTTGCCGTATCTTTCATGTGCCATTGGTGCAACGGATGCCTGCCTGCATCATCCATCCACTACTGACCACAAAATCCAATCAAAATGGTGGGATAAAATGTGGGATGAACGAAAGTTTTGAAATGGAAGCAGGTGGTTTCGAACCCCGGTGCAAACAACCAAAAGTCTGACGCAGTATCACACAGCCACAGTGCCCCTTGCCCAACCCTCCTCCTTTTTCCAGATTTGGGACACATGGCGTGTTGATTCAAAGTTTTTTTGTCGCCGATTCAAACTTATAAATCTAGAATATAAACAAAAGGCACTGTTCACTCCAGAACATTTGATAACATAAGCTGAATATATATTATAGATCATGAATAAATTATTACCTTTATTGTTCAGTAAAACATTATGTTGACGCACCAGAGAAGAGACAGATAGGTCCATGCTGGCATTTTTATTCCAACACATACAATGGGATCATTCGACAAGAAACACATGCTGAATAATCAATAGATTTCTGCATAACATTAATACATGTACAATTAGTCATCTGTAAACCTAAAAAATAAAGCATAAAATAAAAACCTCTAGAAAATAGCTAGTTTTGCAAAAAATATAATTCTAAGAATCATACATCTTAGCAGAGCCATGTAAGTAAACTGCTAATTAATCACCATTGTGTCTTAAGACTCTCCAAAATAATTAATAGTCAGCATTATGTACTCTATCTATCCATTGGTATCAACAATAATTAATCACATTTAAAATCAGGCAGCCTCTTACTTTTGAAAAAATCATCAACAGACTTCTCATAAACATAATTTCCTAAATATATTTTACTGAGTGGGAGTAGCCATTACATTTCATTGGGTTTGGCCTATTTAAAAAAAAACATTTCTTGCCGTAATATATAAACATATTCTAGCTCCAACATTTAAGAAAATAGTTTGGGCCATCCTGTTAATCATTTGGAGTTTACCATACAATCAAATATTGACCAGGACCATGATGTGAAGACTTTTGGTATATATATATATATATGTATACATAAAATATATACAAAATACAGCTCTTAACATTGACAAATACTCTATTCAACAGAGAAGCATAGCCTACCAAAGTCTATGTAATCAAGACATGTTTTGAATACTGCATCTCTATGAAAATTAACTGTTAACATTTGTCTAATCTTGGATCACAGGCCATGGCAACAGTAAAATAAGACATTTTTGTATGTTCATATATGCACACGACCAACTATGTCAGCCACAACTTGGTAAAAAAATTACAAAATCACTCTAGAATGAGTGTTAATGTTTACTTTGTATGTATAAATATACTGATGCAGTTTGAACAAGATTTGTTTTGTCTCCGTTTTAGCAACAGTTGATATAAACTGCCAAATTTTGACATCAAGCTGTTTAGCATATGTCTAAGTTATGTCTCAGAACACAGTTTTTATGGCAAAAGCTATATAGCATTGTGCCACACATATCAGTAAATTAATGAAAATGTAATGTTATTACTAATTATGCACTTCTGGGTTATATGTCTTGCAGCACAAAAAATGATTACAAATTTGTAAGATAAAAACAATTATTATAATCAAGTGTTGTCTGTATTTATTTCCTAATTTGTATTATTAATTAGATCACTGCACTTGTTTTCTCTACAAATACAACCCAGTGTCATCTATATTTAGTTCCTAATTAGCATTACCAGTATTAATTATATCACTGCACTTGTTTTCTTTACAAATACAACCCAGTGCTGTCTGTATTTATTTTCCGGCATACAGATTATACTAATACAAACTTTTATGCTAAAAGCTATACCTTGCTATGTCACCTTCTACACATTTCAATTAACAATAACAATTACATGTGACACAAACAAAAACTGTGAGAGACTTAACAAGAGAAGCCATACAGTCCAGCATTATGCGTAATCACTACTCCAATGTAATCTCATCGGGCCGTATCTAAACAGCATAGGGGTCGGCTGGTTGTTGTGGGAGACGCCGTCCACAGGGAAATAGCCACATCCACAATGGCCGCAACCCACACAGTTCTCGGAATGCTTCCATGCAGCTCTTCGGCTTTGGCCTACAACACAACAGTTCTGAATCCGACCTTGTACAAGTCTAGTTTTAGACACATTTCACGTAAAATCTAACCAATCTAGTATCAACTATGAAATGCTAGTTCGTTTGTTAATTTTTTTATTTAGTTTCAAGAAATCATCAGGCAAACTATTAAATAATTTTTTTGGGCCAAAAAGCTATTCAGCATTTCACGAGTTATCTGCTCTAACGATCAAAGAAGTCTTTAGTTGATCTTAGCAAAAGTATACACTGTTTTGTTAAACGACCAGCACATGCTACTTCAACTGTCCACACACGACAAATCTAAACATTAAAGAACCTGAATAACGACAGGCTAAATCAATTCAAGAGGGAGTTTTAGCCATTTGTAATGCATACAACATTTTTATTCCTTATGCACTTTTGTCTTGTAGCATATGATTATGAAATAAAGGTATGATTCTGAAATAAAGGTACTAGGTTATAGAATGATATTAATGAAGTTTTCTTCACAAATAAACCAAGTGTTTTCTGTATTTGTTTACTGACTTGTATAATAATGAATTCAATTATAACTAATATTACTGCTGTTGTTTTCTATACATATACATCCCATTGTTGTTGATGATGGAATTGAATTGATTGAATTTATTTGGCAATAAAATAAAAAATGATACATATTGCACAGAATATTAAAGAGGATAACATAAGAAAGCACTAAACTTAATTTCATTGTGGTCCTCAAATTTACGTTTATTTTCCAGCACATGAAATATACTAGCAGAAGTTAACACTAATGTAGGGCAATGAACATACGTACATGTTCTGCGTAGCTCGTGGACCCTTTATCATCCAGTCATGACTGATTTGCATTATTTCAATGGTTGTTTGATCCTGCAACAGAATCATAATTTATTTTTAAACATTATTCATCTACAGTACTAAGCTCGTATCATTCTAGTGAACTTAGGTGATACAAACAAATGCTACTTTCATTGGTGGCCTTTGTATGTTGATAGAAAATGCCAAATCCAGAAAAAAAATGCCATGAATATTTGTTAATGTTAGACAATTACAGAATTGCGCATCCGTCTGAAAAGATTGCTGAAGAAGAAAGCAATGACAAATAAAAGACATAGTTAGACATTCCTGCACATGAAGACTTTGATTAGATTCAGAATGCAACAGTTTACCTAACAAAACTTAACCTACTGGAAAAAAAAAATTCCAATTCGAAACCAATCTAAAACCAATCGTAATTACAACTGTAACACATTACAACTGTAACACATGACCAACTGGAATCAACAAGCACTAAAGGCAAAGTGCTGCTATGGATTCAATCCTTCCTAGCAGGTAGAAGGCAGAGGGTGATCCTATAGGCATTTCTGGTTTGTTGTTAATGGCTAGTTGGTGGGTCTCCGAGAGGGAGAGGGAGTGAGGGATAGAGGGTGAGAGATAGAGGGTGAGAGACAGAGAGCGAGTGAGCGAGACAGAGAGAGGAGGGTGGGTTACATACCAGCATCAAGCTAATGGTCTGTGAGATGAGTAGTCCCATACTGCTCATTGCCATTAAGCCTCCCATGAGAGTAGACCCAATGACAAGGGCTTCACCATGCCGAGTCACAAGGGAATCCTGCAACATTGTGTATGCATCCAATATTTAGCAACGCACAGTCGCACACGCACAAAGTCAGACATACAAAAGTATATGCACCAAATATGTTTCTTATAAAAACAGGGGTCAAGCCATAATTAAAATTACTGTGATTTAGACTATCTTAGCAACGGAAAGTTATTTTACTTTTTGACATCCACTGTCATTATTTTAATAGCCTGCTGGACATGCCATCTAAATCATACAACTATAATTCTTGTTGTTGTGCATTGACAGTTTCTGCAATATAATAATATACACGCATTATGACAATCACCACTAAAATACCTGTGCATTTTAAAATCTATTAAACTATTCTGCTTGAATTCACTTACATGTACTTCCTATTAAATAAAATAACACTAGGTAACTTCTATGCATCATGTTCTAATGACGTGAAAGCAGGCCGTGAAACTGTGATGTAATGTTGGCAGATAATAAATACAAACATATACTGGCCAAACAAACTGTACAAAAACAAATACGATTACACGAGGCCTTACTGGCAACAAGAAAGCATCCACACCACTTGCCTTGCTGCATTTTCGACATGGAGAGAAGTAGAACAACTGCATGCACCCGAGTGCAAGAGTGAGAAAACTCAGTGCAAACGTGTAGAATATGAGTATCAAGAAGAGGTAATGGTTCCCTTCACCTACGCAGTTGTTGATCCTGCAAACAAAACAACAGGACTCGTTGCATCAGTTCAACAAGGTTGCATAAACGAGTTCACTGCTCTGTATATACATCTGTGTTGAACCGGGCCTCATACTGGGAGACCAGATAAGCATTTTGCACTGACCAGGGCTGTGCTATTAGCATGTATAGGACTTCAGAACTACAAGAACCCAGATTTTGCATAAATGTCAGTTACAACCTTGTTGAACTGATACCATTTCCCAGTCACCAAATCATAAAGCTTACACCTGGTGTAAGCTTTATTAGTGGCAATGATTTAGCAACAGTCAGGGTTAGGGTCTGTCAGACACATAATTACTTGTGTTTAAATACACTGATTTTGCATATCTCTCTATATGTCACTTTTTCCAGAAGCCTGTATTTGACACTCGGATTTGGTGTATTTGGTAAAATACACACCAAATACAGCAACTTAGGTTCCTAAAAGCAAGGTCATGTCTAACCAATCTCTTATGTTTTTTGGAAGAAATTACAAAGTGGGTAGATGACGGGTCACCAGTGGATGTTGTCTACTTACATTTTCAGAAAACTTTCGATAAAGTGCCACATCAAAGATTGTTACTTAAACTAAAAGCCCATGGAATAGGTAATGATGTAATCAACTGGATAGAAGAGTGGTTTACACACAGAAGACAGAGAGTAATAGTAGATGGTGAGATTTCAAACTGGAAATCTGTTCTGAGTGGGGTGCCACAGGGATCAATATTAGGCCCTATACTGTTTTTAATATATATAAATGATTTGGAAGATGACATATCTAGCAAAGTACTGAAATTTGCAGATGACACAAAAGTATTCAGAAAGGTTACTAATGTTACAGATAAACAAAGTTTACTGGATGATCTAGATTTATTAGTTAAATGGTAAAAAAAATGGCAAACGTTATTCAATTTTGGGAAGTGTAAATGCATACACATAGGACATTGAAACATGGACGAAGAATATAAAATGGAGGATGCTGTACTAGGTAGAACCACACAAGAAAAGGACTTAGGAGTAACATTTAGTGCTGACATTAAAGTTTCAGAGCAATGTCGGATTGCTGCTTTGAAAGGAAATCAAATTCTAGGGCTAATTAGGAGAACTATCACTAAGGAGAAACAGCTATTTGTACCCCTGTACAAAGCAATAGTTAGACCACATTTGGAATATTATATACAAGCATGGAGGCCGTATCGTAAAAAGGACGTGGACAAGCTAGAAAGAATACAATGAAGAGCAACTAAAATGATTGCAGAATTGAGAGACCTTAGTTACGAAATCCGCTTATTACAATGTGGTTTGACAACAATAGAGACCAGGAGACTAACAGAAGACTAAATAGAAGTGTTTAAAATAGTGAATGGTTATAAGGATGTTGATAGGAATATGTTCTTCAAACTTAAAGAAGGCAGTAGAACCAGTGGACACAAAGCAGCATTAGTTAAGGAGCAATGTAGGTTGGACATGAGAAAGTACTCTTTCTCACAGAGGGTGATAAATGAATGGAACAAACTGCCAAATGATTGTGTTGATGCTAGTAGTGTGAATATGTTTAAAAATAGAATTGACAGATATCTGATAAGGACGGGCTACACATAGATGAGAAAATTGTTGGACTCTCGATAAGCCAATGGCTTCCTTGTCCACTTGCCATCTGGAACTTGTTGTTTGGGATGGCAATCTTGTTAAAAACTTGGATTTGGCATATATATACTGTAAACGGCCCACTGGGATGGTTGAAACATAAAAAATTTGAAATTCCCCCAGCGATGGGGTTCCTTCAAAGGAACTTACGTGGACGTTTGACATAGAATACGTAACTCAAAACAATAGCAGGTGGTAGCCAGGTAACATTTTTCACATACATGTTTTTTATTGTCCCCATGCAGTCACAGACAGTAAGAATGTTTCGTGAAACTGGCAGTGGTACATGATTCATGGGGCATGACATTGTATCCATCATTGCCATTGACACTGCCCTACCACAACTTGACTGGGTAGAGCAAGGAGTCATCAGCTCTTGCAGTGACTGCCTTTTTGTCCGGTGCAACTCAGCTAGTAATACAAAGAATAGAATATCTGTAACTGAAAGGTTGTACTGATTACATTTGGCTCTTCTGACATAGCGTATCTGAATACAACCTAGTGTATTTGGAATTTTAAAACAACATACCTTATTCGTTCTAATAAGCAGTACAGAAAAAAAAAAATTACCAGAAATAATTTCATGAAATTCATTCTAATAAGCATACACCTTTGTTTGTAGATCAAGAAAGACAATGTTGACGACTTGCTGAGATGACGTGCGGCCCAGGGCGCACAGCTGGCTAATGCCACTCGATGACAATGATGTAGAACCGATAACTGAAGAAACCACATTGTCACTGGTCCTAAGTCAGCAAAGTAATTAACGTGTGCTTGTTGAAAGAACTATCCAAAGCAACGACATGCCTCTACCTCTCGCAATCACATATTAATTTCAGGGTTAGTATCAGAATGCCATAGACTAGATCTGTGGAACACACTTCCCATAACTATCAGCGTTAAGTTGGCCGGAAATATATAACATTTCACCATCAACTAAAAACCCACCTGTTTAAACTCGCTTATAGTCCATAGCTCATCAGCGTATTGATCCCACTATGTAAGACTGGAATTGTTAAAATAACTAGAACTACCTAGCCCTCTTGTCTTGCAGCACCGCTGTGCTTGGATTTCCTGAAGATTTTAGCGCAGCAGAAGTTTTTTATTGAGTTGTATAGATCTACGTTGGAAGTTGGCGATCCTCAGTCATCTGGTGGAGTAGTGTTACACAATTTCCTGGGGACCAGCACTTATTTTAAATGAATCGTACAATGAGTTTCAGTGGTTAACTTATACGCGGCTAGTTGACGTTTCCGTATAATTAAAATTGCCTCGATCCTCAGAACTTTCGATCTCAAAGTACATCTAGATTGACAATGTATTAGTATTATTAATATTCTTTAATCTTTATTTTTGTACTATATTTATTAATGTAGAAAATGAACCGTTAGAAATTTAATAAAATGGGAATTCGAAAAATACTGCATCACTGCCAAGTCTCCGACTCAATCGGTCTTCCCATTTGCCGATCGACGTAACTTTTCAGTTCGAGAGACGAGTGGCATTGTGAGAGTATATTTATTAGTACTGATAACATATTGGCCAAGCTTCATTTTGTCAATTAGACACAAGTGGGATTTTTGTGAGTGATTTGCGTATGCAAGATTTTTTAATGATACTATGTTGCTATGGAATTGAGTGATGCACAAAGTTGGGACATGCAACCATGCAACCAAGATTCGCAAAAAATGGGGGTGCATGCTTATTTGAGCATGTATGCTTATTAGGACGAATATGGTACATGTATTTAATCAAGTGTATTTGTACTTGCATTTGAAGAAACAAAAATGTCGCCTACGTGGCTTTTAAATTTTTAAATACTTTGTGGAATCAGACATTACCACTGGCAGTGATGGTCCATGCGCTGCACACACTGGTGGCAGCGACTGCAGTGGTGGGCTCGGGCGGGCTTCCTCCTGTGACATTTCTCACAGTACCCAACTGATGGATCTGCAACAATTGCAGGCAATCTAGACATGACAGAAAAACCATTGCATGGCAGCTTGACAACAAGTGTGACGAACAATACAATACAAATGATACAATACTCTACATGTCACTAATATCTACAAGTTTCATAAATTGTTGCTGGCCACATGTATTTTATCGTTAATGAAAGAAGCTCCTAAAGGTCAGAGTTTGTCTAAAACACAATTATTTAATTAATTTAAAAAGCATACATTATTCTATATAATATAAAACACACAGAAAGCAATTTATCACCGATTTTCGCAATGGCAAAATTTTTTATTCTAATTTTTTTCATCTTTACATATTCAGTTTATTGAATTAATGTATGCTTGCTAGCTCATGGCCTCATGTTAATAAAATGAAAATCAGTTAGCCAGATGGTTCCTTCAGATGACTAATACATGGTTCCTTCAGATGACCATGCATGCAGCATCACCCTGTAGCAATGTAAAGTACCCTGGAACCACGTACCACTTGTGACTGGACGCTCTTCCACAGGAAATGGGACCATTCCTGGATTTGTGGTTGCCGCCTTGAACAAGGTCGCAAGGCAAAGTATAGCTATGAAGATATAAACTACAAAAAAGTCAATAAACAATGTTATTCTACAACTTTCACATATATTTTGTGAAAATTATATATTTTATGATTTCAGCATATTGGCTTGTGATATATGCAACCACATCTGATAACCAGGCCTAAAATCAGTAATATCCAAATTATAGGAGGGCCAAATCTGACCATTTACTACCCGAGTATATGTGTCCTATTGCTATCATACCTGTCTAGATATGAGTGTGTATTTAAAATAAAATTGTGTTTTGATTCTTTCAAATTAAAAAACCTTCAACCAGAAAGAGAATACATTTCTAACAATTGCTATAAATGTACACACGCACGCACGCACGCACGCACGCACGCACGCACGCACGCACGCACACCCATATATATAAAATGTGCAATGACCACATAAATACCAAGACGGTGTTTGAAACAGAAGTTTTTCTGTCTACCATTCCCTGAAGACTGTTGCTCAATACATCTTTCTAAAACACATCCTATTCTAGCTGTATGAATCTCATTCAGCCTTTGCAACATGTTAAATCACTTTTCCAGACCCTTCTATCCATGTAAATAACTTCTCAGTTAGCTGTAAAGTCTTAGAAAGAAAAAAATATTTAGATTTATAGATTGCTCTGAATACACCAGCTGCTGTGCTAAACATAGCTGACAAAATATAAATTAAGCCTTTGTAAAAGCTCTCACATAAAGGTGTTGCTTAACTGATAGTGGGGGATTCATTCTCAAATCAACCAAAATAAGAAAATCTTGTTGCACTCGTATTTTTTATTCAACAAAAAAATTACCAATTAATCCACAGGTCAACATAACCACACATGTCAAACCATAGGGCTGTAGCTCGAATAGTTTCTAAGTTATGACCATTTTAAATTAGGCAGATTCTGTCATTTTGTCAATTTTCGGAAATCATGAAGATTTCTTGTTCTACTTAAAATACCAATAACTCAAAAAACTATTTGTGCAAGAACTCTGAAATTTGGCACGTTTATTCTCCATCGTAAGCCATATGTAGATAGTAACCAACATACAATAGTTCCACTTCTGTATATTAGTTCTCCCACAATCTGCCATTGAAGTTGTGTGTTTTATGTGCAAAATTGAGCCAACAAGTGACTTTAGACCTGTATTTCAACAATAAAACATGTTTGAACACAAATTAATTTTATTTGGATCAATAACACACCTACATATCTAGGTAAAAGAGAAGTTTAAAGTTTCTATCTTGATTAGTTTATGTGATACTGATTACTGATGTTGGAACATAGTGAAAAGTGGCTTATATATAAAATATATATATTTATATAATATCATAATTCGAGAATGCGAAGGACAATGGGTATACCTGGTGCACAAAAATGGGGAATTTTTTACTTCTGATAATGATTTTAGCAGCCTTTATTTCAGGACACATTCTCATTTTGGATGTTGAAAGTCGTAAAATATAAAGTTAGTCTAAGGTTGAATTTATTCTGAAAATATAGAAGTATCTACTAAACTAAAAGATTATTGCCAGTATCCCTGACAATATAGGGCTGCAATTTGGACATTGTACTGTAACACAACAATGAAATACAGGCTGCTGAAATAATTTTCAGAAACAAAATGTCCCCATTATTATACACATTGTCCTCACTCCTCTCATTCTAAAATTTTGCATAGACAATCTGTGCCATTATATCTACATTTTCAGCAAATTTCAGATACATAGCTTGAAGACTTCTCAAGTTAGAGGCACATGAAAACGTGCAAAAACATAATGGGTATGATTTTTTTGGACGTGTTCACATTATACTAGGGAATTACAGAGACAATTTGCATGTAAATGCTTAGTTTTTTGCACAAGTGCTTTCACATGGAAATGGAATGACCCAGGTACATATAATCTGAAACTATGTATTCAGAAGATTTTTTTGCATTTCACAACATTTACATAATTTTCTTTGAAATGGAATAGGTAGTAAAAATTAATCAGCTATAGGATCTGATATTGTGATATAATCTGTTTAGATATAAACACAAAATGCATCCATCTGAAATATTATTTTCAACATGAAGCCATTTGAATGAGGAATCCAAATATGGTGCATTATACAGGCATTGTATCTGTCTTTCATAAATAAATTGAAATTTTAGCTCCATGGCAAAATAGGATATTTTTATTTGCTAAAAAAATTGCCACTCTTCACTATGTAACAACTTTGGAGATCAGTACCTCATAAACTAATCAAGATAGAAACTTCTGATATATCTAGATATGTAGGTGTGTTATTGATCCAAATAAAATTCATTTGTGTTCTAACATGTTTTATTGCTGAAATGTGAGTCTAAAATCACTCGCTGGCTCAATCTCGCACATGAGAACATACAACTTCAACGGCAGCTAATATACAGAAGTGGAACTATAATGTGAGTATGTGACCTGTTGATTAATTGGTTCATTCAAAAATATGAGTGCAACATGGCTTGGTTGATCTGAGATGGAATGTGCCAGTGTAGTCACATGCATAACAGTGACCTGTTCATATTTAAAAACAGAAACCTTCAAATTATAATATATATCTAAGTGTGTTGTATATGCAAGAGTATAACATGTGCAGGAAAATATTGAGACATTTTTGCAGCCATGAATGCATAACACATCTGCTCATCATTCATTGCATTCACCAACTTTCAACAGTCACAAACTCACATTTACACAGGCCGTGTCAATAATGGTAACCTCTCAACTAGTGACACTGTGCACATTTCCTATCCACGCATTGTCTGCAATACACGTCACTGTGAATAATGTAACAAACCAATTCCTGCACCAGTGAAATGCCTGTCAGATGTAAAGGCAAAAGTTATTAAATTGTCATGGGACTACTCTAAAAAAATATTCCATGACATGTATACATACATCCAATAAGAGGCGCCATCACACGTCCTTCTCTGTACTGGGGAATGAGAACCACGGCCAATGTACTCCCTGTACCATACATCCAGTAGAACACAATAAACAACAGCGATGCTATACCATACGGATCTCTCAAAAATCGCAGTCTGCCGAACAGTGGCACAAATACAGCCAGTGGCTTGTTTGTGCGTCTCTCATTACCATCAACATAGTCATCCGCCTTATTTCCAATTCCACTCATTGCCCATGCCTCTGGTCTAGCTTGGGTACCGTTATTCAGTTGGCCTACACTCATGGGAGTGCGGCCGAATGGATCCATCATTTGTGGAAGAAACTGATATCTTGCTTCACCATCGCCGGCTTCTGTACTATTAAATGAAGGCATCATCGTGTGAGCTTCAACGGACAAACATATGATAAAAGTTCATGACATTTATCAGCGTCAGTGGATTTTGTGGACGTGGGTCGTGGGACCAAGGCATGGGTGTCGTCGTTGGTGACTGGTCGACGAAATCAGAAAAATTATCCCATGAGAGGGGCAGACAACTATTGTATTATAAACAGAATAAACAATGCGATCAATTTTGAATAATTGTACTGCTCAGTCAGTAAATGCCAGTCTGACATCACTGTTAATTACCAAGTTAATCGGTTGCTGCGATAACGTATTAAAACATCTTTATTTGCTATAGTGCCGCCATCTTATATCATGCAGAATATTCGACCTGCTGGTTAGTGCTTCGTGATACCAGTGATAACGATTTCGTCCTTCGCTCACCACCAGGTGGGGACAAGAGGGACGCACCGTTTCTTTATTATTAATTTTACTTCTAAAAAATAATGAAATGCCGATTATTTTTCTGACGGTATCCGTTTAGCAGCGTTTCTCTCCTTAAAAATACGCTCTTTGAACAGTACGTGACATGGCCATGACATGTTTGTCAGTTTGAAAACTACGGCTACGGCACAATTTGACGCTCGACTACGCTGTGCACACAATTTCGAAGTGACTGCATGGGCCGTGGGTGGCAGCATTATGACCTATATTGATCTTACGCTTTACTGTATGTTATGTTCAATTAACAATTATATAATTCTGCGTCAAACCTAAGCCTACACACGCATGTTTTCAACAACGGTTTAAAATAAAATAGTTTCCATTCTTAAAGTGGGGGGGGGTAAGACGTACCTATGCGAGAAATTGTTACCCACCTCCATCTAGCCATAAAGCCCACCATGCACATACCGAGTTTTACCCGCCAACAGTGTCAGTGCCAGTAGTGGCAGTGGTGTCAGGTAAAAAGCACTTCGTTTACAATACGCGAGTAACGTTAGTTATTTAAGTAATTGGAGTATAATTTTTGACTAAATACTTTTAATTGTAACGAAGTAGTTTTATCTAATGTAACGAAGCAAACAGTCGCGTTACATTAGATAAAACTTCTTCGTTACAATAAAAATATTTAGTCAAAATTCTACTTCGTTACATATGTGCCTATAGTCGCCAGGGGTTAGCCCGTCGCCAAGCCAAAAGCTATTAATATTATCCAATCGCAGGCCAGTTCGCGATCAATGGGACGGGCAGTGATTACGTACGTGGCATGCGCTGTCACGTGGCAGCAACGGCGCTTAGAGGTCTTCAAACAAGTTCAACAAGCCTATGCAACGGCCCATGATATGTCATGCCCATGGTCATGTGGACGTCACATGACATGGCTATAGTATAGCTTGTCTACATTTTCTTCCGCTCTTTACACAATTATTTATTCTTAATTACACTGAATGTTCACGCAATGGCGGAACGTCTGACCTACACATCCAATTACCGAACACAATCGGGGGGGGGGGGGGGGGGGTATGTAGACCACGGCACTGGCAGTACAATTAATAAACATGACATCGTCGATGCTTATTAACTGTACTGCCAGTGCTTTGCGCAATATGTATTTATATTCGAAATCGCAAACAATTATTTCGTCGATCGAGTGCAAATAAATTGTTGGAAAGTTTATGAGTGAAATAGCTACGATTATCGAACGACCAAAACATGTTTTGTGAAAAGACGCCATCGCACAAAATTCCTATGCTTAGTCGAATGACTTCACAAAAAGACGCCACGGCACAACATTGCTAACACTTTCGGAAGCATGTCAAAACGTAGCACATTTAATGTATAAATATCACGGTGATTATATTACTCTATTAAAATGATTTATCTTCTGAAACATAAAAGTCATACTCATTCAGTGATTCGCTTACAAAGTATGCTCGTTATAAATGAATCGTCATTATGCCTATATATGACCATAGCTTAATTACACCAAATATAACGGGGACCTAATTATAAGTCACACAATGTTGATGCAAATGCATTTGAGTCAACGGCCGTCAGAAATTGTAGAGCGATTTAAATTCTACAAGCAAATGCAGATGCCGAATGGATCGGTTGCGCAGTAAATGAGCGAATTGAGGTGGTTGGCACAAGACAGCAATTTCGAGGCCACGCAAAATAAAATGCTGCGTGACATTTTTGTCATTGGGGTGACAAATGAAGGAATCTAACGGAAACTGTTAGCAGTCAAAGCCTTGGATTTGGACAAAGCTATAGAGATAGCGTCCGCATTCAAAAAGCACAACACAGTTCACACACTACTGCGCTGGCGGTAGGCCTAGGTGTGAATCAAGTGATGAACAAAGACAATGGCAAATCGACCCCAAGACCAAATGGCATACCGCAGCCAAAGTTCGGAAACAAAGGAAAGAAGGTCAGATGTTACCGTTGTGGTGGAATCCACAGACAGGAAGACTGTCGATACAGGAATCAAATATGCTTTTCCTGTGGAAAAATGGGACACGTATCTCAGATGTGTAGAACCAAAGCTCGAAAACATGTGCGTGACAATCGACCACACCTGGTAAATGATACACAACAACCTTCGAGCATAACATACGCCACAGAGCTGTACTCAACATATAAGGTTCCACTCGAAGTAATCCGTCAGAACCGCCCATCACGATGGCGATGGAGATAGGAGGAGCAAGCCTAGAAATGGAGCTGGATACAGGGGCAACTTACAACCGGTTATGGAGAAAACAACCACCTCCCATGAAACCGAGCCAGTTGAAACTTCGTACGTACACTGGCGAGCCACTGAAAGCACGTGGGGAAGTGACGGTTGTAGTCCGCCACCATGATCAAGCAGTGGAACTTCCTCTATCTGTAGTTCCTGGAAATGGCGCAAGTCTCCTTGGAAGAAATTGGATGGGGAAACGTCGGCTAGATTGGCAGACAGTTCATCAACTCCACAGTCTGAAGAAACCGACCGACCCATTTGCCTGGTTTCCAGAACTGTTCAATGACGATCTGGGCACCATGAAGGATGTGAAGGCTTCCATCCATGTGAAACCAAATACAAACCAGGTGTTTTTTAAAGCAAGAATGGTTCCATATCTAACGAAAACGAAAGTGAATGACGAGCTTGATCGGCTCCAGAGTGCCAACATCATCGAACCAGTGACCTACTCTCAATGGGCCGCACCTATCGTGTCTATCTTGAAGTCTGACGGCACGGTGCGCATCTGTGGTGATTATAAAGTTACGATAAACTGGTTTGCGCATGTCGAGCAATGCGCACTTCCGACACCGGAAGACCTATTTGCTACACTAGCAGGTGGAGTGATGTTCTCCAAGCTCGACATGGCACTTGCTTATCAGCAGATTCTCATCGATGATGACAGTAAACACTACCTGACGATAAACACCCACCGAGGGTTATTTGTATCCAGTCGTCTAGCATTTGGAGTCTCCTCAGCTCCTCCAATCTTTCAGCAGGTGATCGAAAATCTCCTGGCAGGCGTCCCCCAGACAGTGGTGTACCTGGATGATATCCTAGTAATTGGTGCTTCCGAGGAAGAACACAAGGCAACACCGAAGGAAGTCCTACGTCGACTTGCTGAGGCAGGCTTACCTCTTTAGAAGGACAAGTGCTATTTCGGCGTTGCTGCGGTGGAATACCTAGGTCATCGGATCAGCAAGGATGGGTTGGCTACCCTGGAGAAGAGGGTTAGAGCGGTTGTTGAGGCACCCACACCCACAGACGTCACACAGGTAAAGTCTTTCCTGGGCATGTTGACCTTCTACCTTCGATTCCTACCCAACTTAGCTACTTCAACCACTGCACCAAATGCTGAAGAAAGGTCATGTCGTCAGATGGTGTACTGATCAAGAGCAAGCATTCAACGCGGCAAATGAGCTTCTAAGGAAAGCCCCAGTCCTGACACATTATGATGTCAACAAGCCAATTTTCCTGACCTATGATGCATCGTCTTATGGTTTAGGTGCTGTACTGGCTCATCAAACCGAGGATAAAGAACAACCAGTTGCGTTCCACTCCAGAACCATGGCACTGGCAGAACGAATTACTCTCAAGTAGAAAAAAGAGGCATTGGCAATGATCTGTAGTGTTCGCAAATTTCACATGTTTCTATGGGGTCGACACTTCAAGATCTACACGGACCATAAGCCCCTCTTGGGTCTTCTAGGAGAGACGAAACCTCATCCGCAACACTCCTCTGCTCGTTTGCAGAGGTGGGCTCTTCTTGTGCAAGGCTACGACTACGAGCTGATCTACCGGCCAGGCACAAGCATTGCGAGTGCAGATGCACTAAGCAGACTGCCTCTTCTAGAAACTGTGGAGGTTCCCGTCCCAGAACCTGTGCTGAACCTGTTACAACACCTGGAGGAAGGTCCTGTGACAGCAACAGTGATCAAGGAAGCGACGAAGACCGATCCAGTTCTGTCACGTGTGCTGCAGTACGTGTTATAACGTTGGCCTAAGAAGAATGCAGCTGACGAATTGATGCCGTTCTTCAGGCGACGACACAAACTGTCTTGCGACGATGGATGTATCCTGTGGGGCACAACAGTCATTGTACCAACAATCCATCGCTCCGTGCTAATGGAGGAATTACACCAGACACATCCTGGTGTTTCACGCATGAAGAGTCTGGCGATAAGTTATGTGTGGTGGCCATCAGTGGATGCAGATCTAGAAGCTAAGGTAAAAAACTGTCATTCGTGTCGGTTGAATCAGCGTGCACCAGCAAAGGCACCCTCCATCCGTGGGAGTATACTGCAAGTCCATGGAGTCGACTGCATGTGGACTTTGCGGGTCCTTTCCTGTGAAACATGTTCCTAGTGATCGTTGACTCGCATACCAAGTTGTTAGAAGTGTTCCAGATGCAGAACATAACGAGCCGAAAAACAATTGAGAGACTGAGGTCTTGTTTTGCCACTCATGGTCTGCCGGATTGTATTGTGAGTGACAATGGTCAGACTTTCAAAAGTGAGGAATTTCGTGAGTTCACCTCTGCCAATGGCATCCGGCATATCTTCGCTGCACCATACCATCCGTCATCGAATGTCTTAGCAGAGAGAGCTGTTCAGTCATCCAAGGAAGGCACCTGCACCATTGCAGTGGCTCGCAAACTATCGGCTAACACCGCACTCGACCACAAATCGTTCGCCTGCTGTAATGTTGCTTCGTCGACGTCCAAAATTGAAACTCGACTTGATTCGCCCGAGCACGAGATCTAGACTGGAAGGGAAGCAGATGAAGCAAAAGCCGCAGCATGATCAACACGCCAAAGATCGCACGTTCAACCCTGGTGACCGCGTGTTGGTGCGTAACTTTTCGCACGGACCAACATGATTACCTGGCGAACTGCTCCAACGCACAGGCCCGGTATCGTTCACGGCCCAGCTTTCCGATGGCCGTGTCGTGCGTCGTCATCAGGATCATATTCTGAGCCGCACGTGCAACCAACCTATCAGTGAACTGGTTGCATCCCCTACGAGGATGGAGCACCGAATATTACCTGACATTCCGACTTCTTCTTCAGCCACGTCGGAACCAACAAAAACGCTGAGGCCCAGCCAGCTGACACTGTGGAATCTCCTGTAAAGTCTACAAAGCCGCTGCCCACCGTTGAGCTTGATTCTGCGTGTGTACCAACCACATCGGAATGCAATGCACACCAGTTGGCATTTCCAGTGCGTCGTTATTCTACCCGGCTCACTCGAGGCATACCTCCTCCGAGACTTGATCTTTGAAGACATTAAATTGTGCAATGCATGATCCAAATTTGGGACAGAATAATTCCCGGATCATACTGTACAACAGGCAGTCTATCCTGTTTTGCATGTGTTATTATAATGGCATATTATGTTTATAAATCTACATAATTTCTTACGTAATTATCAATGTGGACTTGAACCGGAAACACACCAGGACATATGAATGAACATTCATTGTTAAGGGCATTTTAATCATAAGAGGGAGGGATGTTATACCTTGTACTACGACTGAAATACATATATATATATATATATATATATATATATATATATATATATATATATATATATATATATATATATATATATATATATATATATATATATATATATATATATATATATATATATATTATATATATATATAGAGAGAGAGAGGGGGGGGGACGGACTGACTGAGAGACAGAGACGGAAAGACAGAGAGACAGAGAGATAGAGAATGAATAATTTTATTTATGACTAATATCAAACAAAATCCATACACATAGAATGATATCAGTATATAGTCAATGGAGATTCTCACTAAGACATAGCATATGTCGCCAACGTGAGAGCTACCACATGTTTAATGTAGAAAACATAAAACATTAGTTCGCCTGCCTAAACAGAATATAACACATACATACATACATACATACATACATACATACATACATACATACATACATACATCCTCTTCAGCTCTTCTAGGCTAGTGGCCTTTTAGCTGGTCTTGACAATTGTTTGTGCGCATGGGTGGAAAGTTGTCATGTTCAAAACTGTAAGCGCAAACGTAATATCAATCTTGCAATTCCTGACCCTTATTATTACGGCTTTGTGTTTCATTCTTACCTCGCGTTAACTATCCCAATACGTTCAGTATGTCATACTACATTACTTTAGGTGCACAAATGGCACGTGATTGTCAAGTATTGTGTTTTAGGCCAGTTTTAGCAATCGAAATTGCTACGAATAGCGGCACTAGCCGTGTTTTCATTAGTTTTTAATATGGCCCTTTACAGAACGAACGCTAATGATAGCTCCGATTGTGGATATGATATCACACCACACAAAGAACTCGAAGCATTTAGCCAATGAAATGGCTTCTATCATGATCGAACAAGATGAGCTGTTCCTATCACATTACGTTCTCTTCACCAACACCCAGATCAACGAGACACTGGATATCATCAAGAAACAACTAGAAGCTGACACAAAACTGAAACTACAGACAAATCTAAATGTGGATGACATAATGGAGCTGCTGAAGTTCATCGTCACAACTATATATTTTAGCTTCAGGGGCACCATTTATCAGCAGAAGTTTAGCACAGCAATGGGAAGTCCGGTGTCACCTGTAAATCTCTTCATGGAATGGCTGGAACAGCAAGCTATTCTCATAGCACCAATAACTCCCAAACCGAAATTATGGAAGATATATGTGGAAGATGTGATGGAAGTAGTGAGGAAGGGAGTTGAACAAGAACTGACAGAGCATCTCAACAGCATAGACACCACAGGCAGCATTAAGTTCACACATGAAGAAGAGAGCGACAACTCCCTGTCCTTCCTGGACATACTTATGAAACGAAACGAAGACGGAACAATGAAACTCCTAGTGTTTCGGAAGAAGACGCATACAGATCAATATCTTAATTTCACGTCTCTTCATCCGTTACACCAGAAACTTTACTGGATAGATGCAACAATATCGTATCAGAGCCAGAAAACAGAGAGAAAGAGGTGGAGCACATCACCAAAGCATTAGAAAGATGTGGGTACCTAAGTTGGACCATAAAGAAGGTGAAAGAATAACAATCACAGAATGATAAAACCAAAGAAAAGAAAGAAAAGAACCCAGACAAACCCAAAGGTATGGTCACATTCCTGTATGTCAAAGGAATAACAGAACCTATACAGCGGATATTAGAACACCATGAGGTCGCTACATTGGTTAGACCTCATCAAAATATCAGGAGAATATGTGTGCATCCAAACGAAGAACTTGCTGTTCCAGAAACGTTGAGTAAGTAATCAAAATAGTTGTGGTTGAAGATAATCGTAATGACAAAAATAGATTTTGCAAAACTGAGAGATCCCGAAATCAGAAAACAATACTGCCCTGCTGTAGATGAAAACGTGAAAACCAAACAACCAACGAAACAGCAAGACAAATGGATCACATTGTGGAATCCAATCACAATGCAACAAAACACATCCTAGGAATCGTAAAAAACAAAAATAAAAGTGATAATCCAGAAATTGTGAAGCTATCTGAGGAACAGAAACAGCTAAATGTAGAAATCAATTCAAATGTAAGTCCCACAAGGCGCATGGAGCTCAGAAAATTAAGTGAGAAACTAACCCTCCTACATGCAAAACTGAACGAAGAAAAAACAACTGAGATCAGAGAAGAAGTAGAGGAGATTAAGAAAAAACAAAAATGATGCCACAAAATGTTCAAAGCACTAAAACTGTCAAAAAAAAGGATTCTAAAAAGCCACTGTTTGTAGACTCCGAATATGGAGTAACAATAAATGAGGAAGAACAAGTTAAACTAATCACCAAGTATTTCAAAGATTTCTTCAACCAAAAAATGCCAAGGAGCTATTAGATGTAAAACCAACTCCTGTTAAAAAGCCTTTCACCACAAAATAAATTACCGGTGCCATCAACAAGTTGAAAAATAATAGAAGCCCTGGTATGGATGAAATAAGATAAGAAAAAAATAAAATATTGGCCTACGTCAGTAGCAATAGAAATAGTTCATATCCTCCTAAGCACGGCAGCAGCAGAAGGAGACACGCCTGTTGAACTTAGTCTAGGAATCCTAACACCACTCAGAGGCAGCAGCAGAAGGAGACACGCCTGTTGAACTTAGTCTAGGAATCCTAACACCACTCAGAGACAGCAGCAGAAGGAGACACGCCTGTTGAACTTAGTCTAGGAATCCTAACACCACTCAGAGACAGCAGCAGAAGGAGACACGCCTGTTGAACTTAGTCTAGGAATCCTAACACCACTCAGAGGCAGCAGCAGAAGGAGACACGCCTGTTGAACTTAGTCTAGGAATCCTAACACCACTCAGAGGCAGCAGCAGAAGGAGACACGCCTGTTGAACTTAGTCTAGGAATCCTAACACCACTCAGAGACAGCAGCAGAAGGAGACACGCCTGTTGAACTTAGTCTAGGAATCCTAACACCACTCAGAGGCAGCAGCAGAAGGAGACACGCCTGTTGAACTTAGTCTAGTAATCCTAACACCACTCAGAGGCAGCAGCAGAAGGAGACACGCCTGTTGAACTTAGTCTAGGAATCCTAACACCACTCAGAGGCAGCAGCAGAAGGAGACACGCCTGTTGAACTTAGTCTAGGAATCCTAACACCACTCAGAGGCAGTAGCAGAAGGAGACACGCCTGTTGAACTTAGTCTAGGAATCCTAACACCACTCAGAGACAGCAGCAGAAGGAGACACGCCTGTTGAACTTAGTCTAGGAATCCTAACACCACTCAGAGACAGCAGCAGAAGGAGGCACGCCTGTTGAACTTAGTCTAGGAATCCTAACACCACTCAGAGACAGCAGCAGAAGGAGACACGCCTGTTGAACTTAGTCTAGGAATCCTAACACCACTCAGAGGCAGCAGCAGAAGGAGACACGCCTGTTGAACTTAGTCTAGGAATCCTAACACCACTCAGAGGCAGCAGCAGAAGGAGACACGCCTGTTGAACTTAGTCTAGGAATCCTAACACCACTCAGAGGCAGCAGCAGAAGGAGACACGCCTGTTGAACTTAGTCTAGGAATCCTAACACCACTCAGAGACAGCAGCAGAAGGAGACACGCCTGTTGAACTTAGTCTAGGAATCCTAACACCACTCAGAGGCAGCAGCAGAAGGAGACACGCCTGTTGAACTTAGTCTAGTAATCCTAACACCACTCAGAGACAGCAGCAGAAGGAGACACGCCTGTTGAACTTTGTCTAGGAATCCTAACACCACTCAGAGACAGCAGCAGAAGGAGACACGCCTGTTGAACTTAGTCTAGGAATCCTAAGATCACTCCAAAAGCCTGGTAAGAAGAAAGGTCCGTGTGTAAATCTAAGACCTATAATCTTACTATCAGCTATCAGAAAGATATTGGCTATCTGTCTCATAAACAGTGTGGGTGACAAAATCATGCACAGCACTCACAGGCACATCATATTTAAAATCCTCGCAGCAAAAGCAATCACAACAGTCAACAACACAACACACTGCTAATGGATATGTCAAACGCTTTTGTTACCGTAAACAGAGAGACCCTGGTAGAAGATCTGAGAACGATTATTTATCGTAATGAACTGCACATGATCAAGGCACTGCTGGAAGGTGTTCAGTTGTGCATCAGACGCGGAAGGGAAACCGGAGAGAGGTTCACGACAAACACAGGTGTGCCGCAGGGGGACTGTCTAAGTCCAGTCCTCTTCATCCTCTACCTAGCCAAAGCCATCAGTTACCAATCTGAATTGAATGATCACAACTACCACTACAAGTCTCATGAACCACCACCAACAACATGGACACATCTGATAGTTCATGCACACAGAAAACCGATAAACACGATTATCGTTTTTTTTATCGGCACAGTAGGCAGATGACACAGAGTGGGCAGTGACGGAGAGCAGACATGTAATCTAAAACATCGGAGTACGCACAATCCCCTTGCTAGAGCAACGCCAACTCCAGAACAACGTCACCAAGGATTAGGGGAACAACATGGACAGGCTATCCAAGGGTGTCTCATGGAAATGCTGCAAGATCCTGGGTTTTCTGCTTGATACTGAAGAAGACATCAAACGAAGAAGCTGGCACTTGAAGCAATGAGTGCATTCCAAGAGGTTTGGAAGTGTAATCAAGCCAACTGCAGTCTGAAGATAAGAGTGGTTGAGGCACTGGTCCAGAGCATCTTTCTGTACAACTAAAAAATCTGGACTATGACGTCAACTCTCACTGGTCAAGTGAATGCATTTCACCGTCGATTGCTCAGAATGGTAATTAACATCAGGTGGCCAGACAAGATAAACAATGACGACATCAGAACAATCACGAAACACACAGATGGAGTGACAATATATGAGAGAAGATTTCGATGGTGTGGTAATCTGCTGCGCATGTCAGAAGACACTCCTGCAAGAAGAGCATTGGCCGAAGCAGAGATGGATGAGCGGAGACCCAAGGGCCGTCCAAAGCTAACCTGGCTGGCCCTGATGAAGCAGTACTTGGCAAAACACGAAATCAACCAGAAGGGAGCTAAGGAACCGGCACAGGATCGGGTCTGCTGGAGGTCTTTTAAGTGGAGGATAACTGCAGCGATGCATCCCGCTTGTGGAAGCTGAAGGACGATCTGAACTACGAAGGCGAGTCAACACACAAAGGGATCATATCGATATTTTTATTAAAACCAACGAAATAATATTTAATTTGCTCTGCATGACACGAAATATATAATGGAAAATTTAAATGTTCCACATTTTTTTCACATGAAACACATTATTTGTAGAGCACTAACAGGCACCTTAAAAATAATTACAAGTGAAGTTTTTTTTAAACACACCATAAGCAGACTTAACTTGCTACAGTGTTGCTTAGTTGATGCTACGTAAAATGCCTTTTAATAAAAAGTGATAATGTGATAACCGTAATATTTATGTTCATCATTCATATGTGTTTGTTATCGCACTTTTGTGTGGGACAGCTTTGCTGGTGCCGCTTTGTAGATGTTCTGTGTGTACATATATTTCTATACACCAGATAAGCAAAATAAACATATCAACAATTATGAATTATATATTATAAAACGTTATTTAAATCAAAGTCATTTGTCCTTCGTGCCACACAGATTCCCGGGCTACATCGGGAAAAGTACCCGAGTCGTGCAAAATTGGCTTTGCGGTTTGCGTTTGGCACGCATCCACACATTTTCCAATTTCTGTGTATGAATGTATGCGTGGATGGAATTCTTGCTCTTGCTGTCATTTTATGTTGCATGCACATTTTTTTTCATAGCTTCTTTTAGATTGTCTAATTTCAGTCGTAACTGTATTAAGTGCCTCTTTGTAATTGGTGCAGTCTTCGTCCTTTCTGGTACGCCAATAAACCTTCCACATAGTTTGATTGTATGCTATTTTTAGAATATGCTATTTTTAGAATAAGCTATTTTTAGAATATGCTATTTTTAGAATACGAATCCATTTTCCTTGTTTTTTTCAAGGGAACACTTGTTAAAGGCAGAGTGGTGGCAAAACAGATTGCCAGATGCAATCTGTGTAATTTATATATTACTCATAATTTTGTTGTTATTTCTATGTGTTATACTTTTACTTCAAGTATATTTGAAAAGTAGTTTTACTTTTTATTCAAGTACGTTTTTACAAATTACTTTTACCCAAGTAGTCTTGAGGTAAATTACTTTTACTTTTAATCAAGTACAAAAGTAAAGTAATTCAGTCACCACTGGTCACCAACAGTTTGTTTGCCAACAACTACACATCGGCCGACTGATTTCTCAAATGCCAGATGCCCACAACATTTGTTATCAAATGTTGGTGGAAAACACACACATAACGACTACATTTGAGTTGCCAACTCAAAAAGTAGTCGCCAACATGTTGGCAAAGGAAAAATCGGTATGTGTATGGCGGGCTTTAGGCCAGATGGAGGGGGTAGCAATATCATGATGCACATCTGATTACAATACGGCTGCAGCAAAAGCAAAACACGCAGCAAGCTGTTCACATTAAAATTTCAGCTTCATAATTATACAAATCGTCCTTACTAAAGTGGGACTATGTGCATTAGCCACTGGAAACTGATAAACAAACGTAAATACATACACCACGATCGTAACAGTCAAATAAATGCATCGGTTGTGAACTTGTGAGCAATATATGAAAACATAATCAGATAAAGAAATTATATTAGTGCAAACGGCCAGAGGGTGATGCTTGCCCCGCGGGTGGGCTTCTTACCCCACCATAGGAACCTCCGCTAAAATTGGTAAATTGTTTTTTTTTTCAGAGACTAAGTACGTCAACAATTTCAACACACGGAATTTTCCTAATATAATATAATATATAAAATACTTCTATTGCGCTAAAATCATCAGGAGATCCAAGCTCGGCAGGGCACAAAAACAAAAAGGGTTAAGCATTTCATAATCGATAAACAGTTCCAGTTGTAAACAGTTGGATTGATACGCTGGGGAGCTATGGAGGATAAGCAAGTTTAAACACGTGGGTTTTTCAGTTTACGGCGAAATGTTGTTACGTTTCCTACATACTTAACACTAACAGGGAGTGAGTTCCACAGAGTCGGTGCCGCAACTGAACAAGTTCTAATTCCGACATTTTTCTTAACACTGGCAACAAAAAGTAGATTAGAATTAGAAGCTCGAAGTTGTCTGTGCTGTCTGGCAGGAGTGAGCAGTGAAGTTGTCTGTGCTGTCTGGCAGGAGTGAGCAGTGAAGTTGTCTGTGCTGTCTGGCTGGAGTGAGCAGTGAAGTTGTCTGTGCTGTCTGGCAGGAGTGAGCAGTGAAGTTGTCTGTGCTGTCTGGCTGGAGTGAGCAGTGAAGTTGTCTGTGTTGTCTGTGCTGTCTGGCTGGAGTGAGCAGTGAAGTTGTCTGTGCTGTCTGGCAGGAGTGAGCAGTGAAGTTGTCTGTGCTGTCTGGCAGGAGTGAGCAGAGAAGTTGTCTGTGCTGTCTGGCAGGAGTGAGCAGTGAAGTTGTCTGTGCTGTCTGGCAGGAGTGAGCAGTGAAGTTGTCTGTGCTGTCTGGCAGGAGTGAGCAGTGAAGTTGTCTGTGCTGTCTGGCAGGAGTGAGCAGTGAAGTTGTCTGTGCTGTCTGGCAGGAGTGAGCAGTGAAGTTGTCTGTGCTGTCTGGCAGGAGTGAGCAGTGAAGTTGTCTGTGCTGTCTGGCAGGAGTGAGCAGTGAAGTTGTCTGTGCTGTCTGGCTGGAGTGAGCAGTGAAGTTGTCTGTGCTGTCTGGCAGGAGTGAGCAGTGAAGTTGTCTGTGCTGTCTGGCTGGAGTGAGCAGTGAAGTTGTCTGTGCTGTCTGGCTGGAGTGAGCAGTGAAGTTGTCTGTGCTGTCTGGCAGGAGTGAGCAGTGAAGTTGTCTGTGCTGTCTGGCAGGAGTGAGCAGTGAAGTTGTCTGTGCTGTCTGGCAGGAGTGAGCAGTGAAGTTGTCTGTGCTGTCTGGGAGGAGTGAGCAGTGAAGTTGTCTGTGCTGTCTGGCAGGAGTGAGCAGTGAAGTTGTCTGTGCTGTCTGGCAGGAGTGAGCAGTGAAGTTGTCTGTGCTGTCTTGTCTGGCAGGAGTGAGCAGTGAAGTTGTCTGTGCTGTCTGGCAGGAGTGAGCAGTGAAGTTGTCTGTGCTGTCTGGCAGGAGTGAGCAGTGAAGTTGTCTGTGCTGTCTTGTCTGGCAGGAGTGAGCAGTGAAGTTGTCTGTGCTGTCTGGCAGGAGTGAGCAGTGAAGTTGTCTGTGCTGTCTGGCTGGAGTGAGCAGTGAAGTTGTATGTGCTGTCTGGCAGGAGTGAGCAGTGAAGTTGTCTGTGCTGTCTGGCTGGAGTGAGCAGTGAAGTTGTATGTGCTGTCTGGCTGGAGTGAGCAGTGAAGTTGTCTGTGCTGTCTGGCTGGAGTGAGCAGTGAAGTTGTCTGTGCTGTCTGGCAGGAGTGAGCAGTGAAGTTGTCTGTGCTGTCTGGCTGGAGTGAGCAGTGAAGTTGTCTGTGCTGTCTGGCAGGAGTGAGCAGTGAAGTTGTCTGTGCTGTCTGGCAGGAGTGAGCAGTGAAGTTGTCTGTGCTGTCTGGCTGGAGTGAGCAGTGAAGTTGTCTGTGCTGTCTGGCTGGAGTGAGCAGTGAAGTTGTCTGTGCTGTCTGGCTGGAGTGAGCAGTGAAGTTGTCTGTGCTGTCTGGCAGGAGTGAGCAGTGAAGTTGTCTGTGCTGTCTGGCAGGAGTGAGCAGTGAAGTTGTCTGTGCTGTCTGGCAGGAGTGAGCAGTGAAGTTGTCTGTGCTGTCTGGCTGGAGTGAGCAGTGAAGTTGTCTGTGCTGTCTGGCAGGAGTGAGCAGTGAAGTTGTCTGTGCTGTCTGGCAGGAGTGAGCAGTGAAGTTGTCTGTGCTGTCTGGCTGGAGTGAGCAGTGAAGTTGTCTGTGCTGTCTGGCAGGAGTGAGCAGTGAAGTTGTCTGTGCTGTCTGGCAGGAGTGAGCAGTGAAGTTGTCTGTGCTGTCTGGCTGGAGTGAGCAGTGAAGTTGTCTGTGCTGTCTGGCTGGAGTGAGCAGTGAAGTTGTCTGTGCTGTCTGGCTGGAGTGAGCAGTGAAGTTGTCTGTGCTGTCTGGCTGGAGTGAGCAGTGAAGTTGTCTGTGCTGTCTGGCAGGAGTGAGCAGTGAAGTTGTCTGTGCTGTCTGGCAGGAGTGAGCAGTGAAGTTGTCTGTGCTGTCTTGTCTGGCAGGAGTGAGCAGTGAAGTTGTCTGTGCTGTCTGGCAGGAGTGAGCAGTGAAGTTGTCTGTGCTGTCTGGCTGGAGTGAGCAGTGAAGTTGTCTGTGCTGTCTGGCAGGAGTGAGCAGTGAAGTTGTCTGTGCTGTCTGGCTGGAGTGAGCAGTGAAGTTGTATGTGCTGTCTGGCTGGAGTGAGCAGTGAAGTTGTCTGTGCTGTCTGGCTGGAGTGAGCAGTGAAGTTGTCTGTGCTGTCTGGCAGGAGTGAGCAGTGAAGTTGTCTGTGCTGTCTGGCTGGAGTAAGCAGTGAAGTTGTCTGTGCTGTCTGGCAGGAGTGAGCAGTGAAGTTGTCTGTGCTGTCTGGCAGGAGTGAGCAGTGAAGTTGTCTGTGCTGTCTGGCTGGAGTGAGCAGTGAAGTTGTCTGTGCTGTCTGGCTGGAGTGAGCAGTGAAGTTGTCTGTGCTGTCTGGCTGGAGTGAGCAGTGAAGTTGTCTGTGCTGTCTGGCAGGAGTGAGCAGTGAAGTTGTCTGTGCTGTCTGGCAGGAGTAAGCAGTGAAGTTGTCTGTGCTGTCTGGCAGGAGTGAGCAGTGAAGTTGTCTGTGCTGTCTGGCTGGAGTGAGCAGTGAAGTTGTCTGTGCTGTCTGGCAGGAGTGAGCAGTGAAGTTGTCTGTGCTGTCTGGCAGGAGTGAGCAGTGAAGTTGTCTGTGCTGTCTGGCTGGAGTGAGCAGTGAAGTTGTCTGTGCTGTCTGGCAGGAGTGAGCAGTGAAGTTGTCTGTGCTGTCTGGCAGGAGTGAGCAGTGAAGTTGTCTGTGCTGTCTGGCTGGAGTGAGCAGTGAAGTTGTCTGTGCTGTCTGGCTGGAGTGAGCAGTGAAGTTGTCTGTGCTGTCTGGCTGGAGTGAGCAGTGAAGTTGTCTGTGCTGTCTGGCTGGAGTGAGCAGTGAAGTTGTCTGTGCTGTCTGGCAGGAGTGAGCAGTGAATGTAAATATGCTGGTTGCTTAGATCATTCATACCACATTGAAGATATTAACCGAAAGGATAATATCCCCATGTACGATTTTCCCTTGGGGGCTCCTTTCCCCACCCTAGCCTACTACTCCATCTTTCAGCTTTTGCGAACGGTGTGCTAAGTTGCTTTATTGTTTCCTTGAGCAATCCATGCGATTTTTACCTTTCATCTTTCTAATTTTCTTCAACACACACTCGCGCGCGCACACACGTACGCACACACGCACGCATGCACCTACACACGAGAAAAGTCAACAAACTGTGATACTATTATTTTCATATAATTTTTTCAGTGCAGACAGTTACCGCACCATGGCCGTGCACGAGTCGGTGACGACTGTTTAAAGTAGTTGTAGTTGTATTACTGACAATGACGTTCAACGAAACATTTACGTAACCGTGTGTCCGGTGTGTCGTGGCTTCTCGTTGTTTCTTGCAGTTCGTATTCTTGCCACCACAGGCGGACGGTCAACATTTTGACTATTCCCAAAAGCATTATATACAAAACGAGACGGATGTACAGCACGAGACGGGTGTACAAAACGAGGCGGTTGTACAAAACGAGACGGATGTACAAAACAAGAGGGATGTACAAAACGAGACGGATGTATAAAACGAGACGGGTGTACAAAACGAGACGGATGTACAAAACGAGACGGGTGTACAAAACGAGACGGGTGTATAAAACGAGACGGGTGTACAAAACGAGATGGATGTACAAAACAAGACGGACGGACAGACGACGGACGACCGGCGGAGACATGTTTTGCCGCCGCCGCCGCCGCCGCCGCCGCCGCCGCCGCCGCCGCCGCCGCCGCCGCCGCCGCCGCCGCCGCCGCCGCCGCCGCCGCCGCCGCCGCCGCCGCCGCCGCCGCTCTCTGCGAACCGCTGAACAGATTATCTCCAAACTTGACAAACATTTCTGGACAGAAATAAAAGAATGGCCACATAGTTTTATTGTAGTTCATATACCGCCGGCCTACAAACAATGCCCACAGTAACAGGTCAAAACTGAAGTGTCGTGGGTCGTTAATTAAAAACGCTAACATGTGCGTGCGTGCTTTCGTGCGTGCGTGCGTGCGTGCGTGCGTGCGTGTGTGTGTGTTCTTTACTTCTATGCGACAAATAACATTCAAACAAATTAACCCATTTCATCTGCAAACAAAATAACTTATTTACCAACACACAAAAGGAAGTATTCTTGAATATACAGACAGTTTCCATACATACCTAGCTACTGTCAAACATTACAGCAACGGAACGTGACAGTTTAATGAACCGATGCCGTCGCAGTTTCAAACTTACTCTTTATAGAGATCAATAAAGCCGTTTTGATATTGCCTATATCATCCAACGACAAGACCAGACGATTTACAAACGTGGCCATCATGTAGATAAGGCGTACAGCTTCGGTGGAATGTTCATTGGTCACCGACTGTTTCGCACCGACTTAGATAGGAGTTTGTTTGGCGCTAATTCTGCGAGATCTCGGTGCCATAGTTCAGACGAGCTTAAAGTTACCGGCGCACATTATGAATAGCTTAGCTGTAAATGTTCATCAAGTAATGTCCGTATGTAAATGTTCGGTGATATCACCGACTGCACGGCCGGTAAACACACTTCGTGATCCGCATGTATGATATACGTTCCGCTTTGTTCGACTGGCCGTTGTTCGATTTACAGAAAATTCTCGCCGTGGCATTCGTGAAGCCGACCGGGGTACATTTGCTGCAGAATTCCGTGTCGTGAATCAAGCCAGCCGCGTAGCTCGGCACGCTCACTGACGCTGACGTCCCAATGCACGCCGTCGTTTTGAGCGTGACAGGCAGACAGCCCGGGACGTGCAGGCGCCGTCGGAAGGAGATCGTTCGGCATGGCTTCGGTTTCCGGAAGTACCGGGACACTCGCGTCATGACGGTGCGAGGGAAGTTCCGTCGGATGAAGTCGTTTATATCCAGGACGTTTCGGGTGCGATCCGAACTAGGAGCGAAGGCCGGGGAAGAAAAATTCAACCCGACTTGCTTTCTCAGGGTATCGGTCGCTGTATTCGGTTTACCGTTTAATGTAATGTTATCATGCTGAGCAGCGTTTATTGCGTAGTGTCTCTCGGCGTTCGGCCTCCCGCGGAGGTTCTTCGCCTCACTTGGAGGAGAGTTTATTCCCATAAAGTACTTCCACGATTCGTCTGCGTCCGGCAACACGGGTTTACCATTGCATGCTATCAGCAGAGCAAACGCCAAGCACATTACGTGTACTGCGCAAGAAACGAAACACATATTGCAGCGCATCAGCGAAATACTGAACTATCACTGGCTCGAAGTAACTTGACGACGTAGGTCCACCGAGTGCCTCTCACAAGTGCACAAGGGGCGGTGTCTCGAAACGTCCTGGTGAGTACATATGTCAACTAGTAGCGCGTGTCTTGGGATGCATCGCGGATTTATAGACTTTGACTGCAGTCTTTGTGTACATGGAGGACGGAAGCATGCTCGTGTTCACAAGAAGTCACGTGCGTCATGTGTTCATATTAATATTGAGTGTAGCATGGCGTGAAGGCCATAATTTTTTTTTTATTAGAGATCCTTTTTTTGCGCGAATGATACTTTACCCCAAAACCTGTGCATAATACCCGTGTTCATTTGAATAGAATGTGTAGGCAATCTACCAGGCAAAATAGACTAACAAACTAAATGCCATTTCATCGCACAGTCGCCTTCTCCCACAGACATCTTATTCAAAGCGTTGTTTTCGTAAGAGTGTTTGTACGACTGAATAGAAAAGATAACACAATCATCAGACAAATAACAAATTAAAACAATCATCAATCAAATTGAAATGTCTTATCTCACGCATCATTTTCTGATACGTTATGTGTGATTGCTCGATTTTGAACATATTGGGATTACCTCAACAACCACTGCATGGCTAATGTAAGGAGTTAGCATAAGAGGAAGGTCTGTGTTCATAGCCTATAGCTGTCTGTTTATACTTGTATTTACTGTCTGTGGCTGTCATGTCAGATGATCCAGAGAACCACGAAGGTGGCCTGACTTCCAGACGAATAAAAACGAGACACTATGCTTCGCCAATGTCATCTAAAATTACACACGGACAACGTCAAAAACGCTAACCACAAAAAAAATATTGCATAATAAGTCTGGCGGCGTCTCGTCTGGTTTATAAATAGTTGTTGATTTCGTCTGCTTCTCTCGATGACTCGGTCTCTCTAACAGCGTGAATCATGAATTAGTGGACAGTGGGACCATTTTTATTATCACCCAAAGTTGGTTCACCCAAACAAATATAGGCCTAGCATTGACATTTTTCCCGGTTGGCATATGACATCAATGGTATATATTGGAATATTAATTTCTTTGCAACTTGAAACATTTGCTACACAAACGCGCTTTGAAGCTGTTGCTTCTCGGGCTATTTGTGTCTGATCGTTTCGATGTGGCCCCGCTCCGCGTGTAGGGGCACCTACTTCAACGACAATGCGGGACTGAGCCCAACGTCCCACATGCTAATGTATGTGTGTATGATGAAAAACATGATTTGAAGGCAGCTAGTTTCAAAATTAACATTTTAACTTATTGTGACTCCACAAATAAGGGCAGGATAGGTATGGCAGCTATTAATATTTGTGAGATTTCAGAGGTATACAGAATTAACTTAGAAATTACGATGACAAACCCGCCTTGTCGTGACTCCAACTGTGCACATGAAAACCATTTATAAATTTTTTTATGATAACAGTGTTTTTTCCATCTTTCCATGCACATTGCAAAATTGTTCTACATTCCAAACAGTAATGCAACACGGCATGCGACATCAAAACAGCATGCAGTGAGTTAGCTTTACAATCAGATATTGATGCAACTTTCATGCTCTCAAGGCTCTACCAGAAAAATAATTAGTTATTCAGACCTAAAAATATTCATCAATCCAATCTTAGCTACATTGAAAAATGTAATGCGTAGTTGGCATAAAACTGTCCGGGCCAGTATGGTGCAATCATTTTACACCTATCTGTACAATGGTATTCCAATTGATAGTGCACAATATAACTCTTCCCAGACATGCACGTGACACAGTGCAAGGTGCAACTAAACTAGCCAAAAAAACCAGGTAAGCATTTCCAAGGGTAAATTACCGAAGTGTATTGCAAAAGGACTCATTCTGGTTAAGGCTGGATAAGTTAATCTCATTCCAAATTGGGAACAACGGAAGATAAAAAACAATGTGGAAATGACCATGACTATGCACTAAATGACCATGACTATGCACTAAATGACCATGACTATGCACTAAATGACCATGATTATGCACTAAATAACCATGACTATGCACTAAATGACCATGACTATGCACCAAATGCAGCCAGTGCAATTTGTTAAAACATTTGAACACGTGTTCAGCCAAAATTTCCATGATGTTGTTTCCCAGTACCTGCCTGTTCCGGCACCTGATGAAGGGGTTTACATTGTGAATTTGTTCCTTACAATATGCGCTTGCTTAAGTTTCATTCACAATGGACAGCCATATTTTGTAAGCATTTACATGCAGTTCTAGCAACTACAAACAATTGCCATGACCGCTTGAAATTGTTGGAACTGTATTTTACTACTGTATCAAAACTCCTCCCGGTTTGTCTACACTGTTCCCCACAGCCTGTTTGTCGTCACTGTTCCCCACAGCCTGTTTGTCTACACTGTTCCCCACAGCCTGTTTGTCTACACTGTTCCCCATAGCCTGTTTGTCTACACTGTTCCCCACAGCCTGTTTGTCTACACTGTTCCCCACAGCCTGTTTGTCGTCACTGTTCCCCACAGCCTGTTTGTCTACACTGTTCCCCACAGCCTGTTTGTCTACACTGTTCCCCACAGCCTGTTTGTCTACACTGTTCCCCACAGCCTGTTTGTCTACACTGTTCCCCACAGCCTGTTTGTCTACACTGTTCCCCACAGCCTGTTTGTCTACACTGTTCCCCACAGCCTTAATACAAGTGGTCGAAGTAACGTTTTCAGTGGTATACAGTCTTTATTGCAAAGGTCCCACCAAGCAACTAAATAATAAACATGATCTTCAGAAACTAGCTGCACCGACAGTCTTCCCTGGTAGGTTACCTAAATATATATATATACATTTACCTTACCAGACGAAAGGGGACCCATAGTTATAAAAAATAGTAATTATGAGTTGAAAGGTCCTGCATTTAACATGGGTGATCCATACCAGCCTCAGGTCAAAACTCCACATAATGCCAGAGAAAGATGGGGTGGGAGGAAAAACATGTATGCACAAAAAACGGGGACTGACTATAAGTGAGGTAGCTTCGGAAAATGCCCACATTTTGGCCTTTAAACATAAAAAGTTGGCAATAACTCGGTCACAGAAGCAATTAAGGAAATGAATACACCATCGAGGGGTTGTGAGGGTTGGTGTGGTTACAGTTAGACGTGCAGTTTAAATAAGCCGGTTTATTTAGGCCATCAGTCAGTTTAATTAAACCACAAGTCAGTGTAGTTAGTCCAGCAATCCGTATAGTTAGGCCAGCAGTCAGCTTAGTTAGGCCAGCATTCAGTTTAATTAGGCCACCGGTCAGTGTAGTTAGGCCAGCATTCAGTTTAATTAGGCCACCGGTCAGTGTAGTTAGGCCAACATTCAGTTTAATTAGGCCACCGGTCAGTGTAGTTAGGCCAACATTCAGTTTAATTAGGCCACCGGTCAGTGTAGTTAGTCCAGCAATCAATGTAGTTAGGCAAAGAGTCAGTTTAATTCGGCCAGCAGTCGGATTGATTAGGCCAGCAGTCAGTTTAGTTGGGCCAGCAGTCAGTTTAGGGGTAGGTTTAGTTAGATCAGGGGGTCAATGAAGTTAGACCGGGTCTTTCAAACGTATGTCGAGACCAATTTCTGCTGCTCTGTTTTCTCTTCCACAGGTACAGCAAGCGAGTGGTTCCAAGCAAATTGACAGCTCGGCAACGACCATCCCACGGCACAATTCTTCCATTGAATAATTAATTTTCTTAATCTTACTTCAATTGTTGCTTAACTGAATTGCATGTGTGGATTTCAGATTCATTAACTTAACTCGATTTTTGCTTAACTCGATTGTGCAATTGCACGTGTGGATTTCTTGCTGTCTTCCAGTAATTCGGATTCATTAACGTTTATTGATAATGTTTGCCTAACTTATTTGGGTGTTTTATAGACATTACATGAGGAGACTCGGAGGACTACCATGAAGAGCAACAAAATAAACGGCTCTTTTCAGAGCCCCAACTCTTATAATAGAGTTTGCTACATATCAAATCAGTGGTGGTGTCAATGTTATGTTTTCAGATGTAACTTATTAACTGTATTTTGACAATATATTCATTTGGTATTATTCAACCCTATATATGCTCATGCGTCTGTTGTGTCTCTAATGTTTCGATAAGCCTTCCATTTTGTGTGTGCAATAAACACGTTACACAATTATTTTATATTGTACATTTCTATATATTTACTTCAATGTTATGCACTTATCTTTGTTCCTTGGCTATGCTCATCATATGGTACACTTTTGTATCAAACATTCCATTTCGTTAATTAAAAATAATTTTCAAAATAATGCTTTCAAATGAAGGATATATATATATATATATATATATATATATATATATATATGGGAGCATTTATTAAATTAAGCACGCAGACAAGGTGCACACAGTGCCTGTTAACTAAGCAAAACAACATGTTTAATTAGCAAAACTTTTCAAAGTAACACTGACAAATGAAGGATATATATGGGAAAATGTCTTAAATTAACCACGCTGTCAAAGTGCATACACTGCCTATTAATCAAATAATTTTTTAAACTATGTTAAGCAACAGCTGAAACAAAATATAAAAAATTGCGTTGTAATAAAGCGCAAATTTAATAAGAAATATGTTTTCTGACAGTTACAATGATCGATTGATCAAATGCCGTCATCAACCCTAATTCAAATGCGCATTTGTTAAATCCTGTCGCCGACATGAAGGCGTAACCGGGAGGAAATTACTGGTGTTGCGAGCGCAGGGGTAGTGGTAAAAATCTTGTATTAAGAATTCTGCTGATGTGACTGGTTCCACCTGGAAGTACCATGGCCATCCGGACGTTCGCACCGAGCCCAACAGAAACAGGCAGAGACTACACGAAGAAGCAGCAATAACCGGTATGACGTGAGTTCGCTTGTGCGGAAAGCTAATAGACATTCCAATGCTTGTTCGGTGCAGAGCAGCAGATATGCCACAATGGCAGAGTATTTGAAGGATGAAATTACAGCAGAATTATAAAAACAGACACGAATACAACAGAGAAATAGCTTGTAAACTTATTCAGAACATCTTCGGGACAAGAGAAAATGCCAAAACCATGGAAGCAGGGACTGATCGTTAAAATACCGAAGCAAGGTGACCTTACAGAGTACGGGAATTTAAGAGGAATTACTTTGACATATGTTCCTAGTAAAGCATTCGGAAGAGCTTACAGCAAGTTGGGAGACGAACAAGCAGGTTTCAAAAGTGGGAGAGGCACAGTTGAACATACATTTATTTTGCGAAATATTATAGAACAGGTAGTGGAATGGCAGGCATCTATATACGTTTGTGGACTTTAAAAAAGTGTTTGACTCAGTGCATCGAGAGAGTCTTTGGAAAATAAAGGAGAACTGTGGAATTCGAATCAAAATAATCCACATGGTTCAGATGTTATACGAAGATAGTGAATGTGCAGTGTTAGACAAAGGTGAGGAATCTGAGTGGTACAATGTTAAAACCTGGACTTTGCCGATCACATAACACTCATCCTCGTGTCACCATGCTACACACACATGCAAACAAAGACAAGATAACTGAATAAATTTGCAGCAAGGACAAGACTAAGAATAAATAAAAAGAAAACTCAAGTATTGAGGATAGACAGCAAGTGCAAAAACAGAATACTGATGATCAAGAACTAAAGGAAGTGGAAGAACTACCTGGATGCTAACGTCAGTAAGCAAGGAGAAGGCGGTTATGGCATTGTTAACATAATTCGTAAAGCTAGGGTATCTTTCATGAAGCTAAGACAAATATGGAGTTCAAATATATACGCATTGAAATCAAAATTGAAGCCTTTTAACACACCTGTTAAGCCAGTGTTGTATGGAGGTGAAACATGGAAAATAAACGAAGGCGACAACAGAAAGCTAGATACATTTTTTCTTATGGTGAATCCTACAAATTAGATGGCCATGCGTTGTATCAAATCAAGATATTCATGTAAAAACAAAAGTGAAGACAATCAGCACCGAGGTCAAGTTAAGAAAATGGAAATGGGTAGGACATATCCTACGAATGGACAAGAACAGCAAATATGAGACGGCGTTGACCTGGACGCCCGAAGGTAGAAGAAAGGTTGGTAGACCAAAGACAACGTGGCGATCAACTGTTGAAAATGAAAGACGCATACTGGGGTGGAAGGAACTGTTGGAACGAGGCCAGACGCGTAGCAGCTGACAGAACAAGCTGGATAAGATGCACTTCTGCCTTATGGGCCACTGGGCCCGAAGAGGATAGGTCATCATATCATATTTTTTTATTCATTCCAAGAAAGGAAAATACATTTAATCATATCACAGCAAATTAGAAAAATACAAACAAAAGAATTACAACAAAAATGTAGAGAAATATACACCGTTTTAAGAAATAAGCATTCCAACGAACAAAATATACTGAACAGGTGCAGGGGGTGACTAGGATCAGTTAAAATTGCCCCAATCTTTCTTTCAATGTGTAAAAGATGGACACGGTCAATGAGAGGAAATCCAATCCCAGCGATTTTTGAGGATCGGAAAATCACTCGCTGCAGCTTCGTTCTGTCTCTTATTGTCAGCTGACTGAACCAACAGATGATGGAGAATGTCAGTACAGTTTCTACAAGCGCACGGTGGAACAGTTGTAGAATTGTCTTGTACACTTTGAAAGTGAGGTGACGTGAGTTCGCTGGTGCGCGAGCGCGCACACACCACAACACCATACACACATACATTATATATATATATATATATATATATATATATATATATATATATATATATATATATATATATATATATATATATATATATATATATATATATATATATATATATATGTATATAATATATGGGTGTGTGATCGCACTTTCGCGTCACTGCCTCGCTGCAACAGTGGGGACGGTTATATATATATATATATATATATATATATATATATATATATATATATATATATATATATATATATATATATATATATATATATATATATATATATATATATATATAATTATATATATATATATATATATATGAGAACGTTTTGCGGGTTACATTATAGAGTAGGGTGCGTGCACACACACACACACACACGCATGCACACCACGCACACACACACGCACACACGCACGCACGCACGCACGCACGCACGCACGCACGCACGCACGCACGCACGCACGCACACACACACACACACACACACACACACACACACACACACACACACACACACTGGGTCACAGCAGGTTAGTTTTTTTTTATAAACAACTGGGTATTATAAATGGGTAGGTAGTATATAGGCACAAGTAGCGTACTTTAAGCTAGTTGGTGATGCACAATGCGTGCATGTTCTAGGGTATCTACCGTGGGATTGGTGTAGACAGAAACCATGCACTAGCAGCAGGAGAATGAATAATTACAGAACTAACCCGATCACACTCACGGTAGCACGACATTCATGTTGTATTTTACCTGCCGCGCCGTACGCTTCTAAAAATAGGCGTGGTAAACATGTGAGGTTGTAAAATTTCATTATGGGGTCCTATTTTTAGTGTCACTTAAATAAAGAGTCAAACAACTATATAACACTAACAAATCGGCATTTTTTACATGTATTGCATATTGTATGTATCTACGCGAGGTCTGCAAACGGCTGAAGCAGTTTTCCGCATAACAGACAGCGAGGATATAGCGTCATCTCAGATGTATTTTATAGCAAACTTGTGACAACCATGCGGCAAATGACGGAAGATAATCATGTTGGTTTTGGTCATAGACAATGAATACGTTATAATTAATGATTATTAGATAATTTTAAAGAACAAAGCAAGACGTTGAACAATGAAATAATTGACTGTGGGCACCGAAAAGAGTCACCATGCATATTGTATAACTGCATAAACTGTCTGCGATATTATTGGCCAGAAAATTGGGATCCAGTCGTATTGAATCCAGGCAGTATTGAATCCGTACTATGCCCAAAGGTTCCAAAGCAGGCAAATACATTTTCATCGCCACATAGTTCATTGAGACGCAGTGATATAAAATAGAGCGCAAAAACTTATTCCAAATAATGTAAACAGGAAACAAGAATCGAAAGCGAAATTGTAGTGCTCAACACGACATCACACTTCGTAGAATGAATTAATGACTCAAGGAAATGGAAAAAACCAGAACAGGATTACCACGGCAACACCAAGAAAGGCAATATCCTTAAGAAAGGCAATATCCTCTCGAAACACATACAAATCATTTTAAATTAAGTCTCCTAGTGGCACTATGCCTATTAGGCAAAGTCAATCGCCCTACAATTTTTTTTCTATCTGGCTTTTACTGTAGTAGAGGCGAAGATCTCGTTCATCAAAAGCGTAAGTATTTTCATGAAACGTGAAACCTTACAAAAACGCCTTAAACAGAGCAATAAACACGTCTTTCGTGTCTGTATGCATTCTTATATGTATATCACTAAAGTTACCTGACAATAACCATGTAAAAGTGTGAAATTATTACCTTTTTGTCAGAACGCATGTGCTTGTCAAGGTTTGTATATAACCGGATGTTGTTGTGAGCGAGAAAAGCATGCGGGATTTCCATAGATCTATATAAGGTCACGCTAAGAATTGCCGTCTGCTGGCCATAGAGTTACATCATTAATAATGCCCCTATAAACTATTAACTTACTAACGGGTGTTTTATTTATTTCTGTGCTGCTGGCCCATTCTGGCCTCATTCTACACGAAATCGCGTTTGATCATGTGACCCAAAGGCAACATCACGTGCACAGTATGGCGGCTAATTGTGAAATGTTTTCTATGTCACAGATAAAAGTACTCATAAGTAATTAGTTGGAGCACATTTCTTCAGTTTCTTGACGCCCAATTGTCGGTTGTATGTCACAGAATACACATGTGAAACGGTTAGTGCGTATCGGTTTTAAAACTTAAGTTATTAGTTCCGTAGCCATTTGGCTACGGAACTGCCAAATTGCCGAGTTAGCAAATGCCGTACGGGACTTTCGCCCCAGAGACGAAGAGCGGGGCGAATTTTTTTGCCTATATGCCTATATATAACTGGGTTATATATAAGCTAACATCGATCCCGGTATGTTCGCTGGCGCACTTTATTGCTCGGGGTGATTGAGTTTTTAACATATTTTATGAGAAAGGGGGTATTTAAAAGCATTTCCCGGTGGAGGGGCGAGTATATGCTGTCACTGATTCAGATTGACTGGGGGGGGGGGGTGTCGATATTTTTCTGTCTTGCTGGTTCTGCGATTCTCCACTGCGCGCTACAGTAGCAACGAATATCGCTTAATTATCCGGTAGACGGCAGAACATGCTGTAAAGAGCTGATCATTCGGAGCTTCAAATCATTTACACTACCTTTGGCTTTGACGTGCGTTACCAGTGTCGTGGAACTACGATTCTCTATGGCGCATAATTTTATAGGTAAGCTGTTTCTTGTTAGAAATATTTGTGCAATCGTTATATTTGCAGTTTTCCTCGTAAACGCAAACCGACGTTCAACCTTGAGGCTGTATCCTGGACGACGCCAATTATACAGGCCTACCAGTTCCACCTCAAAACAACCAATTCCAATCATTTAAATAACAGTTTGTGCGCAGAGCAACCACCGACATTATCCAATGCGAAATATAAAAGATTTTTAGAGCAGAGCCCAGCCCCGGGGCACCTCTATTTAATTTCTGTATATTATGGTATATAATGGCAAATAAATATGGGTAATTTGTAGCAAATAAGTTTAACAAGATTTGCCATCCAAGCCAAAGGCCCAGATGGCAAGTGGACAAGGAAGCCATTGGCTTATCGAGAGTCCAACAATGTTCATCTACTTATAGCCTGCCCTCCTGAGATATGTGTCAACCTTGTTTTTAAACATATTCACGCTGCTAGCAGTTACACAATCTGTAGACAATTTGTTCCATTCATTTATTGTCCTCTGTGAGAACGAGTGCTTCCTGATGTCCAATCTACATTGATCCTTTACTAATTTTACCTCATGTCCTCTAGTTCTGCTATCCTTCTTGAGTGAGAAAAACATATTTCTACCAATATTTTCATACCCATTCAATATCTTAAAAACTTCAATCTGATCTCCTCTTAACCTCCTTGTCTCTAGAGTTGTTAAACCACATTCTTTCAAGCGTTCTTCATAACTAAGGTCTCTCAGTTCTGGAATCATTTTAGTTGCTCTCCTTTGTATGCGTTCAAGCGTATCTATATCCTTCTTACGATATGGTCTCCCATGCTTGTATACAGTATTCTAAATGAGGTCTAACTATTGCTTTATAAAGAGGTATAATTAACTTTTTTCCCTTGTATGTTATGTTTCTTCTAATAAATCCAAGAATTTGATTACCCTTTGAAGCTGCTATACCACACTGCTCTGAAACTTTCATATCAGTGCTTATTGTAACTCCTAAGTCCTTTTCTTTTACAGTAGTACCCAGAACAGTATCTCCCATTTTATAGTTTACATTCAAGTTCCTATGTCCTGTATGTAGGCATTTACATTTCCCAAAATTGAACAACATCTGCCATTTCTCAGACCATTTCACTAATCTGTCTAGATCGTTTTGTAAATGTTGTTTATCACCATCAGTATTAACCTTTCTAAACAGTTTTGTGTCATCCGCAAATTTCAGTACGTTACTTGTTATACTGTCGTCCAAGTCATTGATATAAATTAAGAATAATATAGGTCCTAATACTGATCCTTGAGGTACCCCACTCAAAACCGATTTCCAATTTGAAACTTCTCCATCTACTACAACTCGTTGTCTTCTGTCAGTCAGCCATTGTTCTATCCAGTCATGGATACCATGGGCTTTTAATTTAAGTAGTAATCTTTAAGTTGAGGTAAAAAGTTACATTACATAATTAAAAATAATTTTGTTTACATTTTCTCCAATTACTTTTAAATATACCTACCCTGGTATATTGCCTAACCCAGTTGGGTTAGAGGGTGATAGTACATGTAGCAAGCAGGAAGTGATAACAAACGTTTTGTAGATCTATGTCAGACAGGACCTCTTGCAATCTTGGATTGTGATTTTATTAGATAAATCATTTTCATAATCACAAATTCATATGCCATCTCTCATTTACCACCTCACAAGGATTGTAGATGATGCAAGGATGCCGACAAATTGTGCCACTATTCAGCGGTCAGACATTGAGCGGTCAAACCAGTGCCCGCCAGACAGTCACATGGGACAGTGGACAATACATGGAGGAGGTTGCCACCTGGAGCAGGCCTGTGAAAATCGCACGATGTGCAACAAGGTTGAGACAACTGTAACACCGCCATGTCGCTTGAGCAGTGATGAAATATGTCAGAGGCTACGACGCCGGAAAAGGTAGGTCCGCATAAAATGAAAAATACCAATGAAAAAAAAGCTGGCTTGTTTTTGAAATAGTTGGTGCTATTACTGTATCAGACCACTTTACTAGAAAGGTGGGTAGCCTAGCAGACATTAATTTCTAGGTCAATCCAGAAATGGAGTGATTACACTACAAATGTAATTGATTACGATTATGAGTACTGTTAAAATGTATTAGTACGATTACAAATACTAAAATTACTTTTGCTTTTTGTATGTAATCATGATTACGGGAGTATAAAAGATATAGGTCATGGGTATTCTACTAGAAGCTGGTACATTTGCAGACGTGACCCTTTCAACTACCTGCCGGTGACTGTGCTCGTGTGTTTGGGTGCCCCTCCCTGCGGACTGCTGGCTATCTATTTTGAGCTGTGTGCCCGACGAGCTCTCCACCAGGACCAGATAGAGGACGCCTGGCGCTACAGCACAAATGCACTCCTGTGCTGCTTCGCTGGATTCGTTGTCATAGGACTGCTTATAGCTCTGCTGACTCTGGCGCTTGTCCTGCACAAATCTGGTGTCATTCAGCTGAACAAGGAGACAGCACCACAAGCGAATGTGACCTCCGTCCTGGTGCTATTGAAAGATATGAATGGAACAACGGTGTATCCAAGTGTGAAGCCAGAGAGTGTGTTCACTGTGTGTATAATCATGTGCTGATGACTGTGCACTTGAGACAAGATGCACAGTGCCTAAACAGAGAGGCTGGTAACTTGTTTGTAATTTGTTAAGATGATTATGTAAACATATTTATGTGATTACTTAAAGATATAATTAAGATTAATTAATGTCCTTTTTCTGTGAGTGCCCTGCTGCCATGAAGACAACTGTAATTTTTTTTACGTTTGCGACAATTACATGAAAATACTCTATTACATATTAAGATGATTACTTAAAAATGTAAGTCCTGCCATACTTAACATACATTAGTGCACATGTTTGCTTTGGTATTTCAGTTATATTTGTGTGCTTCACGTGCATGAAATGTTGGTTTATATGAGCACCTTGGCAGTGAAATTAATGGATGAAACCACTGGAAAATGATGCTGATGACATTAAAACAACCCTTCCAGACCAGACATTCTTCTTCAATTTTTGAATTAATAATAATACAGTCGAACCTTGCTTTACAGTCATCTCAGTAATACAACCACCTTGCCATTATGGTCACCCTGGGTCAGTGCCAAATTAGTACCATAACAGTCAAGTAGAGGATATTTAGTCTCGCTAATAAGGTCACCTCACTTTTCAGGTCACTTTGACCCAGTCCCAACCTTGGGTGACCTTAATAGTGAGATTCCACAGTACACTTAAATATTATTCACACATACATGTTACTACTCAGACAAAGACTTGCTCATAATTTGCTAAATGAATTTATTTGTAGTTATGTCGGTAAAATTATCAGATGCCATCACCACGGTGGAGTCATTGGCTGTGGATTCTGAAGGTAGGACATGACAACTGCAGAAATGGACAACCTACAAACAGATGATGCACAAAATTAAATAGGCTCATTGTTATTACAATAAACCAGCCAGGTTGCTTTTATAAATTTCATTATGAATGGTGCAAACATACAAACATCATTAGGTTGACTACACTTGAACCTGAGAAATTAGATGACCGATGGTACTATTCAAAACTCTGAATTCTCTGTCTGGTGTTTAGTATTGATTTTTTATTTTAAGGAGTCTGAAAAGTTGGATTCATTCTGGAATAGTCGTTAAGCAAGTTTTCATCTATGTGCTGATATACCCAGCTTTAGAACATTTAATATGTGATTCATAGGTGATCACAGTGTTCAACTTATACAATCTGAAATAGGTGGTAATAAATTGGACAACAAATGTTAATTGGTTTTACTAAGGTGTAGCCTTCCAGGATAGAAATGATTTGTTACTGGGTTGTCTTAATAAGGGGATGTGGCGGGGTCTCGATCTCCCACCTGCTTTTGGGGCCAACCCCCATCAAAAAAATTTTTAGGACCCACCTCCCACTACACGCAAGGGGAAAAATAACATCTTTGTCCACCAGCCCGATTGAGCAAAATCTAGCAGGCCATGTGTATTAGTATTACACCATATAACATGGTCACAGTAGTCACTATTAATTGCTGATTGACCCAGGGTTTAGGTTATCCTGTTTTGCTGTTGTCAGGTGAAATTTTCGTGACTTGCAAGGTGGCAGTATCAGCTAATGTAAATGCCATGTTTGGCTGACAGCTGGGACAAAAACATTGCTGATGCAGTCATCAATGGGGTGGTTCAGTAGCAATATCGGAGTTCTGGGTGAGATTTATTGAAACATTTGTTATAGATTTAAATACAAAATGTGGTAAAAATTACCATACCAGAGGGTTTTAAAAGCCTGACGGATGCAACCGGTCCAATTGTAAAAGATTGGCCACATGTCCAGTGTTAGCTTGCAGCCCTGACAACACCTACTCAATGGAATGATGCACGGGATGGTCACGTTCAAGTAAGCAGCATAGCCACTAGGGGTTGTCATGCAGTGTGATTGTTTTAGCACTAGAACAGTCACTACATGACAGCACGAGTCGACCATGAGTGACATTCTCGCAATAGCTTGCTCTTAATTAAGATATACTGGAGTTGTCTTTGTGGTTACAACAGCTATTTGAAGGTAAAGATACTTTTATCCAGAAAGCTGACTGTGGTGACATAGAAATATGATTTATATCTTTACAGACAAAACAGCTCCAGTCACTTAAATGGAAAACAATGGCAAGTATCGTGACTAGCATAGGAAGCCACGGATCCTGAATGTTGACTTACATGAAACTGCTGAGGATCTGTTTTGTGTCTTCAGTAGATCGTGAATTGGCAAAGCTGATGCAAGCGCAGTAGACTGCAGCCCAAGCGCACCACTTCATCTGAGACAAACAATACAGGCACTGTTGAAGCACATGTTCATAAGTAATATATTTCACATAATGATAATATGTGAAAGAATCAAGATGTGACAACAGTTTTACTTAGTTACCCCTACCAACCAAGCACCTACCCAGTCATGTCACAATCAGAAATGGGGTTATTACACCACAGGTGTAATCGATTATAATTATTGTATATATGAGTACAATTACAAGTACGGTTACTTAGCAAATGAGTGCAATTGAATATAATTATGATAACTTTTTAATGCAGTCATGATTACAACTATGACTACACACAAGAATAAAACTGACATAATTAAATAAATAAAAACCCTCATGTTATTACTGGTACCAATGTTATGCAAGACAAAATCATACACAATATTAGAATACAGTCACTGGACATGTATTGGATATAACAAGAAGAGAAAACCCTGCTTGCATTGTACAACTGTGTAGTTGGGACCTGACCAACAGAAATGTGTACAAGCCACAAGAAATGAGTGATTGACCTGGGGCGGAAGTACTCGGTACTCGTGTACTTGAGTACATTTTTGAAGTACTCGTACTCGTATAACTTATGGGTCATGTACACGTACTCATACTCAAAGTACTGAGATTTTATGAGTACATTATGAGTACACCTGAGTACTTTCTCAATATATGCTGTGAAAATTTATTTATTTGTAGTAAACAAAATTAAACTTTCCTGAAGTATTTGAATGTTACAACATTTTTTTTAATACTTTGTTATTTCTGATTAATATGACTATGATACCACCGAGTCCCAGTACCTCCCGAGACAGTTACCCCCTTACCATCCCTACACCCCCAGGGTGGCATTCTCCCATGATCATGATACCCCAAAAGGCAACAGACAGCATCTTTTCTCAGTCAGAATCACCCAGTTAAGTAAAAATTGTAGGCTACCAGTTCAGGCTATAATCCGTTTATTTAATTAAGCCACCAGGATGTCCACAAAGCACCATTCATCAGTTAGCCATGGAATGTCTTTAATGCAGTCACCAGACCATGCCACTGGGCCCTTGCTGACAGTGCTAAAGTTATGAACTGCCAGCTGAGTCTTCCTCTGTAGAAGTAAGGTGACTCAAGTCAGACTGCTTGCAGCCCTACACCAGTATAAGCATAATCTGGTGCCAGTAAATAAAGTACAAAGGTGATTTTGAGCCTGTTATATTGGCATGTGCTAACCCTCTCAACAACCAGTAGTCTAAGAGCAGAAAATATAAATTGCAAACGTCTAATCTTCTTCTTCTCACCTCTACCCCTTTAAGTGATGTACATGTTTAGGGGGGAGGGTAATGTTTAGTCACTGGTAGACTACAAAGATATTGGTTTAATGGGTGTTATTATATCCAAGCATATGGTTTATGAATTGTTAATTGCAGTTAAGAAGGGACTCAAAGCAAAAACTTATTTTATGAGTCATACCATGTCTGTATGTTTGTAAAAGGGAGGGGTTCGTAAAAGGTAACCGTATGTTTGGGAATGGAAATGTCATAAAAAATGTACCCTTAATTTTACTCATAAGAATGTACTCATACTCAGCTTTTACTTTTAGCAATGTACTCGTACTCATCTACAGGGCTGGGTCCAATTACACAAAATTATATCAATTACAATTACATTAAATTTTTTATTTCAATTACAATTACAGTCATAATTTTCCAAATCAATTACAATTACACTGTTTCAATTTCAATTACAATTACATTATGCGGAACCAAATATATTCAGCATTTGTTAATTATGTATTTTTGCGCGTTTTGCTGAATTTCAATATTTTGTACACAATTGATAAACAAATATAACGGTAATGTTTGTACATTTTGTTAAATTGTGACTGAATTATACTAAATAAAAAGATAGCCGTTTAAAACATATTTTTATTATATAAAAATACAATGCAATATCCAGACATAATCCTACAGGACATATTCCAATGCAGACATTTATCCGTGCGCATTTCTAAAAAATTTCTTTGGAAAATACTAATAATAGGGTTTGATGTGTTTACTTTGAGGTTGTAGCTCCTGCTCTAAGCTGACATTCTTAATTGGTCTGCCCTTTGCTTTGTGTGAGTTGGGAATGGGAAGAGAGGCCATATAAACGGTCCTTGCCACCTGACCTGTCTCCAACCCACCACAACACAAGGGGTGTAATTGGCTTGCTAACTCTGCAACATTTCACTGAATGTCTGTGCATTGTTTATTGCTTCCTGGCTGTTACCAACTTACTGAAAAGGCTAATTGCTAAGGCTACCCACCACTAGCACCACTGACCAGTACCCACCAGACAGTGAATACTGAGACTTAAATATAAATATATAAGCAGGTGTTATTATTAGTCTTGATTTTCAACTCATGTGAGACTTAAATTATATTTTTATTGACAATTCGTTCAGGTAGTTTGTGATATGAAACGTATTGTAATTGATTGTAACTGAAATAAAATTTCAATTATACAAAATATAACAATTACAATTACAGCAACATTTTGAAACCATAATCAATTACAATTACACAATTTTGCTGTAATCAATTACAATTACAATTACATAATTGGACCCAGCCCTGCTCATCTATCACCAATGTATTCACACTCGTACTTGTACTCGTGTATTTGGTATTATAAGTACATTTACAGCACACAAGTGGCCACAGGCTTCATTATAAATATGTTTTGGCACAAGTTACCCATATAGCCCTTTATGTTTTAACATAGATAAAACAATGCTGCAATGTGACTTACTTTCATCACAAGACCACTCATGCAGGAGATCACTACATGATGTGGTCTTCATCATAAGACCACACATGCTGAGGATCGTACCGAAGATCATTCCTAGCAGGTTTACGTTGTCTGGCGCCACTTACCTTCATCATTAGACCACACATGCTGAAGATCATTCCTAACAGATTCATGTAGTCTGGTGTCGGATCATCAGTTGACACAGCTGCTGTTGATGGCTTGTACCTAAAATAAACAGTTATGAATGCTGTTATTTTAGGGTAGGGATTCAGTACTACATTATAACAGCTCCTTGCATTGTATCTTTTAGAAAAAACATTTCTTTACATTTTGTTGGGATTTCACCAACCTATTTCATTGTGACAATCCCAGTGTATTTGATATTCTACGAGATTCCTGCAAATCCTTGTTTAGTTGAAATAATATCGCTATTGGCTTGCACTATAATACATGATTGAAGTTACTTGATGTAGGAATTTCTAAGAGTGGATTGCTATGACATATATGAGAATTCCTATAACATCTGTGCTATTTGGAGCATATTTCTTCTGCTTCTTGACACCGATGTGTAGATGGTATATCATAGAATACACATGTGAAACAGTTAGTGTGAGTCAGTAAAAAATGTTCAAGTTATTAGTTAAAAATTTTTTTCAAGTTGTACATACTACATGCCCAAAAAATGGGCAAGTTAGTTTTTAAGCAGCTGGAACTCCACCCTTACTGGGGCTGGGGCGGTTGTCTATAGTAGCCCTAGTGCACAGATGTAGTAAAACATGCGGATGAATAAGACCGCAATTGAATGTTGGAATATTGTAAAATATGAAATTGAGAGTATCATCGATAAATTTGAAAAACAAGGAAAACGGTCTAGAAAGAAACACTTGTCAAAAGAAGCTATTAGAAAAATAGCGTTTAAGCAAACTATGTGGAGGGTTTATAGTCGTACCAGAAAGGATGAAGACTATGCAAATTACAAAGATGCACTTAACCAAGCTACAACTGAAATTAGAAAATCTAAAAGAAACTTTGAAAAAAATTTGGCAGGTAATATAAAAAATGACAGCAAGAGTTTCTATGCTTACCATTATGTAAGGAGTAAACAGAAAGTTCGAGATAAGGTCGGACAACTGGAAAACAACAGTGGAAACATAATTTCAGACGGGTTTCAAATGGCAGAGGTCCTGAATGAGTATTTCAGCTCAGTTTTTACCACAGAAGATATCAGCACACTTCCAGTTCCATTTACTAAATTTGAGGGCAATAAATCAAAATATTTAGGGCAGTTATTTGTAACTCCTGAAAGGATAGCAAAGAAAATTAAGAAGATGAAAGATAATAAATCACCTGGAGTTGATGGGATACCACCAAAACTGCTTAAGGAAATTGTTGAGCAAATTAGTACACCACTTGCAAAATTGTTTAACTTGGCACTAGAAGAAGGAATAGTTCCTTCAGAATGGAAAGAAGCAAACATTACACCACTATTTAAGAAGGGATTGAGGAACATGCCAGAAAATCACAGACCAGTGAGTTTAACATGAGTTGTATGTAAATTACTTGACACATTAATTAGAGACCATATTGTGGAATTCCTTGTAAAACATAAATTAATAAATACATCTCAACATGGGTTCCTAAAAGCAAGGTCATGTCTAACCAATATCTTATGTTTTTTGGAAGAAATTACAAAGTGGGTAGATGACGGGTCACCAGTGGATGTTGTCTACTTACATTTTCAGAAAGCTTTCGATAAAGTGCCACATCAAAGATTGTTACTTAAACTAAAAGCCCATGGTATAGGTAATGATGTAATCAACTGGACAGAAAAGTGGCTTACACACAGAAGACAGAGAGTAATAGTAAATGGTGAGATTTCAAACTGGAAATCTGTTTTGAATGGGGTACCACAGGGATCAGTATTAGGCCCTATACTGTTTTTAATATTTATAAATGATTTGGAAAATGACATATCTAACAAAGTACTGAAATTTGCAGATGACACAAAACTATTCGGAAAGGTTACTAATGATACAGATAAACAAAGTTTACAGGATGATCTAGATGAATTAGATAAATGGTCAGAAAAATTACAAATGTTATTAAATTTTGGGAAGTGTAAATGCATACACATAGGACATGGAAATATGGACGAAGAATATAAAATGGGGGATGCTGTACTAGGTAGAACCACGCAAGAAAAGGACTTAGGAGTAACATTTAGTGCTGACATGAAAGTTTCAGAGCAATGTCGGATTGCTGCTTCAAAAGGAAATCAAATTCTAGGGCTAATTAGGAGAACTATCACATATAAGGAGAAACAGCTAATTGTACCCCTGTACAAAGCAATAGTTAGACCACATTTGGAATATTGTATTCAAGCATGGAGGCCGTATCGTAAAAAGGACAGACAAGCTAGAAAGAATACAATGAAGAGCAACTAAAATGATTCCAGAATTGAGAGACTATAGTTACGAAAACCGCTTATTACAATGTGGTTTGACAACACGAGAGACCAGGAGACCAAATAAAAGTGTTTAAAATAGTGAATGGTTATGAGGATGTTGATAGGAATATGTTCTTCAAACTTAAAGAAGGCAGTAGAACCAGAGGACACAAAGCAGCATTAGTTAAGGAGCAATGTAGTTTGGACATGAAAAAATACTCTTTCTCACACAGGGTGATAAATGAATGGAACAAACTGCCAAATGATTGTGTTGATGCTAGTAGTGTGAATATGTTTAAAAATAGAATTGACAGATATCTGATAAGTGCGGGCTACACAGATGAGAAAACTGTTGGACTCTCGATAAGCCAATGGCTTCCTTGTCCACTTGCCATCTGGAACTTGTTGTTTGGGATGGCAATCTTATTAAATCTTGTTAAACATACCAAATTTGATGATGATTTTTTCATTTAACTTAAACCTAGCTAAGGCTTCAAAACCAAATATAACCTTCTATATAATATTAATAGTATGTTTCTAATTACTAGTACTACTAATAGTAAAGTCAAACTGTTCAGATTGACCTCACAGACACAGCAATAGCCTTGGCCCTGGTCTAGCCTAGACATGCACTAGTCCAGGCCCCAGGGCAGGGTTTTGAGTGCTTGCAGCCATAACCTTGATCTCCCTGATATTCAACAGCTTCTGACAATGAAAAGTCCACTCACATATAGCCTATGTGAGTGTGGCTTCCGGTGCCCCCCCCGTGGGTGTGCAAGGTACTTGTTGTTACGTCCCAAATCGGAATTGTCCGATTCCGGTATGGGAATTGTTGCAGTGCCCAATTCCGCGCCCAAAATCGGAATGCACCGCGGACAGCCGAGATCGATGTATCTGTGCGCCCCACTTTGAAACACTGTAGTATTTTGGTGTACAGATAAGAGATCAAAGAAGCTAATTTCTGGAGAACAGTACACCTCCAAGCTGGTAACGCAATCCAAAGTACATTGCGAGGATTAAAAATCTTTACGATGGTTTACCATGTGAAGTTACAGATAAGACTTCGGGTCCAAGAAACGCTATATATGTTCTAAGTACTTTGACAGCAAAATTACAAATTCCAATTTGGGACAGGTTCGACAGCGCAAAATTGGAATTCTATTATATATATTCCGATTTCGGGTTCCCATCTTGGAATTCCGATTTTGCGCAGCGACCCGCCACCCAATTCCGGTATCAGACATGTCCCATACCGGAATCAGACGGATTCCGACTCGGGACTTAACACTTGTAACTTGCCAATGACCATGTACCCAGTGACAAAGTTAGAATTTAGGCATTATTAATAATAATATTATAAAGAAAGTATTGCTCGAATGGAGAAACGCCTGTTACATATTAATAACATCGTTATAACTTACCTATGCACTTTCCCCGATCTCTTAGGGTCGGTGCTGTTGTTACTTATTGCTAGTAAAGTCATAATGATGAAAAGTACGCTACAATTTTAATCAAATATCTTGAGTGTCTGAGCGAAAATTAGTCGTACAGAATGTTCACGCGAGACATGACGAATTGACACCCGAGACTCGAAGGCATCCGAAACCCCATTGTCACAGAGATGATGGCCCGAGCATACGTACGTACTTCAGTTTGCGCGCGCAAGCAATTTCCTTCCCATTGATTGCACCATAACTATTGAACGTATCCAGCCTCGAAATTTTAGTTATTTCTCTCAACGTTAATAACTGATTTTTGCGTTTAAAACCATCATAGCCAGCGTAACCCCAACGTTGTATGTGGATTGTGAGCTGTAATTTTGAATTGAATTGGATTTATTCAACATAATCAATGCACATTTTCAATCAATTGTAAACATACATGGTTGCAAGCCTAGCTACCACTAAAGTGGAACAGTGAAAATATAATTAAAGAATGACAATCAGACAATGTTGAAGGGAAATGCAAGAAGTTGTTAACTTATAAATTGCATTTCCAAAAATAAATAATTGCACTAGTTCCATATGAGATAAATGACTAAATCAAGCTAAGCCTTAACTACCCCAAAAGGTATGGTAGTTGATACAAAAATAAAATAATATACATATATAACATGTAACCATGTCACTAATACAATTAATTCACATTTCATATCTATACAAGAGTAAAGCTTTGTCATTTTTTTTAAATTTATAAATCGAATTGCACAACATCATATCAGCACACAGGTCAATACACAGGTCACACAACATTGTTAATATGTGAAAATCTCACTATGATGATTTATTTAATTGTTTAAACAAAGACAAAGATGTAAATAATCTTTGTAAAAATGTTGAATACGAGATGGACATAGTGTCACACTCCGAGATTATCCAGGCCATAAAATATCTGATAGACAGTAAGAGTTGTGGCTTGGCCGGTATTTAGGCAGAGCACCTTAAACATTGCAGTGGCATAATAATTCCACTGTTATCTATGTATTTTACTAGTTTATTTGTCCATGGTATTTTACCATATGATATATGTTGTACTTGTGCCCATTGTTAAAAACAAAAGTGCTAGCATATGTAGTAAGAGTAACTACAGACCAATCCCATTGTTTTAGCCAGTATTGTGTCCAAAGTCTTTGAAAAGTTAATTTATGGGCGTATTGCTTACAATTTGACTACATGTAGCAGTCAGTTTGGCTTCAAAACTAAGCACAGTACAGATATGTGTATATATGCCTTCCAGGAGGCTGTATTAATATACTGTAGTTTGAATAGTAATGTATACTCATGTTCTTTGGAACAAAGCATTTGATCGTGTAAATCACTATGTTCTATTTGAGAAACTCATAAAGTGGAGCATACCCTTGTATATAGTTAGAATTCTAGTATTTTGGTATACTACTAAAAAAATGCATGTACACTGGAAGTATATCATGTCAGACACTTTTTCTGTTACTACTGGTGTACGTCAAAGAGGAATTCTTTCCCTGTATCTTTTTTTGTGTCTACATGGATGATCTCAGTAAAAAATTAAATAATGTAAATGCTGGATGCATAATAGGTGCAGCATTAATTAACCATTTGATGTATGCTGATGATTTAGTGCTCTTTGCTCCCTCATCCTTGGGTTTATCAATGTTGCTGTCTGCCTGTTCAGATTATGGTTTAGAACATGATATCAAATACAACAGTACCAAAAGTAATGTTATGATATTTTGCTGCAAAACGTTCAGATATATATATACCAAACTTTGTGTTAAATGATGAAATATTGACAAGAGTTAATAAATGTAAATATTTTGGACTTGTTCTCACTGAAGATCTCAGTGATGATGATGATATGGCTAGGCAGTATAAGAGAATTTATGCTCAGGGTAATGCCTTGATTCGAAAATTCTATATGTGTACTGAAGATGTAAAATGTACTCTGCTTAAATCGTCCTGTAATTCATTATATACATGTCAGTTATGGTATATAAATCAGAATCAATTAGAACATAATGTGTTTAAATTGTTGTGCAATGAACTGAAGAATTGTAGTGCTATTTATGTTTGTGTCACGAGGATTACCCACCTGCAAAATGTTGATCATGAAAAATGTGTATAGTTTTATGACGTGTGTAGCTAAGTTGGGTAATGCAACATTACAAGGTATTATGAATAGTGATGCATTATACGCATCACCACTGGGTCATCACTGGAGAAATATGCTATATATTTATGGCTTTTAGTCGTTATAGTCTAGTCTTTACATGGATGTAATATTCTGGAATAAAATTATTGAACTGAATTGAATTGAACTGAATTATATACCTTGTACATAAACACAATGCTATTGAAATCCACCATTTCCTGTACAGCTAGTTTTCAGCTGATAAAACATCGGTCTTGTATGAGACCTATAGTCTGCTTTTAGACATATATGAACAGCTCTTTTCTGAATAATATGCAAAGGTTGTATCCGACTCTTATAGGTATTGCCCCAAATTTCACAACAATAATTTAGGTATGCCAATATGCGAGTACATTATAAAGAGTACAATGCAGAACTAGTCAATAAGTGTTTAACCCTATACATTGCAAATACATTTTTTTTATTTTATTTTTTATGAAGTTGATATGTTCACTCCAATTCAAGTGGCAGTCAATGTGTACACCAAGAAATGTTGTAACATGCACTCTATTAATGTAGACACCATTTATACTTACCAAATGATTGTTGTCACACTGTTTGTTACCAAATACCATAAAATTGGTTTTGGCAATATTTAAAGACAGCTTATTAACTTGAAACCATCTGCATAATTTGTCCAATTCATTTGATACTGTTTTACACACTTCTGTCAAATCCTTTCCTGAGTAAAATAAATTAGTATCATCAGCAAATACAGTAGATTTAATTAACAATGACACATTACACATATCATTAATATATATATATATATATATAAACAAAGCAGGACCCAGAATAGATCCTTGAGGCACCCCACGAGTTACATTCAGGCTATCAGAATTTGTGTCATTAATACAAACATATTGACTTCTATTCTCAAGATAGCTGCAGATCCCCATATTTTTACTATCCCTCTTATTCCATAATGCTCTAGTTTTTTTTACAAACGTATCAAAAGCCTTTTTCAGATCAGTGAAGACACCCACAGTAGACTTACAATCAGTGATGTGGACATATTTTTTTCTAAACCCATATTGGCTTTTATATAATATTTGTTTTTCATCTATAAATTACATCATCCTGTTGTGAAAGATCTTTTCTAGAATTTTTGAAAACTGATGGTAAAGATATAGGTCTATAATTTGTAAAATAATTCATATCTGAGCCATTTTCATACCTTCCGGGAAAATCCCTTTCTGTAACGAGGTGTTAAAATGTGTTCTAGGGGTGTTACTAGGTGACGTATTATTTTCTTAACTAGGCACATATCTATATCATCATGTTCTTTTGATTTTTTGCTTTTTGTGTTATTCACCAGTTTTAAGATTTCTTCTTCAGTTACAGGCTTTAGAAACAATGTATCCTCAACCTTATTGTATAAGTATCTTGTGAAGACATAATTGCCTCTAGGAATATTATTTGCCAGAGATAGCCCTATATTTACAAAAAATTATTGAAACTATTTGCAATATTTTTGTTGCAAGTAACTGTGGCTCCATTGCTACTAAATTCTACAGGGTATATTGTTCCCTTGGTTTTTTGTTAATTATACTATTTATTATTTCCCTTGTTTTTTTCTAAAAGTTCTGTATAGTGTTGTTTTTCACAATACCTTAGTAAGCTTGTCAGTTTGTTCTTATATATTTTTTATTTTTCTTCACTAGTAATTGATCTCTTCTTTAAGAACTGCCTATACAATAGATTTTTTTCTTGCAAGCTTGTTTTAATGAATTGGTCATCCATGGCTTGTCTGGCCGTTTGTTAAAAAATTTCTGTTTAACGATAGGTATAATTTTGTCAACTTTTCAGTAAATGTATTATACATCACATTTACATCTTTACTATTCAGTATTTTGTTCAAGTTAGTTTCCTTAAGCTCATTCATCATCACATTTATGTCCTGTTCATTCACTGTTCTCCTTTTGTTGTAGGTTATGTTGTTGCGCTTATTATGGATGTATTCCGTTATTTGGAAGATTGGCAAATGATTGCTTATATCATTTATTATCAACCCACTCTGTGTAGTCGATAAGTTGTTTGTGAATATATTATCTATCAGAGTTTTGGAGTGACTTGTGATTCTAGTAGGTGTTATTATCAAAGGGTGTAATCTAAGACTGTACAATTGGTCAATGAAGTTATTTGTAGCTTGTTCTAGCAACACTTGTGTGACACGTGTGTGGTGTTTGTGGGTACGTGTCTATCTATAACTAATTTTCATTCGTTCAAGCATATACACGTGCCAGACAGTTAACAGATTTGTCAGAATCACGCAATGGATGATTAATAGTGCGATTTAAAATTGATGGTGGCTTAAATAATAGAGACCACGATTCCGAGTTGACAGGGTGTTATACGTGTTTCGTCAATATACAATCGCGTAGTGTATTAAGGTTAATTTCTTAAAACAATAATAACACAACTCATTTCATAGACAGATAAACAAATATATACAATTAAAGTTAACTCCTAGGTCTAGTCCAGACATCTTCGCCGTCACGTTCCACGTTTCAACAGGTTTATCTGCCCTGGTTTATCACCACCCCTGGTTAGCGAGGATGAGTCCACATAATAACGCATTTAGCTGCAGTCCAAATTGTTGTTGTCAAGTATTGATTATGCATTCGTTACTAACGTTGTCGTTACATTTTTGGGTATCCAAAAAAGATTTGAAAGAGAAGTAAAAAAAATGTGCTTAACAAGTTCATCTATACCCAATAATTAATTAAATCGCGTGCGTGCGTGCGTGCGTGCGTGCGTGCGTGCGTGCGTGCGTGCGTGCGTGCGTGCGTGGTCTGTTGGTAAGATCACCCGACTGTCGATCGAGATGACGGTGGTTCGATTGCACCTATGCCGTTTCGAAGCTTGAGATGTTTCGTTCACCCCACTTTGCCTGTGTCTATAGACACTAACTAATAGACACTAACAGTTGGTCCCTTCTACCTGGTGTCTATGCAAGGGGAAGGAAAATATCACATGCAAGGAAATGGCAAAAACCTTGCGTGGACTCACTACCTCTAGAAAAGGAAAACTGTGACACAAACCTCTCCTACGTTAGCCCAAGACTTGGCTGTTTGGAGTTAAATGTCATAAGTCATTGCAGTGCTCTTACACGCATCACCTAGACGGCGCCAGCGTATGAATCTGGCTTGTAATATGTACACCCCAAATGTAAGTAATGGATATATAGCGTAGCGCTAGGCCCCACTGCTATACACAGAGATGTCACACCAGTGTATAGAATCGTATACGCATTAAACGTGCAATTTACTACTCCAGAGCAATGTTCAGGTGCGGTCTTGAAGAATGCACGTCAGCCACAGTCCAGCTGACAATACAACTGGAGATACTGATCAGCATCGTCGACTATATGAATACCGGTGAGATAGAGCTGACTGTCGACAACGTGGAGAGTTTGTTCAAGGCTGAACAATCTTAAGGTGGCCTGCGAGAACTTTATGTTGAAGCATGTCGAACCGGCCAACTGTGTCGGATTCTACAAATTTGCCGCTTTGTATCGACTCGACAAGCTGCAACGGAAGGCTAACCGAGCGATTAATTCCGAGTTCAAAACGGTAGCATTTATTGATGAGTTTAAAAATCTATCTCGCATTAAACTGATCGAGCTCATCAAAGACGATGATGTCAATGTTGAATACGAGGACGTTGTCTTCGAGTCTGTGCAGGATTGGGTCCGGTATGACATTGACAACAGAAAGTCATCCTTTGAGACCATCGTTGAACTTGTCCGTCTGCCATATTGTACGAGCAGCTACCTGCGGCACACGAAGGACACATGTGATCTGCTGACTCCCAAGTGCTTTGAATATGTTCACGAGGCATTGTCGTTCCAGGCAGACACAGCGCACCAACACGAGATCAGCAGTGGCCGCACGGTACCACGCACCAACACGAGATCAGCAGTGGCCGCACGGTACCACGCACCAACACGAGATCAGCAGTGGCCGCACGGTACCACGCACCAACACGAGATCAGCAGTGGCCGCACGGTACCACGCACCAACACGAGATCAGCAGTGGCCGCACGGTACCACGCACCAACACGAGATCAGCAGTGGCCGAATGAAGTCTTGTCTCCTGGTACTTGGCGGAATGACTCGTTCGACGGGCGAAGGCAATGAATCGGTGAAGTACTACCTTTGCCATTACTATAAGGAAGACACCAATTGTTGGGAGTCGAGCCTGCCACAGTCTGTTGGCAGGTTTCATAGCGCGTGTGTCGTGGACAGAGGCCTGCTTCTTACAGGTGGCCAAAATGCGATGGGCAGATGCTGGCTTTACGATTTGGGCACAAAGAAATGGGAGGCGATGCCACCACTTATCACCACCCGAGATTGCCACCGCTGTGTCTCGCTGGGCGACTGCGTGTATGTGGTGGGAGGGAGGGGTGTTGGCGGGGAAGTGCTTGCATCTTTTGAGTGTCTGAACCTTAAACGGCACCAGTGGATGTCCATGCCAGACATGTCACAGCCAGTACTCGCCCCCATGGTTGTCACTTACAGCAACAAGATCTTTGTTTTTGGTGGCCTTGATGCGCAGAACATAGCCTTGTGTTGCACACAGGTGTTTGATACGACACGGGGTCAGTGGAGCACCCTGGCAGCCATGCCAGAAGCGTGCAACATTGGTGCTGCTGTCACACTGGACGGCTTTATTTATGTGGTGGGAGGTCTTAGCTGCAAATGTCTGAAATATGGCCCAGCCACGTACTCCTGGACCAGGCTGAGTCAGCCGCGCAAGGCACACCGCAATGCTCCAGCAGTCGTGTGGCACGGCTGCATACTGGTGACAGGAGGTGGAACAACCATGCCAGAATCATCAGCCATCGAGCAGTACAATCCTCTCACAGACATTTGGTCTGACTGGAAAACAACACTAGATATGAAAACGATTTGCCATAGCATGTTCTATGTTGATCTTTATGGTAGATTGTGACAGTGGAAACTGTTTGCACGTCTGATCAACGCGTGAATTGCAACTTGAATCATACTCATCACGAGGTAATGAGTGTATCATAGAAATTGCAATTAAAATTTTAATAATACAATTATGGGACATGAAGCTAGGTAAGTTGGTTATTGTAAATAACATAAACGTGTATTAGTTTATATTTCTATTGCGCAAACTATGCAGAGTCCATCTCTGGTTGTGATTCTAAATCTGCTTTCTGTAAAGGTGTAATATGGAAGACGTATGCGAAACCTAGACAGTTTGTACATTTTAACAGTTTTAAACGCCTATCATGGTGATAAAATACAACATTGTTATACATTATCGAATTGCATGAGCAGTTTTGAATTCTGCAGGTTTTTGTTTATATAGGCAAATATAGTACGTAGGCGATATTTAGCTGCGCTTTGTCATGCGACACGGTGTCGCCCGACTAATTGGACAACTAATCGCTCGTGTGAATATGTTTTATGCTCCGATGATTACGGAAATACATTTGCTTAGCCATTGCTGAAAGGTTTTCCCTTCCATTGCATCATGACTGTTGAACGTATCCAGCCTCGGAATTGTAGGTGTTTCTGTCTACGCCAACCGCTGATTTTTGCGTTTAAGACAATTATAGTTCCTACTTAGTCTTCTTCGCTCAATGTAGAGCATAGGGCTGAAACAACTCTTTTCCAACGCACTCTGTTATTTACTGCTTTCTTCATCTCTTTCCAAGCATGGGCGTCAGCAGGGGGACGGTGGCAAGGAGGCCTGTTACCCCCTGGATCAGGAATTTTTCTCAGACGTATATTCGTGAGCTCAAAGTATGTTAACTTTACATCTTATGTCACCACTCCATTTTGTGTAGGCGGTCCCGTGAAGCGTCAGCACCCAATCAGCGTCATTATCGAGATTCTACACTAATTTTTTGGCCTAATTTAACTTTTCAGTGTGACAGTTGTGTCGATCTAGCAGTGGACCCGTCGTCGTTGGTTTGACGGGTAATTCATAGCCTCGATTGTCCAGGCTCCGCGCTGTGGCGCCACCGTTTGTCCCACACATCGCCTGGAAGCAATTTTCATTGTGACGGAAATTATGTACGCACTAGAGTCGGGGCGCATACATAAATAGCTAATTGCGATGTCATTCGGGCATTTGGCTAATTCATAAAATGAAAGTTCACTTTTATCAGTTTACATGATGCAATTCGAATTAACTTTAAACTTTGATTATATTGACACAGTTATCAGACTGAAAAGTTAAATCAGGCAAACAATTTTTAGTGAAGAATCTTGATAGCTGGGTAACAACGAGACCACGCCTCTGCGGCTAGACTCTCTTCTCGGCGAATTCACGAAGGCGAGCGAGAGTCGAATAAGCGAGACTAGGTAATTCGGGGAAACGCTATTTGAAGTTTGGCGGGGCGCGTCTAGTTCCCAGAAAGACGTCGACAAAGACTAGAAGTGGGACGAAGTACAAATGATTCAGCCTACATCCACACATGTCACATAATGAAAATCTGAAAGTTCCACGTTGCAGCAGGTTTATCAGCCAGGGGTAGTGTAGTACTACTACCACCCCTGGTTAGCGAGGATGTCTGCCAGGGACAGTGTAGTACTACTACCACCCCTGGTTAGCGAGGATGTCTGCCAGGGACAGTGTAGTACTACTACCACCCCTGGTTAGCGAGGATGTCTGCCAGGGGTAGTGTAGTACCACTACCACCCCTGGTTAGCGAGGATGTCTGCCAGGGGTAGTGTAGTACTACTACCACCCCTGGTTGGCGAGGATGAGTCCAGATAATAATACGACACATTTAGCTGCAGTCCAAATAGTTGTTTCAAGCATTGATTATGCATTCGTTACTAACGTTGTCGTTACTAACGTTGTCGTTACTTGTTGTTTGGTATCCAAAAGAGATTTGAAAGAGAAGTAAAAACATAAAATTGCATAAACAATTCATTTATGCCCAATAACTAATTAAATCGTGCGTGCGCGCGCTCGTTCGCGCGCTCGTGCGTGTCAATAACATAGATATGGTGTTAACTTTAAAACAGCAGTGTAATTCAGGAGTGTCTGTACCGGCAGAAAGTAAGAATGTGATTAAGATTACAATAACTTGTGTTGTTGTGTACCAACTTTAGATTTGAGTCCTAAACACGTATCATTATAATTAAGGTTCTCGCGGGTAAGCGTGTCTCCTGTCGTCGGGTCGACAGCCGCGGAACCTGTAATCAACAGGAGGCGCTGCTTCATCGATAAACGTATCATTCACTAGGCGTCACTACATGTCCCATGACATACTTCAATGGTTTTGCTGTTATCAAGTAGGAAATTATAATCGAGTCGAAGCTTTCGCATATCCATGGCCATAGGTAAGTCTTACTCCCCAAATCAGTTGTTATTTTATCCGATATGATTTTGAGAGTTTACGGATGTGGTTGTTTTGTTGTGATAGCCAGCACAACTTGATGTAACGTAAACTAAAATGGCTATTATTTTAGAACATTACTTTCGTTTTATCTAACCAACTGCCCAGTGGCGCATTTATGGGGGGGATTGGTCATAGGCATGACCTCCCGTTTGGCTTTACATTTTTACCGTATATTTCAGTTGCGCCGCTACATGGTAGCATGGGTAACTAGGCTTGCCCCCCCCCCGGCCTTCCCATTTGCGAGATCCTGGATACTTGTTATAATACTCGGGCACTGCCTGTGCAGTCAAAGCCACTTTCTAACTCCCAAAACTGAGCCATTTTGAATTCCAAAATTTCCTTAGCGACGAACTATTTTATGAAAATAAAGATGGAAGGAACCTCCTGATTGACTTTGAAAAACACCATAATTTGATGAACGGATCGCAATAGAACAATATAATTAAATGTGTCAGACAGTCGGCAATATTGTAAATTCAAGCGTCTCTAGCGCGAATTTTGAAATTCGACATTTGGTCGATTCTGACAGCGTTTAGACTCGTCCACGCGAGCGATTAGTTTTCCAATTGGTCGGTCGACACAGTGTCGCCCGACCAATTGTACCACTAATCGCACGTGTGAACACCCTCACAAAACCGATTAGCGAGGGCAATTTGTGGCGACAGGGTTCAGCCTACAGTTGATTTTCTTCTTAACGTTTTGCATAATTATAAGAAAACAATCTAAAAGCTGTTTACCTGCTGCTGTCATCATCCCATTGATATGCTGATCGAGTTTAGTCAAAATTAGACATTTTTAACTCTTGCAAAATGCCTGTATATGCGACATCCGTCAATGTTTACCAATATTGGCACACATGTCTAGTGGCCAAACAAATCCCAAATATCCTTCCGCCTATTAAAGTAATCTAAAATCCACCATTTTACTATCAACAGCTTCTACCAGAAAACCTGTCAATGTCCCTGCTAAAATGCACTTATGTCAGGTCATATGAATTTTTCAAAGTTCTTATATCCAAACTTAATATGCCCTACATTCGTCTGTGACACACCAGGAAGTCTAACCTCTACAATTTTGTCGCAGGAATTGTGGCTGGGTCCAATCTGGGCATCTGTCCGGCGACAGTGTGACGCAATTGGCCAATCAGCGACATCCGCGATTGAGTGCAGGTGTACCCGTCGTGTCCTTTAATCAGAACTCAGGTGGTGATTGGTGCCATTTGGTAGGTCGCAATTGCAGTGCCTAGTCACGTTGCTTGTATGAACGCAACACATAATTTAGCTGCGCTTTGTCATACATGGGGAGCGGTGGTCTATTGGTGAGATCACCCGACTGTCGATCGATAGGACGGTTTTTCGATTCCACTTCCGCCGTTTAGAAGCTTGGGAAATTTCGGTCAACCTGTCGTGGATTCACTACCTCTAGAGAGAAAAAACCTATGTTGGCCAAAGACTGGGCTGTTTGTATTTAAATGTGATAAGTCATGTCATAAGATAGGGTGTTGCCCGACCAATTGGGCAACTAATCGCTCATGTAAACGGGCCTTCAGCGGGGCACATATGTAACATTCCTGTTCTTCTTGTTTTGATGTTGCCTTTACTGAATGTGTTTGTAAATTATATATGCCTGTGTTGTAGCATCCGCCACAATGAATGACGAGACTTTTGTTGACAAGGCATACCAGAATGATTTCATGAAGGGTATGCAGAAACTACGACAGGACGAGGAGTATACAGATGTAACATTGCAGTCAGGTGGTGTACAAATCCGGTGTCATCGAAACGTTCTGGTAGTCGCAAGTGATTACTTCAGAGCAATGTTCAGGTGCGGTCTTGAAGAATGCACGTCAACCACAGTCCAGCTGACAATACAACCGGAGATACTGACCTGCATCGTCGACTATATGTACACCGGTGAGATAGAGCTGACTGTCGACAACGTGGAGAGCTTGTTCAAGACTGGCGACCTCTTACAGTTGAACAATCTTAAGGTGGCCTGCGAGAACTTTATGTTGAAGCATGTCGAACCGGCCAACTGTGTCGGATTCTACAAATTTGCCGCTTTGTATCGACTCGACAAGCTGCAACGGAAGGCTAACCGAGCGATTAATTCCGAGTTCAAAACGGTAGCATTTATTGATGAGTTTAAAAATCTATCTCGCATTGAACTGATCGAGCTCATCAAAGACGATGATGTCAATGTTGAATACGAGGACGTTGTCTTCGAGTCTGTGCAGGATTGGGTCCGGTATGACATTGACAACAAAAAATGTCATCCTTTGAGACGATCGTTGAACACGTCCGTCTGCCATATTGTACGAGCAGCTACCTGCGGCACACGAAGGACACATGTGATCTGCTGACTCCCAAGTGCATTGAATATGTTCACGAGGCATTGTCGTTCCAGGCAGACACAGCGCACCAACACGAGATCAGCAGTGGCCGCACAGTACCACGCACCAACTTCCGAATGAAGTCTTGTCTCCTGTTACTTGGCGGAATGACTCGTTCGACGGGCGAAGGCAATGAAGTGGTGGAGCACAACCAATGCCATTACTATAAGGAAGACACGAATTGTTGGGAGTCGTTGACGAGCCTGCCACAGTCGGTTGGCAGGTTTCATAGCGCGTGTGTCGTGGACAGAGGCCTGCTTCTTACAGGTGGCAAAAATGCGATGGGCAGATGTTGGCTTTTCGACTTCAGCACAAAGAAATGGGAGGCGATGCCACCACTTATCACCACCCGAGATTACCACCGCTGTGTCTCGCTGGGCAACTGCGTATATGTTGTGGGAGGGAGGGATGTTGATAGGAAAGTGCTTGCATCTTTTGAGTGTCTGAACCTTAAACGGAAAAAGTGGATGTCCATGCCAGACATGTCACAGCCAGTACTCGCCCCCATGGTTGTCACTTACAGCAACAAGATCTTTGTTTTTGGTGGCATTGATGCGCAGATCATAACCTTGTGTTGCACACGGGTGTTTGATACGACACGGGGTCAGTGGAGTATTCTGACAGACATGCCAGAAGGGTGCAACATTGGTGCTGCTGTCACACTGAATGGCTCTATTTATGTAGTGGGAGGCCTTAATCGCACATGTCTGAAATATGACCCAGTCACAGACTGCTGGACCAGGCTGCATACTGGTGGCAGGAGGTGGAACAACCGTGGCAGAATCATCAGCCATCGAGAAGTACAATCCTCTCACAGACACTTGGTCTGACTGGAAAACAACACTCGGTGTGAAAACGTGTTGCCAAAGCATGTTCTGTGTTGATCTTTATGATAGAGTGTGACAGTGGACACCGTTCACACATCTAGTCAACGCGTGAACTACAACTTGTATCATACTCACCACGAAGTGATTGTATCAAAGAAATTGCAATTTTAATAGTGATAATGCAATTACGAGACATAAAGCTAATGAACTTGGTTATTGTAAATAACACAAACGTGTATTATTATTTTTTTCTTTTGTGCAAATTATATGGAGAGTCTATTTCTGGTTGTGACACTAAATCTGTTTTCGGTAAAGGTGTAATATAGAAGACGTATGCTAAACCTAGAAAGTTTGTACATTTTGAAACTTCCCCCCCCGCCCCCAGCCCCATAGTGACACTCCTCCCGACTACACCACAGGACGCACCAAAATTTTTTGGAGGGAAACAACGCGCGAAAAAAATCACGGGCGACACACTCACGAACAGCGCGGGCAGAAAATGTAAACATACATATCATGTGAACAAATCAGTATCGTATGTCAACAACACATTCAGTAGTTATTTACCATCAAGGCCACGGTATTCCTGACTATAAAAGAAGACAGTCTTCCTCGCTGCCGCCAACACCTTCGCGTCTGGTACGAAGGCGGCAGGGCGCACATCTGTATTAATTTTCACAGAAAACAAAGCACACGTAGTGTCCTGAGCTATCTCGCTCCTAAAGTTTGTCTCTGTCTTTTTGATGCTAAAGGTCCGCTCACTGGCGTCATTCGATAGTGGCACGACAAGGAATGCGAGCATTACCTTCGCGAGGATAGCAAATTAACCTCGTCATATGCCACTGCCGTCACAACGGAGAGCCATCTCTCCTCAGAAGGCGTCCAGCTTGGTCACACCATGGGAGGGCGAAGGGCGCCGTCTGGCTCAAGTCGGTGACGCGGTCGTTTTGCGCAGGTGTCAGGGCTCGCTGTATTATCTGCGTTGTCTTGGTGCGTCCTGGATATGTCACAAAATGTATAAAAAATATAGTCATTCATTCATCCATTTATGTAAGTGAAACGAAGAAAATACAGAACGAACGATACCGAACAAGATATAATCCATCACACAGTCCATCCATTATCGGCGCTAGAAATAAATAATAATCATATTTTGACATCAAGAAAATCATTACTCACATTTATTATGGGCCTACACAAAACCATTCAAACTCGCTACCAAGGTCAAAGCATATATTCCCACGAACAGTACACCATTATACGATGGCAATATTCGGTCGAACCATTGAACATAGGTACTTGGGTCTAACAAAAGTCGAGCTTGATTGCCTCGATGCGTACCACCATTGTCACTTGTTGTCTATTCCATTGAAAGAGAATGTACACTGATAGATTTACCTTTAGGAAAACACATGCATCATTTGTTTAAAGTTCGTCATTAATGAGATCAGAAACTATAGTCAAACCAACAAAAGATTTTCTAAAAAAATGGTAATGGACATGCGCGAAAACGGTACTCACGTCATTTCCGCCCTAGATGATGCGTAAAACGTGATCATTTCAAACCACCGACCTGTGCGAAAACGGCATTCATGTCATTTCCGCTCTAGACGAAACGTCCCAAATTAATATTTTAATTGGTTTCAACAATGTTTCCGTCCGCCTCTAACTACGCTACACCACAGTCGCAAACTTGGTCTCTGCAAGCCACTGACACATTAAGCCTTCTCTTGCACAATCGCCAATTGTTTTGTTTCAGGCTTACTCTACTCACTGGAAAGACTCATCAAAAGAAAACTGCGATTATAGATTATTTGAGTCAGGCAACAATGTGGTGAAAACTGCATGATTGTTAGTATATTAGTTATTTTTATTTAATTTTTAAATAGGGGAGATAATTTAGGAACACCCTGTATAACACGCATGCTCGTAGGCACTAGCTGTGAATGGAAGGGAACCAAAATAGGTGAATGTATAGCATAACATAGCGTTCATATCTACAATGTACATGCGAGGATTTTGTTCTTCAATGGGAATGCTTCTATGTATATAACCATCACATTCTGCGCCATGTCAACGTTTTGGAGGATGTTGTCTCCGGGAGTGCTTTTTGAAAGGATCAGGACCTTGCAACTTGTACCTGATGATACAGGTCGGTTTCATTGATAGTGTATAAAATAAGCTGAAACAATGGCATCATATTTTGAAATATATTTATATTTATTCATTGAAATAATACCTTTTTAGAGACCTAATTAAGCGCAACGTGCATTGGTTGCCACTTTTGCACTGAGCCTATAATGTAGCGCCTTGGACCATACTGGTGGTTTGTGGTCGTTTCAAGCTCAATGTCAGATTTGATCACAATGCAAAAGTGTTTGCGAGAATAAATCTGCATTTCATTTAGTGCGTCTTGTTTCCTATACAATAGTTTTCATTGCTCATCCTTTACGCCGACAATACAATACATTACAGCAAATTTGTTATACCCCATTTCCACACAAAGAAACACCTTTTCGTAGAAAGAAACCCCCTTTATCCTCTACAGACACGCTTTTCCTTCGTTTTTGGAACGCACAAGGGTCTCCAGAAATGTCATCACTGAGCCCCCCACCCGGAATTTAATACAGCGTCTTGAAACACGGTTATTTCGAGTACTTCCAAAATATGGCAAAAATTGGTAATACATTAATGGTTTGCCTAAGTCATAGAGATACGCCCATGCACAGACTAGACAACAAAACACGAAAACGCTTTAGAAACAACTGATGATATTAAAAAACAGTATTGCCCACACGGAAAATTTGTCACGTAAACTTCCAAATGCGAAGACAAAATTATGCCACTGAACAATGCTTGGCTTACAAAGTAATTAACAAGTCTGCTAAGAATGACGACTGTACGTACAATATATACCGTTACGACATTCCCCGCTTTTTCGCGTCGATAGGAACAAATAATACTCGTCATATGGGAGCCATGACCGCATTTCACTGCCGGGGCCAGGTGCGCATTTCATACGCACTGTCCCGGTGACTGGCCCGTAGTTATACCCGCCGTTGGTTTGTAAACTTTGTTACAGACTGTGCAAGAAATAAAATAAAAAAAACATGGCTGAAAATGTGTAACATTTAGCACAATACGGAGTGATAAACAGTGCAGATATGAAGAAGGACCCGAAAAACCTACACACGCCGAGGGCGTTTAGATTAGGTAATAAAGAAAGATAACATTTGTATGTGAGCGATAATATGATCAGCGTTGTGTTACCAGATGTGTTTATGTTAGACGGTGTATTGTTAGCTAAAGCCTATACTAATACTATGCTTATGGTGAACCTGGACGAGCGTGCAGCCAACTTTTAATACACAAGAATACGTGCATATAATTATAAAAGTTCATAAGAAGGTGTAAGTTTCCTTGCTTGGCCTTTGCGTGGGGTCTGGAGAGTAGAGTAGACGGTTTACTGTTTAGTGTGGAATGTATTTACATACAGTCATGTTATCAACACAAGCTATTTCACTAGTATAGTCAAACGTCTAGAATAATAAACGGCATTTGGCCTAAACTGTTTTCTTCGGATTGTCGTTTCTTTGAGGAGCATTAAAAATTACGTGGTGTACTTTTGTATTGTAAACAAATATGTGATTGGTATAATGGTATTTCTAACTTATCATCTTCCTTCCTAGTTCGTGCATAAGGCAATTAAGAGGAGATGAAATTGAAATTTTTAAGATATTGAATGGGTATGAAAATATTCATAGAAATATTTTTTTCTCACTCAAGAAAGATAATAGACCTAGAGGTAATGAGGTAACATTAGTAAAGGATCACTGTAGATTGGATATCAGGAAGTACTCTTTCTCACAGAGGACAATCAATAAATGGAACAAATTATCCACATATTGTGTAACTGCTAGCAGCATGAATATGTTTAAAAACAAGGTTGACACATATCTCAGGAGGGCGGGTTACAAATAGATTAAAAATTGTTGGACTCTCGATAAACCAATGGCTTCCTTGTCCACTTGCCGCCTTTGCCTTGGATGGCAATCTTGTTAAATCTATAAGGCCACATGGTTTGTATTAATTAACACTACATAATTTTTTCAAGAGACTTGCTTTCGGCTAAAAAAACACTTGTAATATAATGTTACCAGGCTGAAAAGTCAAGTACAAATAATGCAACAGTTAAAAAGTATTATAATGCTAGTACGGAAAGGTGAAAGAATCTGGTAAATAACCCAAGTAATATTGATTTGATATTTATAAAATACAAGCCAGTTTTGCAATGAAATTCCACTTCTTATTATTCATAATTACCTGTTAAGTTGAAGGAGGGGCCTGTCAAAACATTGACTCTCGCTAACAAGGTTAAATTTATGTTTAGAATTCATACAGCTACTCAGTCCTCTGCCAGAGTCAAACACTGTTTGTGGACATTTTTCCTTCATTTTTATTATTTAAAGTTGCTGACTTATGATAATGCGACTGATTGGTGAATGAAACACAGAACTGCTTGTGAAGTTCTGACAATGACTTATTGTCACTCAAAGGTATAATTTTCTCAGTTTTATTCTTGGCTTTCATAGTTATTGTTTCACTCGTAACATTGTCACAAAGATTTCAGAACTTCACGGCTAATTTTCGGTGGGAAATTTAACATTTGTCATCCCTTCCCTGGTTGTTTATGTCCATGAGATTGGCCAAAATAGTTTTAAATTTTATTAGTTATTGAACTTATTTGGTCAAGGATATAATTTGAAACGGCTAATACTATTGAGCACATACATATATATATATATATATGTGCCAGGTGGGAACACATTTTTAAACAGGAGACAACAAACAGAAATATACAAATCAATCAAATTTATATTATGGCTTTTTTCATGCGAACAGCTTTGGGCCCCAGTTTTGGTGGCGGACCACTAGATTCTGAAAAGTGGCCCTTACTAATTTTGGGCTAAATTCTATCCATGCGCTAATATTTATCACAAAATTGTCAGATTTTGTGTATTGGCAGTGAATGATTCTGACAAAAATTTTAATTAGATATATATATTTAAGAATTTATTTTTATTTTTAACAAATTGATATTAATGTTTTTGCAAGCACATATGTAGTTGTTTGTCAGTTCATTGTATACATTGGCAAACCATGTAATGAAAATTGTGTTAATATATATATAACCATTCTAAGTCTGTACAATGTCATAAAATCTAAAGTTATTTGTTTCAGCTCACCAGACCCTTGCCATCACAGCATTCAACTTTGAAACTGAGTCTTTAATAGTAAGTTGCATTCCGTTATTATTTCCTGAAACGTCTCTCAAGCAATAATTCCACTGTTCATGACTATAAATTGTTTGTTCTAAAGATACACAGTGAAGCAGGCATGGCATGTTTTTACATATATGGCTTCAACATTTGATATTTCTGCTGGTTGTAATACATAATAATGAATAGTTCTGCTTGACTGCTATGTAGTTCTTAATATGCTTGTTTTGTAAAATAAACACACTGTCAGGTTGTCACATGCATGCCCGCACATGTGCGCGTGAAGACACACAAACGTTTTATATAGTATTGTAGAAATTATAATTATATACTTTTTAGGGTTATGTTGAGCTGTTGATCTACCCCTTGAGACCCGACTTACGACGGGTGAAGATCAACAGTAAACAGTGTTGTATCCTTTTTGGCAAACTGCACAACTACCAGTTGGAAAGTTTGGATTGACACAGTGTAAACATGCTGGCAAGATTTTATCTGTTAAATGTGCTCTCAAATCTCATTTAAAACTATATGCCTGGTTTATCAGTGCATAACTTCAAATAATGCTTTTGGGATTATTCGTGTAATCTGGTTGCCCATTGAATAACACTTTGGAATTATACATGTGATCTGGTTGGCAATTGGATAACATGTTGGGATTATATGACTTTGTGTGATCTAGTTAGCCACTGGATAACACTTTGTGATTATACATGTGATATGGTTGGCCATTGGATAATGCTATTATTACTGTATAAAAAATGTGTACAATTAAATTCCAGAGAAAATAGGTTTAGTGTGGTCTATAAAAATGCTTCCTGCCCTCATCCCATACATTTATTTCTGGAATAGCCCTGAAGAAAAAATGCACCTTTTAGTGATGTGAATTGTCATGTGTTCACCCTTAACTCTGCTCAAGGCATATATCGCGTGTCCATCAATGAAATGTGGGATGCTTCATTTTCCTACAATGATCCAACCCTTGAGATCTGTCAGGGAGACAGCAAGCAGTACGTACAACTTGTCTCTTTCTGCATTAACATGGAAATTCTCCACTTAAGAGGGATTTTATTCTTTTTCGATTTGGCTAATCTGTAGATTTATGATAGAGACATACATTTTTTAATGTTTGGGCTGTTGAAAATTGTAGTTTCCATGGCAAAGATATAAGGTTACAAACAACTTAACATGTGAACTATTAAGTGTCTTAGTTTTTATAGATCTACTAACAATAGAGCTATATTTAGAATTTTATGTCTATGTCTTCTTTTAAAGTATGATCAATAGTTCTATGCAATGGAGAAAGGTTAAGCAAAAGGTTTTTATATATTTTTTTAACACCAAATATTTTCACATCTAGATGACCCTGCTAAATTTCATGTAAAACATTCTCAAAAATATACAGTATTTGCATAATATATGTCTGACATTGCAGGCATAATATCTGTCTGGCATTGCAGGCATAATATCTGTCTGGCATTGCAGGCATAATATCTGTCTGGCATTGCAGGCATAATATCTGTCTGGCATTGCAGGCATAATAGTTTTTTTGTAGGAAAATGTTTAGCAACCTGTTATTAGTATTGAAGGTGCATGAAAATTAATTTGAAGAAATACATAATTATGAGAATAAGACCAATGGCAAACATGTTTGCATGGCTTGTTGGACTAACTTAATGTCATACAACTTGGTTCAAACATGTTTGCATGGCTTGTTGGACTAACTTAATGTCATACAACTTGGTTCAAACATGTTTGCATGGCTTGTTGGACTAACTTAATGTCACACAACTTGGTTCAAACATGTTTGCATGGCTTGTTGGACTAACTTAATGTCATACAACTTGGTTCAAACATGTTTGCATGGCTTGTTGGACTAACTTAATGTCATACAACTTGGTTCAAACATGTTTGCATGGCTTGTTGGACTAACTTAATGTCATACAACTTGGTTCAAACAAAAAACACATCTAGACAAAATAAAAATGACAATGAAGAAAGTTTTCAAAAGCACACATATTTCGAAATGTATTATTAAAAAAAGCCAATATTCAGTGTACTCATAACAGGTTTACAAATAACGGATGATGTAACTTGTTTTCACAAACCAAGTAAAATATGTTGAATTCTGCAAAATGTGTGAAAATGTTGACACATTATTTGTTGACAAATGCGACTTTGATTTGTTTGAAGACGGAATATGGATTTCTTCGAGCACTGCCACACTATGGCAACAAAAACTGTCGATGCAGAGAATGCTAATGGGGAAATTACAATCAAGATGCCACCTGAAGCTAACCTCATCATTACAGGTGTGAAATTAATTAGACGTTCCAGGTATTCATCTGAAAAAGATAGACAATAAAATATGTTCATACAGCTGTTAAGGTTTTTGCTATGATTATTAGTTTCTATAGGTTATGTATGTACGTTATTAGCAGTAAACGTAACTTTGATGATATTGTGAAAGTGAAATCCTGCAGGTATGGCATTCATGTATTTTACAGAGATGAAGCCATTTCGGGTGTGCATTGAGTTCTCCCTGGAGCAGCCAAAAGGCGGCATCAAATTTGTGGTGCCTGATCTGGATGGAACGATGCTGGAGCGCGGAGCACACTTATTTACCTATGGACACGAGAACTCCTCGAGGTTATTCATCTTCTCTGTCATTCTTACTTTGCTCTTCATTATTACTCTGTGCAGTCAAAACAGTGACATGCATTTCCAGCAAAAACTAAATATTTCTCCTGACGTTCACCAGATAGTGAATCATGTCTGAGTCACTCACTAGGTGGCATCACAAGTTTGTGGTGCCACATGTGTACCACTACAAAACAAGTCCTGAGAGCATAACTGCAAAATTTCTTTTTTGAGAATTGTACGAATAACGAAATGTTGCAGATGCGAGAAACATAAATTATTCATGTTAAGTTTATTCTTTGTCTACCCATTAACTGCTCCGGGGTTCAGAGCAATGTCTGGTTAATCCACTTTCATGGTGGTTAGAGGTTTGTTAGAATCAATCAGTCTTATCAACTATGATAATATGTCATCTCCTCACAGTGTTTTTCCCAGTTCACACTGCCTGTGTGGGTCTTTTACTATCCACCCTTAGTTGCCCTGCTCTTGTTGAAAATGATTGGCCAGTCTCTATGTGAAAGTGTTCACCCGCCTCACAGCCAAGCAGCAGCCCCAAAGCCAACTTATATTTAATATTGTTAGGGCCGACATATCCCACTTCTGCAGACATGAATCGGGTTTGTGTATTTAAAAGGTCAATAGTCGTATATCGTGTCTTTCAATGTAGCAGAAAGATGAGGGGGAAGTTAATGAAAAATGCAGGGAAGAAGCTTGAGCAAGAAATACATTTCACAACAAGGCTGACATTTTACTGACATTTTATTTTATTTTGATATTTTACTGCACAATTCATGCTTTATGTATATACACATGATTGTACGTATGTTAATATTGTAATAATAATTAGATTTTTTTTCTTTAAAAACAATTATTTATAGTCTTTAATTAATAGTAATTTTTTTTAATCTTATTTAACTTTTCATTCTATTTGCTATTGTGCACATATTAATGCTATTGAATTTTTTTTTATGTAATTAGATTATATGCAATTTCTTTTTATGTGAATTAGTTTTTATATGTAATTTGGTTATATTACATTGTGTATGCAATTGTATTCCTGTACAGCACTTCGAGCATTTTTTGGGGGGAATTTGTGCCTTATAAAAATAAATATTATTATTATTATTACTGTGCAAAGATTATTCATCTATAACCATGTTTTAATTTATACAACAATGTGAACTGAGTGAACAAAACTACCCAAACTTAAAAATGGCAGAAAAAAGATTTCAACCCCGGTCCTCTTGATTTAAGATTCCAATGTAAATCTGCAACTAGCCAAGTTGCCTGGCGTGGCACGGGAAAAAAGCAGCCACTGCAAGAGCTTATGACTGCACTACCAAGTCATGCTAACAATTATACATAACTATCTCCACCCCTGGGGGAATAAAAAATATTTATGTTCGAACTATCCTCATGGGCCCCCGGACACACCCACACAATTTCAGCCCCATACATGTAAAGCTGACAGAGATATGTTGGAACATACTGAGTCACAAACTAGTTTATAGCATAGAAGCAGTAATGTTCATTATCAAATTTATTACCGTATTCTACCTAATAAGCGCACAGTGCGTTCTCAAAAAAAATTGGGCCGTGGAAAAATGTCAAGGAATCTGTTCTTACACCAAAATTCTTTCTCTAGACAATAAGGTAACTGTTTAACACTAGTGATGTCACTTGGTGACTAGTGTAGAACAACTGAAAAGTGGTGCCAACTGTTTAACACCAGATGGTGATATTTTTCACTAGTCAAATTATAATAATTCTGGATCCTGCTGAATATAAAGAGGGTGTATGCTAATTAGGGCATATATGCTTAATAAGTCGAATATAGTATGTAGTATTCAGCAAGATTACAGCGGTCATGTGGATGTGCTGCAGACTGTGGTTCCCGTGTCTAGACAGCTACTCGGAGGTGTGTACATGGAAGCTGGAGTTCAGTGTAGACATCTACCTGACGGCCGTGTCTTGTGGGGACCTCATAGAGACGGTGTACACCCCGGACCTGCGCAAGAAGACCTACCATTACTACCTGTCAGTGCCCACGGCTGCGCCAAACATTGCTCTTGCAGTTGGGTAAGTCATGGGTGGATCTTCACATATCAGTTTGGAATCTGTACAATGTTGATATCATGTTACAATTTGGTCTTTAAAGTTATTTTTATGACCGCCATGTCAGTTTCAAGATTTGTTTACAATTGAGTATCAGTAATATTTGGATATAAAATAATCTGGTCAGTCTAATTAAAGCACAGTTTTTTATTATTTTGTTGTTTTTATGCAAATGTAAATTAACTGAAAATGAGATGCTTACCATTATGTAGTTATGTTTGTTATACAAATGTAAAGTAACTGAAAATGAGATGCTTACCATTACGTAGTTATGTTTGTTATGCAAATGTAAAGTAACTGAAAATGAGATGCTTATCGTTCCATAGTTATGTTTGATTTCGTTCCATAGTTAAACATTTTAAAAAGTTCATGAAGCTTGCTAAAAATTTCAGCAACACTTTGTACAGCACAGCAAAACACGACAGCACAACAGTTACAAACAATACCTCTCACGACATCACCTTGTTTTTATTTGATCCTACAGAAAATTTTAATAAAATTATTCATTTTAAGCAGGTGACAGTAACGGGTTTATTTATTTCATTTTGGTTTGTAGTTGCTAATTTCCTTAGATTATGTAAATAGTGGAATAGTTCTGAGTTTGCCACATTATTGGTTTGTTACCCGTTATTTCATTTTGTTCTTATCTCCATGTAGCTGTTTTGTATTTATGTCTTGACTACTCCACAGGCCGTTTGAAGTACTTGTTGATCCCAACATGCATGAAGTGACCCACTTCTGTCTTCCGCATCTACTGCCCATACTGAAACATTCCACAGCGTTCCTGCACGAAGTAAGTAAACAAATATAAACATAAATTTTTCAACACATTGACATTTCTCAGAAAGCACACTGGATTGATTTTCGTGATAGTTGTTCATTCCATCATAAAACCCACTGGCTTGGCTTGATGTTTTTCTGTAATGTTCCCAATCAAAAAAATCCTCTCATACCTAGGTTGTGTTCCAAAGTTTTTCCAATGTCATGTTATGAGAACTGAGAAATCCATTACCTTGTTGTAATGATTATGTACATTGCATAAATCCACCACACATTTTAGTCTCTTGCAGCAAGCAGGCAACAAACAGTAAACGTATTTGGATGACTTTTCTCCTTATAATCTGTGTACACCTCTAGTTGTGTCTCAGTAAAAAGTTTATATTTTGGAAGCCGAGTGACAGGCAGTCAACCACTGACAATAACCAAGAACAGAGTTCATGGCAGGCCGTAAAAACACCTCCAGACATGGCACCAGAATAAGGCAAATTTAGTTTGATCATGTTTCTTCCTATTGTCATAAGCCATAAACACATTGTTGCTTTACACAACAGGCGTTTGAGTTCTACGAGGAGCTTCTGTCCAGTCGGTTCCCTTATTCCTGCTATAAGCAAGTGTTTGTCGACCATTCATTTGGTGACATGATGCCCTTTGCTACTCTCACCATATTCAGGTATGTTGCTCTTGCCAACCACAAAGCTGTGATGTATACCAGCATCAGAGCTCTTTACTAGGGGTGATCATAACCCACCATAAAACTGAATCCTGTCTCTAAGAAATGTTGAAAATTTTTATGGTTTTGCATGTTTTCACTTTCAGTGTATTTTCGCACTATGCCACTTTTAGCATGTCAGACATATATTTGTTAACATTACTAACCTTGAACATATCCTATTTAAGATAATCTGCCTCCTTTGGAAAGAACATTTGTTGTATCTAAACATGTCAGTGGAAGTGTTGTAGAAAACTTGTATTTCAATATATAATGGTGTCCAAACTGCTACAAAAAGGTCATCTGTTTGCCAACATGTCTGATGAGTTGAAATGTTAATTCAGTCAGCCCTGTGTTGCAGCACCAACATTCTACACACAGCAAAGATCATCGACCAAGCTCCATTGTCAAGACAGATCATGGCTGAAGCCATTGCCAAACAGTTCTTTGGCTGCTTCATAGCAATGCATTCTTGGTAGGTATCAATTACTATGGTCATTCCATATGCAATCAAACAAGAAAAGGCCAAAATGTTCTTGACCAAGTTCAGTTTTAGAGAACGTTGACATGAGTGGACGTTAATGGTTTTGATGATACGCTGCACATTTTTTTTCAGTATTAGACATAATTATCACAGGTGTGATATATATGTTCACATTGAAAGGCCATTCTAAGTGTCATGCATCAGAGACATTTCTTCTAGGTCGGATGCCTGGCTGCCGAAGGGCATTGCTGGCTATCTGTCAAGTCTCTACAGGAAGACATCATTTGGGAACAATGAATACAGATACTGGGTCTCACAAGTAAGCCATTGTTTCACTACTATTGAATAGTATATAATTTCATATGATGTAATGTATGTTTTGGATAATATTAAAATCGTGCATACCTATTATTAACTGATTCAGTAGACTAAACTAGATTTGTCATCATAAAATGTAAATTACGTGTAAACTAAGAGCTGCTGTATCCTTAATTAATGCTTCAATTTCAGATAATTTATTGACCTGAAAATGATAATATGATAATATAGATTGATCTTAGCTGTGGCGTTAATAGTTTTCACCAATATATTGTCTATAGTTGAATACCATTACTTGGCTGACATAGATAATTACCACTGTTGTTGACATCTGTCAGGATTATCTGGTTTGATTGTGAGAGAAAGATACCCTCTGTGCCAGTGTCCATGTTCTCTCTGCCCCAGGACTTGACCGCCATCCAGCAGTATGAGCAGAATGTGGGTGGCATTGTGCTGGACCCGTCGCATGCGAAGGAAAGCAGCATGTACTTCTCCACTAAGTATCCTCACACTATGCTGCCCCTGTATGCCGACATGTACGACAGGAAGTCGGGGCTTATCATCCGCATGCTCGAGATCAGAGTCGGCCAGGAACTTCTGCTGCAGGTACCAACTCAACAATGACTAGTTATTATTTCAGACACTTATGTATATGTAATAAAATATGACCACCGTTCATTATCACGCGCTGGGCTGACCCTCTGGAACACCCTGCCTGAAGACCTGCGGCTGATTGAGTGAATGAAACATCGTGAGACTCACTATTTTAAGCTTGCATTTAATGTCTAGTTTTATGTCTTACACATCCGTTTTACTCTTCTATCATAATATTTATTATTTTAATTGTCTACTAGCTTATAAAATGTTTATTAATTCTTATTTGAATGTAATTATTTACCATTTTTTTATTGTTTAACTACCAATGATATTTATATATATTTAGTATTTTATTGTAAAATGTAAACACTTCTAAACAGGGTCTTACTCTGGATATGAGTGCATAAATAAAGTTTATTATTATTTTATTAGTATGTAGTGGACTTGTGCTATGTAATACATGTCTGGGCCAAACTATTTCATAAATCCGATGGTCCTTATTTCCAAGGGTACTAGGGAGAGTGACCAGCAGTGCAGGGCAGAGCGGGAATATCAAAGTTTTAAGAGGTTGTTCTTTCTCCTTACATCTGAAGTTCATGTAGTGAAAGGCCGTTGTGGACTATTATGCAGTTCATTCAGCTTTATTCTGTATTCTGCATTCGCCCATAATTCACTGTCTGAGGCTGGCAGTCGGAGGGATTCCGGCATCAACAGCAGCTTGGTTTTTCCAAAACTACTAGGTAACATATTTTGTTATCCATGATAAAAAACAAATTCCAATCATTCCTATACATTTAAATATTAAATAGGTGTGCCACTGAGGACATACCAGTACATAATAAAGTAAGGAAACTTCTGAAATGTTGAAACTCTGTCATGTCATTATTGCCATCCTTACAAGAACCAGTCTCGCACACAGTGGGAAATCTGAGACAACTGAGGAACAGTGCCAACTGACCTGAAGCCACTCACTATATTGGCTAAAGGGGGTTAATAGTTACAAACTAACTGACCTGAAGCCACTCACTATATTGGCTAAAGGGGGTTAATACTTACAAGCCAACTGACCTGAAGCCACTCACTATATTGGCTAAAGGGGGTTAATAGTAACAAACTAACAGACCTGAAGCCACTCACTATATTGGCTAAAGGGGGTTAATAGTAACAAACTAACAGACCTGAAGCCACTCACTATATTGGATATAGGGAGTTAATACTTATAAAGCAAGAGGGAAGTTACTAGGAACATTTTCAAGAGATCACACGGAGCACCAGGGACAGGCGACAAGGAAGAAGGAGAGATCACACGGAGCACCAGGGACAGGCGACAAGGAAGAAGGAGAGATCACACGGAGCACCAGGGACAGGCGACAAGGAAGGAGGAGAGATCACACGGAGCACCAGGGACACACGACAAGGAAGAAGGAGAGATCACACGGAGCACCAGGGACAGGCGACAAGGAAGAAGGAGAGATCACACGGAGCACCAGGGACAGGCGACAAGGAAGAAGGAGAGATCACACGGAGCACAAGGGACAGGCAACAAGGAAGAAGGAGAGATCACACGGAGCACCAGGGACAGGTGACAAGGAAGACGGAGAGATCACACGGAGCACCAGGGACAGGCGACAAGGAAGAAGGAGAGATCACACGGAGCACCAGGGACAGGCGACAAGGAAGAAGGAGAGATCACACAGAGCACCAGGGACAGGCGACAAGGAAGAAGGAGAGATCACACGGAGCACCAGGGACAGGCGACAAGGAAGAAGGAGAGATCACACGGAGCACCAGGGACAGGCGACAAGGAAGAAGGAGAGATGTTAGAGTGTAATCTCCAGAGTGACAAGGAAAGACAACTGTCTGTTTAAACACAGAGTCATGACAAACACAGAGAAAAGGAACCTGAGACGAGGGCTTCTTCAAAATAAAACTCAACCAATGTTGCTGACTGTATGTGTTATTTTTATAAATGTTATGTAATATCGACAGTCAATCGAGGCATATTGCATTGCAGTATTGTTCTAATAAAACCATGATTTATGTGATAGAGTAACGTTGAAGCAGGAGTTTACTAGCTGGGTCACTGCCTTCAGGTGTTTAACAAACTGCTTGCTCTGGCGATGAACGCGGCGCAGCAGAAGTTCACATCAAACACGTGGTCAAACATGTCATTGGCAACCATCACCGTAAGTCTGTGTTTTCTTTTTCCAACATTAAATAGTAATGGCCTGTAAGGAATGTTTGTGCATGCAAATCTATGGTTATTTAAATAACTAATTAATTGTATTTTCTTTTAATTACCACCTAATTAAAAAAAATTATCAGACTTTATTGCTGTAAGGCATATGTGATTTTACATGTTTCATATACTATGTTATTACTACTATGTATATTTTTTACTGCATTTTATGTTAGATAATCTTATTTGAATTTAGATGTGTCTATCTAGATATATTTATCATTTTTAACTACACACACGTTCATTAGGTAGATAAAATATTTATTTTATGAGTGGTTATAATGATGATTATTATTATTAAATCTAGTTTCACTATTGTGATATTGAAACTATGTCGCATCTAGCATTTCAGCCTCAATTCAGCATTATGTTCTGTGTAGGATTTTTTTTTTAAAACTTTGCATTTATTTTTGTTTCCTGTGCTGTGTTTGATTTTCCACATATTTTAATTTGAAATCATATATAAGATTTGTGTTAGAAATAGTGTTGTTGCAGTTTCTGAAATGTATTTCCACTGTAACGGGAAAGGACATTCAAGCCTTCATGGAACAATGGGTGTATCCTTTACGATCGGCAATTCACTGAAATTGTACATCGTGTAATGACTTGTAATACCAAGACGTAATAATATATCTGGACTGTATCCAAATTGTTGATTCTGCAGTGTGATCTTATACATACTTGGTTGTCTCACAATTACAAAGTTTTGTATTTGTTATTTCTGGGTCATGACACAAGCCAACTTTATATTTTAAAATGAAAAGTTTTGAAAGGTAGCATAAAAATCTTTATTAAAATCCCGCTTCATCAGACATTTTCGATGAAATATTTCAATGTTTGTTGTGATCGACGCTGCAAGAAGAGTAAAAAAATATTATGAGTTTCCGTGACCATCGCCAGACACCAGAACGGCTGCGCACGATTCTGCAGCAGTTTCATTTTCAATCGTAAGCGCAATGTCGTTGAGCTTCAACTTCGACAAGAGCTTGCGTCAAAGGGTGCGCTCAAGTATGCTGTAAGTTTGTCAGACTGTGTCAGGATGTTGCATGTGTAATGGCACTAGGGCAGTAATAATGATGTCTCCTGCTGTTAGCCACACCAACCACTGGTGCAGATTCTTGGTGAAATATGTAGCATTGTCACTGGAAGACATCAAACTCAGTATTTGTATTGATTTTTGTGATTTGTGATGTGATTTAACATGCAAATAGTTTCACCAGAGATTGATGTAAACAGAAGCCGCAGGTAATAAGATGATTTTCTAGCTATGAAGCAGCATTGTATAGTTACGTTTGGGAAACTGTTATACAGTATAAGCAGCTTGCTTCTACTTTTTCCATTTCTGCTTGCAAGAAACTTATTGCTTAGGTTGTAAACTACATATTCTATTATGTTTGTTGCTGCTGGAAATAAATAGACGATTGAGTGATTGATTGATTGGGGCTTATTGTAAAGTGTGATGATAGTTCTGTGCATAGTACATGTATGTATCTGTTTTTGACACATTAGGTCTACCACCTGTAACCTTTTTGGTCAAACTATGAAATTTGTGATATCTTACATTTTAGATCCACATCATCGTTGTTTGCAGGGGCCGCTGATCGTTGCCATCCAAGAGTTAGACGGAACGTTCAATCACAACTTCAAGATAGAGGAAAACAAAACAAAGTTCGAGATCACATGTCACTCGAAAAGCAGAAGGTGGGATTTGTTGGAAGATTTAATGTCACTGAATCCCAGTAATATTTTGTTTATGTTGATAGTGATTAATTTGTGTAATTGAATCCCAGTAAACAAACTTGTGTCAGTGCTGAACATTTTATGTAACCAAATCTTAGCAATTGTTTCTGTCAATATTGAAAATTTCATGTTATCAAATTCCATGTTTGTGTTGGTATTTAAAATTTAATTGAATCTCTTGAAATTCACAATTTAATGTACTAGTCGACCACAAATAATCAATCACTGAGAAACTATGCAGTGACTTCGCTACTTACTTCGCTGATAAAACACAAGGAATCAGAGTGCAGATCCAGAAGAAGCTGATAAGTGATAAAGAATTTTTGTGATTACGTCGTCGATGTTAGCAGCCAACCAGTATCATACCAACTAAATCGACTACTACCAATGACTGACGAGGAACTGAGGAACATCATCATACCATGCCCCTCAAAGACATGCAGTCTGGATGCCTGCCCTACTGAACTCCTGAAGAGAACACTGCATATCCACATTCCTTATTTGGTGGCCATAGTAAATAACAGCTTCGAACACGCTGAGAACTGCGGTTGTGAAACCACTGCTGAAAAGTTATACGATAAATAAAGATCTGCTAAAAAACTACAGACCAGTCTCCAACATAGCGTTCATCGGCAAAGTGTTAGAGAAAGTTGCAGTCCATCGGCTGACAGAACATCTAACTATGAATGGACTGCACGAAGAATACCAGTCTGCATACAAGATGCTGCACAGTACCGAGACAGCCCTGTTGAGAGTAAAGCATGACATTGCAGGAGCTCTTGACAGGAACCATGCCATGATGTTTGTTATGCTAAATCTATCAGCAGCATTCGACACTATCGATCATGCACACTTGTTGAAACTTCTGCAAGATGAATTCGGTGTGCGTGGAACGGCACTAGCTTGGTTCCGGACATACATGGAAGACCGCACCTATCGCGTCCAGATTAACTCAACAACATCAGAACATATTCCTCTATAGTGTGGTGTACCACAGGGCTCGGTCCTTGGGCCAGTTATGTTTACTCTGTACTCTGCCAATGCAGCACATATTCGGAAGACATGAAGTTCATTACCACAAATTTGTGGATGACATTCAACTATATGCATCCTACAATCCAGCTGTGTTGGGCGACCAAGCGGAAACAGTGAGGCGACTCACAGACTGCATTAGGGAAGTTAGACGATGGATGACTCTTCGTATGCTAAAGTTAAATGATGACAAAACTGAGATGATTATTTTTATATCAAAACATCATCTCAAGTTATATGGAGTTTGCTGTATGACCATTGGAGCTGACATTATTTCACCAGTAGACTGCGTATGAAATTTGGGAGTTCATATGGATCAACATCTGACGATGACACATCATGTGACAGCTGTGTGTGCTGCTTGTAATTATCATCTATACAGACTATCATCAATACGTCACTATCTCACAACAGAAGCCACCAAAAGTGCTGTAAACGCACTTGTGACTTCTCGCCTAGATTACTGTAATTCGCTCTTGGTTAACCTTCCGGCATCACAGATATTTCGACTGCAATGAGTACAGAACAATGCTGCTAGACTAATTACGCGCACCAGTAGGCACAACCAAGTAACACCAGTCTTAAGGAGCTTACACTGGCTGCCGATAGCAAGTCGAATACATTTCAAGGTGCTAGTGTTGGCGTACCGATGCGTCAATGGTTTGGCGCCGACTTACTTGGCCAAACGTTTACACATACGAACTCCTGACGGGCATATACGCAAGGACTATGCGCCAACACTGCACCAATGCATCACTAAGAAGAGCATTGGTGAATCTGCATTTGGAACAACAGCGCCTCGACTTTGGAATTCATTGCCCGCATACATTCGTAATTCCAAGACGCTAACAATTTTTAGGAAGTCTTTAAAGACTCGCCTTTTTATTAGTCACTTCAAATATATGTAAATGAAGAGAATATTATGTGATGGACACTGTGGATGGACTATTTGTGATATACATTAATTTTGCATTAGGATTCTCATCAGATTTTAAGGTTTTCTAAATTATTTTATTTATTTATTTATTTCTAAAGTAATTTTATTTATTTATTCAGTGTTTACACATGTGTGTTTATATTTAAATAGTATTTTATACCATGTGAATAGTATTTTATACCATGTGAATAGTATTTTATACCATGTACAGCACATTGATCCATATAGTGGGAATTAGTGCTTTTAAAAATGCTGTATTATTATTAATATTATTATTAATGTAACTGAATCCTAGGGATATTTTATGTTTGTTGGTATTGAAAGTTTATTGTATTCGTGTACTTTTTGTGTTGGTTGTAAATTTAATGTAAATGGGAATCTCGGCAATATTTTGTCTGCATCAATGTTCAAAATGTTATGTAGCTGAATCCAAGTAATAGTTTGTATTGGTACTGAATATAATAGTTAATAATATAATAATATAATAGTGTGGTGTTAGCATTGATAGTTTCTGCTTCAGGAACAAGAAGAAGAAGATCCCTCTATGCACGGGAGAGGAAGTCGACATGGACCTGGCTGACATGGAGTATGAAGACATTTTTACATTAGCAAGCTTTTCCCAGATCCTCAGTTGCTCTTACCTTTAATATCCCCCTTGGTACAGTTCCCTGCCTATGGTGGGAAGGAAAATGGAGAACTGTGACCCACATTTAACTAGTAAATACATTTGAAAGTGCACTTCGTTTTCTGTGTCAGACATGTTTTCTGTGTCACACATGTTTTCTGTGTCAGACATGTTATCTGTGTCACACATGGAGCTGTTATGTCTAAGAGCTAAAAAATAATGTGATACAAGTATTACATGCATGCATATGTGTGCATGTTTCACTGGGGATGTGTGTTACTCAGTGCTAACTCGCCAGAGTTGTGTGTTATTCAGTGCTGACTAGCCAGTGTTATGTGTTATTCAGTGCTGACTAGCTAGTGTTGTGTGTTATTCAGTGCTGACTAGCCAGTGTTGTCTGTTATTCAGTGCTGACTAGCTAGTGTTGTGTGTTATTCATTGTTGACTAGCCAGTGTTGTGTGTTATTCAGTGCTGACTAGCCAGTGTTGTGCGTTATTCATTGCTGACTAGCCAGTGCTGTGTGTTATTCAGTGCTGACTAGCCAGTGTTGTGTGTTATTCATTGCTGACTAGCCAGTGTTGTGTGTTATTCAGTGCTGACTAGCCAGTGTTGTGTGTTATTCATTGCTGACTAGCTAGAGATGTGTGTTATGCAGTGCTGACTAGCTTGTGTTGTTTGTTATTCAGCACTGAATTGCCATTGTTGTGTGTTGTTCAGTGTTGACTTGCCAGTGTTGTGTGTTATTCAGCTCTGACTCACCAGTGTTGTGTGTTATTCAGCGCTGAATCGCCAGTGTTGTGGCTGCGTATCGACCCTGAGATGACGACACTGAGGCAGGTGAAACTGGAGCAGCCAGACTTCATGTGGCAGTACCAGCTGCGCTACGAGAGAGACATCATTGCGCAGCTGGAAGTGAGGACATCCTTCATTTAGTGTAACACAACTGTCCTCTAGTAACATGGAGAAACATTGATTTCTTTCAGGTGGCTCTTAGCACATCCTGTAAAATTTCAATGGCCACATTGCAGCCACACATGCCAACTTGTTTTATGAAGTTCGACCACAATTAAAATTCCCACTGGTTGTCATTCTAGTATTTCCTAGGGTTGTACAATATTAAGAGTTAATATTAAAAGTTTTTAATATTGAGAGTTTCTGCAAAATGCTGTTTGCATGTGCTGCTGTACTGGAACAATCGTAGTTAAAATACCTACATGTGCTGCTGTACTGGAACAATCGTAGTTAAAATACCTACGTTTTCAAATCTGCCGTGTTTTCAAATTTGTCCAAGAGTCAACAAGTCAAACCCATGAACTTTAGTGTTTGAATAAACTTGCATTGCCTTAGATAAATAATAAACCAGTACAACATTTGTAAAGTGCCATATATCCAGAACCAGCCTGTTCATAGGCATGTACAGTTATTGTAAAAGTGTAAATAATCAACAATAATAGTAATGTATAACAAAGTAACTCAATTCTGTATATCAGCATTACATGCCACTGAAATGGAAACAGAACGTAGTTTAACATCTGATGTGTTTACTGGTGTTTAAATAATTCTTCGTTCATTCACTATGACCTTTCACCCCAGGCCATCAATGCTCTGGAGGCGTATGCGACTCCCAAGACCCGGCTTGCTCTCACTGATACTATCGAGAATGAGAAGTGTTTCTACCGTGTTAGAATTGCTGCAGCTGAGTGTCTTGCGAAGGTACCTATTTTTAACTGTAGTTTGTCGAATCAGAACTTTTCTGTGTATGTTGTGTTTTGTATGTATGTATTTGTACCCATATATTAGGTACATAAATATTATATGTGTGTGTGTATGTAACCATGGTGTTACTAAATTAATGTAAAAAATAGTGATAATACATAATTATTATTATTTGGGTTATGATTAAAAGTGAATATCCCCATTCTCTTTTCAATCCACATATTGGGGTGGAAGAAAACCCTCTCCCCATCAGCTTTTGGGATTGAAATCCCTGAATATCCCCAAAACAGCACGTGACCAGTTGTGTAGCTCAGGCTTGCTCCTTTTATCATGTACACACATAGGGACGTCAAAAGGGGTTCTGTGATATCATTCTCATTAATTATTTCTGTATATCAATTCAGTCATTTTACCTTACACCGTCAGGCTGTATTGATATCCTAGTCAGCCATACTTGCGATATTCTGGACCAACACCATGGAATCACCCATGCTGTTTTTTTGTCACTACAATGATTCTAAGTGATTCTTCTCACTGCCTGTAGGTGGCCAATGCCATGTCATCGAGCTGGGTCGGTCCGCCGGCAATGATGACGATCTTCCGCAAGTTCTTCGGCTCTCACAGTTGTCCGTCGATCGTTCGACAAAACAACTTCTCTAACTTCCAGAACTACTTCATCCAAAAGGTCAGTTGGCATCCAAGGAATACTTTCATACTTTACTGTATTTATTCTTGTCACATATTACTGAACATTCTTCAGGATAATTCATTTTCAAATCAGATAACTTTCATTTTACATATCCAAGGTGTGTTTAGTTTACCTGGTAGAGGCTTTCATCGACGTGTCACGTTGATTTCATCAGTACCTATGACGCTTGATGACGTCATCGTACACGTGAAGTCTACAGTGTACAGGAAGAAGACGCACACCGACCAATACTTGAACTTTGCATCCCACCACCCCAAACATCAGAAGTTAGGAGTGGTCAGAACCCTTATGCACAGGTGTGAGACCATAACTTCAGAGGAGGGGGACAAGAAGGAAGAGGTGGAACACTTGAGAGAAGCTCTAAGAGTATGTGGCTATCCGTCCTGGGCCTTGAACAAGGTGACAGATAGCTGTAAGAAGAAAAGGAACAAGAAAAAAACAAATGACAGAAATTACAGGAGCCAAGTAGTCATCCCATACATAGAGAGAGTACTGAAGAAATATGGAGTAGCAACAGCTATGCGTCCCCACACCACCCTCAGGCGCTTGTTGGTACATCCCAAGGACAAAGTAGAGCTAGAAGAACAGGGTGAACTGGTGTACCAAATACCATGCAAGAACTGTGGTGCTGAGTACATTGGGGAGACAGGAAGACTACTAAAAACACGACTGGAGGAACACAGAAAGGATGTAGACAACACGAAAAAAGAGAAATACACAAGGAGCGGGAAAAAAAGATTGATGTCTACCATCAATAAATCCGCCCTTACAGACCATGCGACAACTGAAAACCACATCATAGACTGGGAGGGAGTGAACATTGTAGACAAGGAACCCAACCGAAGAATCCGGCACATCAAGGAAGCCATCTGGATTAAAAAAACTAGAACACCCATCAAGAGAGACGAGGGCAATTATGAACTGCCTCACGTGTACGATGATGTCATCAAGCGTCATAGGTACTGATGAAATAAACGTGACACGTTGATGAAAGCCTCTACCAGGTAAACTAAACACACCTTATATATGTAAAATGAAAGTTATCTGATTTAATTTATTCTTGTCACAGTTTGTTATGATATAGTCAGCCTGGCTAATAGTTACTGTCACTGGTGCAAGTATCTTGGGAAAATCTTCTTTTATTTATATTTAAATGACTGTTACATATTTCTTGTTGTTGGTTTACATTTCATCAGCCTTATTGATATTGAACCGTGTTGTTGTTGTTGTTGTTGTTACTTATGTAAAGTGTTACATCCGATATTACAGTTTATCAGTAACAAAATTGTATGCGTCGATGAAATTTCTTTTTAACCTATCTAGCCAGCTCTTGTAGAATACCATTTCAACTGCAGCAGAATTATAGTCTCCATGCTTTTATTTATACATGTGCTTTTCTTGGCTCCTACGGCATATCAAGATATGTAAGACAGAGTGTTTTTGCATATGTTAATGTTGATTGGGGGTTAATATTACAACTATACATAACAATTAAATATTACAGTTCAAACTATAAAGACGCAGATGGTACGTCAACAAAGAATCCAGTAACTTATCCAGAATCATACAGCTTTATATAAACACACAAGGACATTGTCCATTCGTCTACCACTCCATGTCAAGATTTTAGGGAATGCGAATAATATGTTTCTCCCTGCCCTGTTGCAGCATCTTCCTTTGGCAATGTCAAAGCTGAGGACGGTCCACGGGATCTGTCCAACTGAAGTGTTCCAGTTCCTCCTGGATCTCTTCAAGTACAACGACAACAACAGGAACAAAGTGAGGACAATGCCATCTTCCTTCGTTTCACAACTTGCAGGGCATAAATGTTGCAACATTGTTGAATTTTACTAACTCCTGGTGACAATCGAACGTATGACAGCTAATCAATGTTGCATCATTTTCAGTACTCAGACAACTACTACAGAGCTGCTCTTGTTGATGCACTGGCTGCCACAGTAACGCCAGCTGTCACCACAGTTACCATTACTGGGTAAGGGCATCAGTTTCAAATAGAGAAGCGATAGATCTCACTGTGTAGGTTGATGCTGATTGGTTGACATGGAGTTTTGTCACATGGGAAAGAAACATTCGGTTAGGGCCAACAAATGTTGTAGCATCAACATTAAAATAACCCTATTGAACTCACACTGTTGTATGATGTATACTTCCAGATGTGAAGCTTAACTTAAACAATTTGAAAGGAATTACTGTGGCATTCAACTAGATTTTTAGAATGTTAAATGAGTGTTTTAATGTCACTGTTGTGCTAATTTGTTTGCTACACAGGGTGTTAAATTTTGTGTTGTATCATAGGTATTTATTTTTGCTTTGTTCTTATATGTATATTTATATATGTGCATGTATGTTTTATTTGAAGTAAACATATTATTTATGTGTGCAATCAAAGACCCTAAACCAGACGTTAGATGAATAGTTTTGTTGAGAATACAGTTTGTTTGACATCCATTGTTTGTTGCCACGGATACAGCCAGGGACCTAGCACCGATGCCTTGACGGCAGACACTAAGCTGATCCTTGAAGAAATCACCCGCTACTTGAACATGGAGAAACTTCTCCCGTGCTACAGACTCACTGTCACTGTCAGGTACTCGCAATAATTACGTGCTAGTATAACATCACATTTTAGTCTTCCTCCAAATGTGAATATGAACACTTATTTCGGGTAGAAACCCATATATATGCAAAATATGTGCTAAAATATAATTATGTTAAAAATATAAATAAGTTCAAAAAGTTTTAAAAATAAGTTAAACATAAATATGAAAAAAATATAAATAAGTCTAAATAAATTTTTATTTAATATATAAACTGCTCGTGCCCCTCTATTTCACATGGCTCCATTAACAATAATTGCGTGGTATGTACAGTTTTTAAAATTACTTTTTTGTTGACCGTGGTAGTACAGAGTGGTCTTATGCACCAACTAGGGTGTGACGAGGTTAGTAAGCACGGTGGAGCCAGCTCTCTCAGTCGAGTGGACCAGGTTCAAATCCTTCTATTATTATATGAAGGGTAATTTCACTCACTCAAGGTGGTTCAACTTAGTTTTATAGTTTTATAAATGAGTTCCTGGCAACAATGAAATTATGTGTATGAATAACTTTCACGCAATAACTGATGTGTGACGGAATGCCTCCGAAAGACCTTAGAGGCTTGAATGAAAGACCAGATACTATGCTATATAAGAATGTACTTAATTATTTTATATTTTCATATCTGTCTGTTCTGCATAAGACCCTCTGTCATTCTACATGTGCTTGATTCACATAACTACAAACAGTGGCTTATTTAATAGTTATTAAAAACTAAGGCATGAATGTTTCCATGTCATGTTCCATGTTCCATGTGATTTGTGACAGTTGGTGGTTGATGTGCTGTAGTTGATGTGATGTGGTTGGTGTGCTGTGATTGATGCACTGTGATTGATGTGCTGTGGTTGATGTGCTGTGGTTGATGCACTGTGATTGATGTGCTGTGGTTGATGCACTGTGATTGATGTGCTGTGGTTGAGGTACTGTGGTTGATGCACTGTGGTTGAGGTGCTGTGGTTGATGTTCTGTGGTTGAGGTGCTGTGGTTGAGGTGCTGTAGTTGATGTGCTGTAGTTAATGTGATGTGGTAGGTGTGCTGTAGTTAATGTGATGTGGTTGGTGTGCTGTGGTTGATGCACTGTGGTTGATGTACTGTGTTGATGTGCTGTAGTTAATGTGATGTGGTTGGTGTGCTGTGGTTGATGTGCTGTGGTTAATGTGATGTGGTTGGTGTGCTGTGGTTAATGTGATGTGGTTGGTGTGCTGTGATTAATGTGCTGTGGTTGATGCACTGTGGTTGATGTGCTGTGGTTAATGTGATGTGGTTGGTGTGCTGTGGTTAATGTGATGTGGTTGGTGTGCTGTGGTTGATGCACTGTGGTTGATGTGCTGTGGTTGCTGTGATGTGGTAGGTGTGCTGTGGTTGATGCACAGTGGTTAAGGTACTGTGGTTGATGTGCTGTGGTTGAGGTACTGTGGTTGATGCACTGTGGTTGAGGTGCTGTGGTTGAGGTACTGTGGTTGATGTGCTGTGGTTGAGGTGTTGTGGTTGATGCGCTGTGGTTGAGGTGCTGTGGTTGATGTGCTGTGGTTGAGGTACTGTGGTTGATGCACTGTGGTTGAGGTACTGTGGTTGATGTGCTGTGGTTGATGTGCTGTGGTTGAGGTGCTGTGGTTGAGGTACTGTGGTTGATGCTCTGTGGTTGAGGTGCTGTGGTTGATGTGCTGTGGTTGATGCGCTGTGGTTGAGGTGCTGTGGTTGATGCACTGTGGTTGATGTGCTGTGGTTGATGCGCTGTGGTTGAGGTGCTGTGGTTGATGCACTGTGGTTGAGGTGCTGTGGTTGATGTGCTGTGGTTGTTTCAGCTGTCTCAGAGCCATCCGCACACTGCAAAAGTTTGGCCACTTGCCAAGTGACCCGGCCATCTTCAAGAGTTATGCAGTGGTCAACAACTTCATGGACGTGCGACTGGTCGCATTGGAAGCACTGGTCGACTACACTAAAGGTGGACAGAGTTTATATTGCACGCTCGCTTTTTGGCATCTACCGATAAATAATGAAGCAATGGTACATTTGTTGAACCGAAGCAGTGCGAATGAGGAAGTATAATGGGTTGTAATTTGTCATTTCCATATGTTATCATGTTTATTTAGATGTAACAAGATTTTACAAGCCTGCCATCCCAAATAACACGTGGACAAGGATGCCATTTGATTATCAAGAATGCAAAACATATTCATCTATATATGGCCCACCCTTTTTAGGTAGCTGTCCGTTCCATTTTAAGACATGTTCACACTGCTAGTGTTTACACAATCAGTAGAAAATCTGTTAATTAATTAATCATCTTCTGTAAGAAAATATTTCTATCGGTTTTTTGTATAATTGATTTGGTTTTCTTTTAATCTCCTGGTCTGTAGTATTGTCTAACCACTAATTGTTAGTGTGTCTTGTTACATGAAATACTGTCATGGTTAATGTTAATGGTACTGTGAATATAAATTAGCAAATGCACCATGCCTACTGTAAACAAGATGTCAACAGGAATGACACAGGGAATTTTAATATACTGTCCACAAATCTACTTTATAAATATTCCTTAAATTACCTTAATATTAACATAACATATACATTAATTTTATTATATAATTAAATTAAATAAATTAATAATATAAACAGGGTGGCTGTTACGATATTGACCAAGCCTCGTCTTAGGAGAAGTCTCTCTGATCCATAATTAATTTTGTTGTTTTATTTGAAATAGCCCTACTTTATACCACATACAATATTATACACGTAAATATGTTTTTTATTAAATGAAATTGTCATGGTGTTGTATATATGTATATGATTGCACCTTACGTTATTGTTTTGTCATGGGTCTATATAAAGCACTAGTTCACTTCACATGTCACTCTACAGTCGAGGGCAGTGTCGAGATGCTTCGCTGGCTCCTGGATGTTGCAGAGCAGGACCCAGAGCCCTTTGTCAGGTCAGTTGATATATACTGGTCGGGCGGGTTTTAGTGACACCAGTGATAGCTATCTGATCTAGGACGTATATATGTAAGACGTGTATCCGTGAAATGACTAATATTGATTTGTGGACAGGATATTGGATAAGTTTCTGTTCTTCCGATTAAAAATAATCACTTTGTGGGATGTTGTATCCTGTGGTGTTACAGATTTATGATTGTCATTTTATCCAGAAATGGGCTGAAACTAATAATTACAGTGAATTAGCAAGACTTGTGTGGAAGAGACAGAGAATGTAACACATTTCTACTGTGTGACCAGACACAAGGTGCTGCAGTTTCTCACCAAGTCATCCTTGTTCAGTCGCAAGGACAACAGTCCACTGAGCAACGAGGCCCTCGTCGAACGGCTCTGGAAGATGATGAAGTATGGAACACTGTCGTATTGTATACCAGATAAATAGAGTGATATCATTCCTTATCTTTAGAATGTACTTAGTAGAAAAAAATCTCCCTTTTCACGGCAGAAATGTTAAATATATTAATTGTTTCTGATAAGTATTATTACTAGATCATCAGCCAGGACTGGAGCCCTAGAAGAACCTACCAGTGACAGCGTATCCATTTGCAGTAGTTACACAATTCATAGCGACTCCATGAAGAATAACATCTCTATGGACCATTTTAAATGTAAAATATATATTTACTTACATAATTTGTTATTATATACTTTCAAAGCAGCCTTTTTTAATGTCAGTATTTTAACCAGTGTTTTAGAGAATGTGTATATGTATGTGTCTGCTCAGAACAGCATAAACTACAGAATGACCAGTTGGTTGGGACAGTTGTAACAGATACTGAAGTACTAATAATAACCACTTGGATTATGCTAGATGATTGTTTGATGTTGATAATCCTATGAATAGCGTCGGACACTTTGACACTTACAGCTGCCACTTCTCACATGATTCCCGTCTCCGTTGCGATGTCGCTGACCTCTACTTCACCCTCTACGGCCGCACCCGACCTTCCTGTCTCCCCATCCCTGAGGTAACATCTGCCTTCACTGGTGTTGGTGTCTACAGATCCTGCTGTACACCACCTAGTGGACTTACTTGGTTTAGGATCATGTATATCCAGACCCTGCTGTACACCACCTGGTGGACTTACTTGGTTCAGGATCATTTATATCCAGATCCTGCTGTACACCACCTGGTGGACTTACTTGGTTTAGGATCATGTATATCCAAACCCTGCTGTATACCACCTGGTGGACTTACTTGGCTTAGGATCATGTATATCCAAACCCTGCTGTACACCACCTGGTGGACTTACTTGGTTTAGGATCATGTATATCCAGACCCTGCTGTACACCACCTGGTGGACTTACTTGGTTTAGGATCATGTATATCCAGACCCTGCTGTACACCACCTGGTGGACTTACTTGGCTTAGGATCATGTATATCCAGACCCTGCTGTACACCACCTGGTGGACTTACTTGGTTTAGGATCATGTATATCCAGACCCTGCTGTACACCACCTGGTGGACTTACTTGGTTCAGGATCATTTATATCCAGATCCTGCTGTACACCACCTGGTGGACTTACTTGGTTCAGGATCATTTATATCCAGATCCTGCTGTACACCACCTGGTGGACTTACTTGGTTCAGGATCATGTATATCCAAACCCTGCTGTATACCACCTGGTGGACTTACTTGGCTTAGGATCATGTATATCCAAACCCTGCTGTACACCACCTGGTGGACTTACTTGGCTTAGGATCATGTATATCCAAACCCTGCTGTACACCACCTGGTGGACTTGCTTGGTTTAGGATCATGTATATCCAGACCCTGCTGTACACCACCTGGTGGACTTACTTGGTTTAGGATCATGTATATCCAGACCCTGCTGTACACCACCTGGTGGACTTACTTGGCTTAGGATCATGTATATCCAGACCCTGCTGTACACCACCTGGTGAACTTACTTGGTTTAGGATCATGTATATCCAGACCCTGCTGTACACCACCTGGTGGACTTACTTGGTTTAGGATCATGTATATCCAGACCCTGCTGTACACCACCTGGTGGACTTACTTGGCTTAGGATCATGTATATCCAGACCCTGCTGTACACCACCTGGTGGACTTACTTGGTTTAGGATCATGTATATCCAGACCCTGCTGTACACCTCCTGGTGGACTTACTTGGCTTAGGATCATGTATATCCAGACCCTGCTGTACACCACCTGGTGGACTTACTTGGTTTAGGATCATGTATATCCAGACCCTGCTGTACACTTCTTGGTGGACTTACTTGGCTTAGGATCATGTATATCCAGACCCTGCTGTACACTTCCTGGTGGACTTACTTGGTTTAGGATCATGTATATCCAGATCTTGCTGTACACCACCTGGTGGACTTACTTGGTTTAGGATCATGTATATCCAGATCTTGCTGTACACCACCTGGTGGACTTACTTGGTTTAGGATCATGTATATCCAGACCCGCATCATTCTGAGAGTTGTCCTTTAAATTAAATAGTGCCACCAAATCTTAGGTTAAGATTCAGCGATCTATGATGAAGCCAGCAGTGAATTGGTTAAAGGTTATTCAACCTAATAAACATACAATTGGGCCATGGAAAAATTTCATGGAATATGTTCTTATAAACATACACCGAAATGTATTTCTCTAGACAATAAGGTAACTGCTTAACATCAGTGGTGTCATTTGGTGACTAGTGTAAAACTGAAAAGTGGTGCTTAACACCAGATGGCGACACTTCAGTTGTTCACACTAGTCAAGTCAAAATAATTATGGATCCTGCTGATTAAAAAAGGGGATGTATGCTAATTAGGGCATGTATGCTTAATCGGTCGAATACGGTAGTTAGCAATAGGGGCAGAATCCACAAGCTAGCAAATAACAAGTTTGACACTGCTCTATTGATACTGTGTGTATGTCTTACCATACATTGTTTCTTCCAGTCTGTCATGGTGCTCAACTTGAAGGAACGGAAGACTATGCTTAACCCAAGCGTCTATGAGGTTAGCGTGATTCATACGTAATACCTGTGGAACAATCTAGAAAAACAATAACCGCAAAATATTACTTGCTATATCTACTTGCTATAAATAAATCAAAACTTTTTAAGTTATGTTGGAGGTAGATGGAACATATTTCAAGTATTGGTGAGATCTCCTGTGCTGGTTTAGTTGATAAACATGACACCCTTCGTAGTTGTTTGAGGAATGACAGATGGCTGAAGATTAATTCATGACACAAATAAATGAAGATTATATAAAAAATTGTATGTCATGAAGTGCTTTGAGTTGACAGGTGTGTGTTGTTTGTAGGACAGTATGAGTGACGAGGATGCCAGAGAGCGACAAATGAAGAGGCAGTCTGAGTCGCCTCTTCCCCCGTTTGGCTTTGAGCACAGTTCCAGTGTCGACCCCAGCATGAAGGCTACCTCAGCTGACGACGCATTCAAGTTACGAGTCACTGTAAGTCGGTGGTGTGGCGATATTGAGACACGTTTACTGTTCAGACCCCAGTAGCCAGGTTTTCGCTACTGCAAAAAACTGAGTTATGCCCTCTCCCATATGGTCTGGGTTTTGATTCAGTGTAACAATTGATTTATTTTATAAGTTTCTCAGTACTTTCGGTTGTCTAAACGAATATCTGCATGTGGACAGCTTTTGTGCAGTAATTGCAGCATGGCTGAATACTTCATATTGGTGGAGCTGCTGTTGAAGTGAACTGGTCTGCCGTTGTGTGTGACGTGACCAGCTTTCAGTGGTCAAGCTGGATACCATTCTAGATAAGGACAGTTGCCTGTTATCTTGCCAGGTTAATACAAGTAAATGGTACCTACTTGACAAGACATGACAAGACATGACAAGACATGCGTACAGGATTTACAATGTATATTGCTTGCACTTATGTGGAAGTTTCTCTCATGGCGGTTGGGTCTTCAATATACCTCAGTTTATGGAGCCGAGTGACAGATCTAAGTACTTTATTTACAACAATTGATTTAAGTTATTTGCAAAAGGTCTTCACATAACATGGCATACATGTTACAATGGTCAGACACCCAAAACGATGCCTCTTATGGAGATGATAACACCACCAATTGATTGTTAAATGAATGATTTGTTGTATGTGAATATGTATTATGTCTACATAACAAGTCTTATTATTAAACTAGATGTACAATAATCTATTCATTTGTGATAGAGCGTTACAAAATTAAAGCAATTTTAAAATTTTCCTCTGGCAACAAATCTCTATTTGTGGCCTACTGATTATTCATTTATTTCAGCATGGCGTGAATTCACCCGAACCAGCCTCACTGTCGTCTCCACTAGGGCTGCCTGGAACGCCCCCTGTTGGACGTCTGCCTCTGCCAGAAAGCAGCACATACTCCCAGGCATTCATGAAGTTTGCTGTAAGTTTGACTTGAAATGTAACTGATGAAATACATATTTGTAGTAATAATTCTAGTGTACGCTATAAACAAATGTGTACTATTGTTATTTTAGTAATTTGTTTACATAAATTAAGAGCAAAAGAAAATCTTGCTTCCTGTAAATATCCACCATCATTGTTATTTTTACTAAATATATTTCACGAAGTACAGTATGTGTAGACAATCATTCAGTACACATTCTTACAAACTGTCAAAAGTAAGAAATAGTTGTTTTATTGTAACTATAAAACTGTTAAAATATGTGGTAATTACTTAATATTGTGAAAACCAAAGGTGTAAAAATCAGCCCAAATTGTATGAGACCATGTTACAAATAACAATGTCAAGCTGTGTGTTTGCTGTCAGATTGGAGACCAATCACAACCAGGAAGTGTCTCTCAGCCAACCGCTTCCCAACTACCACAGTCCATAGCCTCCCCAGGGATCTCACAGCCCCTGGGAGTGGATGACATGGGAGCACGTCTGAGTGAGGACTCCTCCTCCAACTCCCTGCCTCCGCTACAGCCCACTACAGGTCAGTCTCCCTGCCTCCGCTACAGTTCAGTCTCCCTGGTCCCACTACAGACCACAACAGTTCAGTCTCCCTGCCCCCACTACAGCCCACAACAGGTCAGTCTCCCTGCCCCACTACAGCCCACAACAGGTCAGTCTCCCTGCCCCACTACAGACCACAACAGGTCAGTCAGTGTAACTGGCAAACTACAGCAAGTGGTCGTGTCATAATGATTGCTAGCGAGTGTGAACATGTCATGCCCATGTTCTGGCTTCCAATAAAATGGCGCATCACTTTCAAGACCCTACTTCGTTCAAATCCCTTCACGGGCTCGCACCTCCATACCTATCAGCACTTTTCTCCTTATTGCCCAACACACTGTCTATGCTCATCTGACAAGTTACTCCTTAAACAACCTACTTCTCGCACTAGAATCGGTGCATTAGATTTCACCAAGGGCATGGAATGAACTGCCCATCACAGTGCACCAATGCACAAGTGTTGGGTAGTTCACGGTGGCTCTCAAGACACACGTTTTAAAAACTACTTTATGATTATATAGAACGTTTGTGATCTTAATTAATTATTAATAATTATTATTAATAAAACTTATTATTTTAATTAATTAATTATTTTAATTAGATATTTTGTAAAGATAATTTACTCTGTTTTACTAGTAATATTAATAATAGTAATTTATAATGTATGCACCATTGTACAGTGCCCCAGAACAATTATCATTAATTAATTATTCGTTGTTGGTTGTAATTTGAATTTGGAGACCCTATTGTAATGATATTTTGTCTGTCGTGGGATCTTTAGTGTAATCATGCATAGTAATTATAAAACCAACAAGGTCAATCTACTATGATTTTACTTTCCCTCCCATGCAGTACAACATTATTAAGTTGTTCCACATTGTTCAGGGAATATTGATCCCCAGATTTATCACCATGTGATTATCAAAATTTTGGGTAATATTTTGAAAAGAATGTAGAAATTATGCCAATGGAATTGTTAATTACAGAATATAATATAACTGCATTGAAGAACATGTTACAGAATGCTTTTCTTCAGAACTAAGACGAGACCACTGATAGTGACTGTAATGCTTGTGCTTCCAGAAGAGTCAGCCAAAAAACCACCAACGTCATTCGACGTGTCGATGTTTGCCGCATCTGTCGACATAAGCAATTCACCAGCACCACCAGCTCTGGAAGGAACCACCAGCCTGACCAGCACCACAGCAGCTGCCAGCGGTGCCACAGCTGCACCACATGACCCAGCAGCGAGCGGTCACAAGCACCACAAGGGCAAGAAGAAGAAGAAGAAAAACAAACACAAACATAAACACAGCCACGACAAGCATCGACACGAGAAACATGACAGAGGACGTGACAAGTCATCGTCAGACAAGGAGAAAACTAAGAGTCAACCACCGCCACCACCACCTGTGTCTTCAGCCCTAGAACCCCTCAGTTCAGGGTCCAGCAACGCTAATTCTCCAGTCGTTGACATTCTTCGCCAGCCCAGTTCACCAGAGTTTGAGGTGATATAGAATGTGTTTGAGATGACGCGAGAGAGGACAGCGATGAGATACTGTGTACACTATTTGATACTTAGATTAGGTACTTAGGTTAAATGTCATAGCCACCGAACAGCTGTGAACAAGTTGTTATCAAGACAGTTTCATGACACTGTTGTTGCATTTGAAACATGACACAGTGCGGTTGAAAAAATTTAGTCAACATTTATTCTACAGTTAAATAAACTATACACAATTTTACATAACTTGTGGCTTGTTTCTTCGTGTGTCTCTACAACTGACAGCTAGTTAGGCACTGCCAAACTGTAGATGAAGATAAATACCATGTTTGTGGATGGTACTACTGACTCTTCTCACAAGAGCCACAGTGTGGCTGTCGTGTTTGCCACATAACATCCAACAAAATTGGAGAAAAATGAATGCTATTCATCGACGATTTCATGCAAGATTAGGTAAATGCATGGATTGCCTGCCTCCATATCTGAAATGGTTGGCAGATAATTGGTACGTTATGAACTGCTATGACATGGTGAACGTGTCGCTCTGCCCCATCAAAGAATCATCTCGCTGTGTTGTTGAACCGAGACAGCATGATCATTGAACCAAGATGGCATGGTCTTTGAACCAAGATGGCATGGCATGGTCATTGAACCAAGGTGGCACGATTGTTGAATCAACATGGCATGGTTGTTTAACCAAGACAGCATTGCCTTATTAACGCTACTTCACTCAGAATCGATTGAACTTTAAAGCTGCCGACATTGTCATTAAAAGTGCCAAGATGTCACTGCCAAAGTACACGAGGGGTTGGGACAGAGTTCACGAGGGGTTGGGACAGAGTTCACGAGGGGTTGGGAGCCTCCTCTTTGAAGTGATGGGAGATGAACCGTAGTCGCAGCTGGAGGGCAGGGCGCAGGGTGGGGATCACCTTCTCTACCTCATTCTTCACCCCGTTCCCCACAAACATGTACTTGATGTGATAGCTGTATAATGGTCAAGTCAACAATAACCCCTTCAAACAGTTCTGGAAATATTATCATTGAAATCACAAAAGAAAAAACATCTATAGAGTTAAGTTATAGATTACAGGATTGATATAGCAAACCATTGCAAATCTTAAAAATTTATTTAGTAGAAAATCAATTTAAATAAATCGAATGTAATTCTTAGCAAATTATTAATTGGAAAATGTGTTCCTAGTAATAAACAAGGATGTGTTGATATTATCGTAAGGCAAAGCTGGTGGAGTTGTGTGACAGTGCTCAGTAAAGGATACAGGAAGTCAGTGATGGCATCCATATAATGGAGATGTTCCACACACTTGTCAACAGCCTGAAGTATCTCGTACAACTCGACTGTTAGCTACAACACAGGATTGACACACTTGTCAACAGCCTGAAGTATCTCGTACAACTCGGCTGTTAGCTACAACACAGGATTGACACACTTGTCAACAGCCTGAAGTATCTCGTACAACTCGACTGTTAGCTACAACACAGGATTGACACACTTGTCAACAGCCTGAAGTATCTCGTACAACTCGACTGTTAGCTACAACACAGGATTGACACACTTGTCAACAGCCTGAAGTATCTCGTACAACTCGACTGTTAGCTACAACACAGGATTGACACACTTGTCAACAGCCTGAAGTATCTCGTACAACTCGACTGTTAGCCACAACACAGGATTGACACACTTGTCAACAGCCTGAAGTATCTCGTACAACTCGATTGTTAGCTACAACACAGGATTGACACACTTGTCAACAGCCTGAAGTATCTCGTACAACTCGACTGTTAGCTACAACACAGGATTGACACACTTGTCAACAGCCTGAAGTATCTCGTACAACTCGACTGTTAGCTACAACACAGGATTGACACACTTGTCAACAGCCTGAAGTATCTCGTACAACTCTACTGTTAGCTACAACACAGGATTGACACACTTGTCAACAGCCTGAAGTATCTCGTACAACTCGACTGTTAGCTACAACACAGGATTGACACACTTGTCAACAACATGCAATAATTTTCCTTCTGGTTAATACAGTTTGTAGTGACAGGCTCTGCACTTGTATTCTCGCAATTTCGAATATTTTCAATGTTGCAGTGTCAAACTGAGAACTGCTATAGATACTTAATTTGGTTGACAAGTATCGGCCAGTGGATGTTCGCGTTGTCCTGAATAGTTAGAATGATATACGGCAAGTATGTTTTTTCACGGCCAAGTCTGACAGCCCAACATACCTCAAGTAGACAGCGTGTTCGCTCAACATGGAAGCGTCTGAGAAACGGTCCCACCAGGTGGCACACAAACAACATCTGATCCTCGGTCTTGATCAATGGCTTTAGGACATCACGGATGAACCTGGAATAGATGAGGACAGTTTCTCATTGGTTCTGAAGACATTCGAGTCCCTTAGGCTAACTTTGTGACAATTTGGCCTACAGATTTTCAAAAGACAAAATGTTTAGTGTTCTGATAAACGTATTAAATTATGTCAATATATTTCACAAATATATGTCTAAGTAAGTGGTAAGAGAACATGTCGTTTTCATCATAATACCTGAGAATATGTATTCTAAAATAATCGAGCACTTTTTCTTATAATTGTACCTCTAAGTGTCAGTTTCATTATCACCTTACAACTATCTACAATGACTATACATTGACAGCTTGTTCATGCAATTTTACATTGAAAAGAAAAATACAGCCTCTACAAAAGCGTTTTTCATTATCAGTACAAGCAGGAAAAGTTGATATACATGATCTACACAAGTTTAAGGCACTCCAGCTCAATTCAAATGTTAACAACATTTAACAGTATCACAGATAGAACAAGGAATTTGTTTCTGAGCCATGCCATCCTACACTGCCACATGATACAAGTATCTGACCAGCTGACACAGCTGTACTTGACTGAGTGCTGATGACCGATTGTTGTCACACTGCTACATCTGCTACAGCGCCACCTACTGTGCAAATAATTCAGATATACCACATGACTGCATAGATGTAAGGGGTGCTCCCAAAACATTGATGTAAGACAAAATTGGTTTTACTAGGAGGGGGGGTTGGTCTGTTTCACTTTCTACATCCATGTATTTGCCTCCCACAAACATCAAGTACCGTATTCAACCTAGTAAGAGTAAAGTATTCAACCTAGTAAGAGTAAAGTATTCAACCTAGTAAGAGTAAAGTATTCAACCTAGTAAGAGTAAAGTATTCAACCTAGTAAGAGTAAAGTATTCAACCTAGTAAGAGTAAAGTATTCAACCTAGTAAGAGTAAAGTATTCAACCTAGTAAGAGTAAAGTATTCAACCTAGTAAGAGTAAAGTATTCAACCTAGTAAGAGTAAAGTATTCAACCTAGTAAGAGTAAAGTATTCAACCTAGTAAGAGTAAAGTATGCTTGAAAAAAATTGGGTTATGGAAAAATTTCATGGAATCTGTTCTGATAAGTGTACAGCAAAAAAAATTTTCTCTAGACAATAAGGTAACTGCTTAACACTACTGGTGTCATTTGGTGATTAGCATAGAACTGAAAAGTGGTGCCAACTGTCTAACACCAGATGGCGACACTGTTTAGTTTTTCTATACTAGTCAAATTGCAATAATTATGGATCCTGCTGATTAAAAAAGGGTGTGTACATTAAATAGGACATGAACGCTTAATAGGTCGAATATGGTACATGCATGCAATATGAGCAGCATATGACGGCAGCACAACATGAAGGACGATGAATTTTCATGGTCAATGTAATTTTAAGTTTCATGACGCAGGGGACAGGGGTCTGAGTTGAAAAATCATTGATTTTGTGCATTGTCGTACATCAGTGTTTTGAAAAAACCCAATGTTACTCACTGTGGAATGCTGCTGAGTTGGCCAATGCTGGCATGGTGCCAGATTGCATGGCACAGTGCCAACAAATAGCCACAGTGCTGCTCTCCAATCACCTGGTGGCTGCCAGAGAAGTTGAACATCAGAAACGGCTTGTTGTCAGGGTTTGGTGTCATCAGAGTTGGGTGCTGCAGCGTGTTGATGATGCGACTGTTGAGCAGTGTCCAGTAGCCATCCTACAGGTCAGGGAAGAAATCAAACAGTTCACTATAGCAGAGTATCACGTGTTTAACATGCTTGCTGATAATTAATTAAATTCAAAAGAAAGCAAGTTTAGCTTGGGTTTTACAGTTTCACCTAACCTGAACACAGTCTATAAAATGTGAAGTAACCTTCTATCATATTTACACTATTGTGTTGTACATTTTTAACCATTATCACAGGTTATGAACCAAATATTCTTTCACATATCACAGGGAATGTTGCAGTATGCTAGATATCGTGGTTCAGCGACCAGAGCTCTAGCACAAAGACGATGATTCCATGTTTGCAAGGCAAATTCTTACCACAGAATAGAGTATAGAACTGAACTGTAACAGCAGTAAAATTAAAGCCGCAAGTAACAAGAAATGTTGGACTCATACACTTTGTTTGTTCTGCTCAGTGAATGCAAGGTTAAAATGGTACCTGATGGTTGGCATCATTACTGAAATTATTCAATAGATAACATTTTCTACATTATCGGGAACTGGAGTTCATACACATGTCAATATAAATGGTTAGGCAAAATCTACAAGTTCATACACATGTCAGTATAAGTGGTTAGGCAAAATCTACAATCTGTAGTCATTTCTAAGTTGCCAACAGTTGGTTGAGGATGCCGAGTAGCAATGGTTGGGGGAAAGCAAGGTTATCACATAGGCATTCAGCTGATGATGGAAACTCATTCCTGCTAACTTAATGATAACAGGGTTAATTCCACAGAGTTGGCGCAGCAACAGAGAGAAGCCAACAGACAAAGTATATAATGACCAGTAGTGAGTGTCAGAACCACTAGCATGTGAAACACTAACCGGGAGAGCTGTGAGCACAAGACCAATGGCGTTCATCCAGGACATGATGTTTTCTCGAGGTATCGTCATCGCTCTGAAAAATCATATGACATCCTAGAGTAATGTTGAAGGAAGGCTCCATTGTACAACTAAAATTGCACAATTTTGGAGAACGTTGCTATGGTGTTTGAGTCACCTTGTCAGGACTTCATTTTGCGTATGTGACACACACATTCGTTAAATATGTCGCATTGATTCATGTGCAACCCCTGTTAGGCCCCCACCTTTACACATGATTATGCAACTATAATGTGACCACAGGTAAGAAACATCTGTAGACCTTTGTAAATAGAAAACATGCACCTCATTAACAGGATGACTTAACATGTGTTTATACAAGGGCTGTTCTACTTAAGTAGGTGCCAACCCAGAGTGGTGCACACTGGTTAAAACAGAAATCCATAAGAACCACAAATGAACCCGTATGATTATTTACATCTGCTTGCTTGCTGTGCATACTCGTGAGGAGGTTGCCATCCATATTGAGATATATTGACTGGATTTCACAAGACTTTGGCACAGCTGACATATTTGCTAGAACTGGTCTTCAGATATGTTTTGAATTGTTGGCCATACTCGTATGCCCATAAATTACAATGCAGACCCCCTTTGCAAAAAGTTACTTCTGCCCTATCCCAGATGTTTTTAACTGGAACAGCCGTGAACGCATTCATCAATATGAAACAAATTTGTTATTACAATTACTCGATGTTACTCACCCTTTAAGCACTATGTTGAATAGTACCCCACTCACCCTTGTAAGCACTATGTTGAGTAGTGCTCCACTCACTCATTAAGCACTATGTTGAGTAGTGGCCCACTCACCCTCTAAGCATTATGTTCAGTGGTGCCCAACTCACCCTTTAAGCACTATGTTGAGTAGTGCTCCATTCACCCTTTAAGCACTATGTTGAGTACAGGGTAGTGCTCCACTCACCCTGTAAGCACTATGTTGAGTAGTGCTCCACTCATGCTTTAAGCACTATGTTGAGTAGTGCTCCACTCACCCTTTAAGCACTATGTTGAGTAGTGCCCCACTCACAGCCTGGCAACTCACGGGCAGTGCCATCAACTCGATGCATGTGGCATGCAGCGCATGTGCAGCGGGGTTCGGAAACTCGTTGAATCGCCAGTCACAGTTAGGGAAAGGCGGAGGGGCCACCCCTTTGATGGCTGGAGGTACGCTAAGGAAACATCTGGCCATACTTATGTCAACTACAACGATACAGCCATAAAATACTACTCCTGTCATGAATTTTATAATTTCCCACTTTACAATACAAAATGATTCCATGTTTTAACAAGGCAACATGTGCTAGATGGCATGTGGACAAGGAAGCCATTGATCAATTGAGTGTCTTCATCTACATATGGCACACCCCTGAAAAATTTCATTTTTATTTTGTTCTTAAACAGCTATGTCCACACTGCCAACAGTTGCACTGCCAGCAGATAATTTGTTCCAGTAATTTCTTATCCTCGGGGAGATTTGCAGTACTTTATGCAGAACATTTTACAAACATAACACATGACCTTGAGAAACCTACGGGAAGCAAGGATACTGTCAACGATTCGGCCGACTAAACGCACGTAGTATTCTGGCTCTGGAGTCCAGCTAGTGTCCTCTGGTGGTTTCTGCAGGTACTGCTGGTAATCGTCACTCAGACACCATTTGGCGGGTCGGATGTCTTTCTGCGACCCTGTAGGATCGTGTCAAGACATTACAGACCTTGTGAACACAAATACAGTGGAACACTGCCTAGCAATTATCTTGGTATTAAAACCACTTCAGAAATGTGACCACTTTTACCAGTCCCTAAAATATTGATACTAATATAGACAGGATTCCCAATTTTTTGAGAAAAAAATTACATGATTTTCTATGACCGACATGACCTATTGTCTATGCGTCACTATCATGTTTGGAACATTTTAGAAAATACATGACTTTCCAGGATTTCCATGAACCAACCATTCAGAACAAAGACCAATTTCGAACTGAGACCATATTTTAGTAAGTCCCACATCTATGTTCCCGTGTACTGACATAATTATTTAAAAATTTAAACTATGCTCACACTATAATATGACTTTTCATTATCAATTAATGAAAGTCGCTTTAAAAACAATTATATATACAGGTGTATAAATAAATGGTGTTAATGATGAACAATACCAATGATGGAATGGACGAGTTTCTTCTTCAGAGCTGGTCTGTCCCTCAGTTTGTGGTCGTAGTAGTGCAGTGTGTTGTACAGATATGTGACAGGACGATCTACAAATAACAATAAAATTATATATATAGCCATTTTGTAAAAAAGAGTAACAAAACTTTCAGGCTACACTTGGTGCAAAGAAGACCACAAATCTTAAACCACAAGTAATTATCTTAAATCTTAAACCACAATCACTTTTGAAGCTACGGATCCAAATTTAAGAAAGAAAGAAAGTTACGTACCGTGGAACTTGTAGAGTCCACCGATGTGATCCAAAATCGTCTCCAGTGACTTGGTGACTGGTGGCAGCTCCAGGAACCGGTGGATAACAATGTCGAACACCTGCAACATGTCACATTGAACAATACACGCACACTCAATATGAAAAGCCAGCCATCCTAGGGATCATCTCAAAACAATATACCCATGCACACTCAATATGAAAAGCCAGCCATCCTAGGGATCATTTCAAAACAATACACCCATGCACATTCAATATGAAGAGCCAGTCATCCTAGGGATCATTTCAAAACACTGCTGTGTAATACTACATGACACCAACGTGACATACCCTCAGACCGTTTTTTTATACGACTGTACAATGGGATGCGTTCAGAGTGGAGAACAGAAGAGGAGGATCGAGACTGAGATGGGACTGTGTGAAGAGAGATTTGGGGGGAGTGGGAGGGGAGTGGAGAACGAGGGTGAGAGATAGGGGAGTGGAGACGGGTGGTTGTGACACGTGATCAGTGACGGAAGAAGGAAAATAAAAATCAAAGACCGGTATCAATGCCAGCTTCACCCCGGACTCCAGGGATAAAGAAGTATCAATGCCAACCTTACCCAGACTCCAGGGATAAAGAGGTATCAATGCCAGCTTCACCCTGGACCCCAGGGGTAAAGAGGTATCAATGCCAGCCTCACCCCGGACTCCAGGGATAAAGAGGTATCAATGCCAGCCTCACCCCGGACTCCAGGGGTAAAGAAGTATCAATGCCAGCTTCACCCTGGACTCCAGGGATAAAGAGGTATCAATGCCAGCCTCACCCTGGACTCCAGGGATAAAGAGGTATCAATGCTAGCCTCACCCCGGGCTCCAGGGGTAAAGAAGTATCAATGCCAGCTTCACCCTGGACTCCAGGGGTAAAGAGGAATCAATGCCAGCGTCACCCTGGCCTCCAGGGCTTGGAGTATCAATGCCAGCTTCACCCCGGACTCCAGGGATAAAGAGGGAACAACAAGTGTACATACGGGCAGGAATCGCAGACAGACATTGCCGAAGTAGATGGGCAGGTACTGGTGTGGTGACGACTGACAAGTCATGTCCTGAAGACCCTCAAAGTAGAACTTCTCAGGATATTTCTACAACAAATGCCATCTTTATCACGTACAACTCAGAATGCCAGTGAACGCAGCTAAAACGTTTCAATACAAATTCTTTATTTCTTAAACACACAGATAAATCAGTGAAGAGAAGGAGAAAGCCCAATAATGCATGTTCAATTCCTAATTAATATAAATATTAGAAAAAACTAAAACAAAGTTACTGCTTCTTGCAATGAATATCTTTGATAATAAATAATTGCAAGTAATTAATTTTAAATATAGTAATATATAATTAATTCTCTGCCAACAGGGCATTTTATATATGCATTATGCTTATATTTACCATAAAAACAAAACAATAAATGTATAGTGCAAGTTTAACATCCCCCAGTCTGTCTGGGGGTCCGTACCGTGTGGAAGCTCATGTGTTTCTCATGCCAGTTTGTCTGCAGCCAGTGCTCTGGCGAATTCTGAAAGTTTGCATCACACATATAATATATATATACACATATGATGATAATTACACATTAAGCAAATTATCTTACCTTATCAGGCATTTAACATTGGCGCTTACTAACAGCTGTTATAAGAAAAATATCAGTCATTTAACGTTTATTGCACCATTAAATTTTAAAGGTGCTCTAAAATGTCATGATACCTAATTAAGTCAGTGATGTCATGGACTGTACACATGATACCTAATTAAGTCAGCGATGTCAAGGACTGTACACATGATACCTAATTAAGTCAGTGCTGTCATGGACTGTACACATGATACCTAATTAAGTCAGTGATGTCATGGACTGTACACATGATACCTAATTAAGTCAGTGATGTCATGGACTGTACACATGATACCTAATTAAGTCAGTGCTGTCATGGACTGTACACATGATCAAATGCTCACAGACAATGCTACTCACTTCTTTGACAAAGTCGAGCACTCGGTTGCGGAAGTCTGATGGCTTAAGCAGCAGGAGTTGGATGATGAAGAAGGAGACCTGGGCCTCGTTGCCCTCCAGGTTTCGCAGCACCTGCAGTAGACACGCAGCACATCTGTATTGATGCACATCACACCTATATTGGCGTGTATTACTGCACTGCACATTACATAATATATACTGCATTGCAATTGTATTGGCACACAGCATACATGTACTGCATCATACATCACATCTATACTGCATCAAACATGTCACCTGTACTGACAAACATCACATTTGCATTGCATCACACAACATAAATATACTGCATCACATGCTGCAACTGTACTGCATCACTTGCGGCAACTATATTGCATCACGTGCTGCAACTGTACTGCATCACATGCTGCAACTGTACTGCATCATGTGCTGCAACTGTACTGCATCACATGTTGCAACTGTACTGCATCACGTGCTGCAACTGTACTGCATCATGTGCTGCAACTGTACCTCATCACATGCTGCAACTGTACTGCATCACGTGTGGCAACTGTACTGCATCACGTGCTGCAACTGTACTGCATCACATGCTGCAACTGTACTGCATCACATGTTGCAACTGTACTGCATCACATGTTGCAACTGTACTGCATCACGTGCTGCAACTGTACTGCATCACATGTTGCAACTGTACTGCATCACATGTTGCAACTGTACTGCATCACATGTTGCAACTGTACTGCATCACGTGCGGCAACTGTACTGCATCACATGCTGCAACTGTACTGCATCACATGTTGCAACTGTACTGCATCACATGTTGCAACTGTACTGCATCACGTGCTGCAACTGTACTGCATCATGTGCTGCAACTGTACCTCATCACATGTTGCAACTGTACTGCATCACGTGCGGCAACTGTACTGCATCACGTGCTGCAACTGTACTGCATCATGTGCTGCAACTGTACTGCATCACGTGCTGCAACTGTATTGCATCACCTGCGGCAACTGTACTGCATCACATGTTGCAACTGTACTGCATCATGTCCTGCAACTGTACCTCATCACATGTTGCAACTGTACTGCATCACGTGCGGCAACTGTACTGCATCACGTGCTGCAACTGTACTGCATCATGTGCTGCAACTGTACTGCATCACGTGCTGCAACTGTATTGCATCACCTGCGGCAACTGTACTGCATCACATGCTGCAACTGTACTGCATCACGTGCTACAACTGTACTGCATCACGTGCTGCAACTGTACTGCATCACTTGCGGCAACTATATTGCATCACGTGCTGCAACTGTACTGCATCACATGCTGCAACTGTACTGCATCACATGTTGCAACTGTACAGCATCACATGTTGCAACTGTACTGCATCACGTGCTGCAACTGTACTGCATCATGTGCTGCAACTGTACCTCATCACATGCTGCAACTGTACTGCATCACGTGCGGCAACTGTACTGCATCACGTGCTGCAACTGTACTGCATCATGTGCTGCAACTGTACTGCATCACGTGCTGCAACTGTATTGCATCACCTGCGGCAACTGTACTGCATCACATGCTGCAACTGTACTGCATCACGTGCTACAACTGTACTGCATCACGTGCTGCAACTGTACTGCATCACGTGCTGCAACTGTACTGCAACTGTACTGCATCACGTGATGCAACTGTACTGCATCACGAGCTGCAACTGTACTGCATCACGTGCTGCAACTGTACTGCATCATGTGATGCAACTGTACTGCATCACATGCTGCAACTGTACCGCATCACGTGATGCAACTGTACTGCATCATGTGATGCAAATGTACTGCATCACGTGCTGCAACTGTACTGTATCACATGCTGCAACTGTACTGCATCACGTGCTGCAACTGTACTGCATCACATGCTGCAACTGTACTGCATCATGTGGTGTGAATTACCCAGCTCAACAATACTGTAGTTATATTACATGTGTCACTAACACTGAGTCATGAGTTGCAAATGGAAGAAGATTCTGATATACGAACATTGTAATTTTGCATGTCTTCTGTATATAACATTATGGTTAAATATACTTAATCGTTATTTTCTGCCTTGTTTCTGATCACTGGCAGTTTTTCCTGGTGTAACAAATCACCTGTTACTGTGGTGAATTAATTCATCACATTACATTTGACCGTTTATTTGGTGACATGGTCCTTAATTCAGTTTTATGACACTGAATGTTGAACCAACATCAGAAGCTGAACTTACCAGACACAGGACCAGGCGGTCAATGGAGATGATATTGCACTTCCATATAAGGTCATTGAGGGCTTCCACACACTTGTTCACATGCTGACCTCCAGCCGACGTGGAAAACTCATACACGAGGTAGTCGGCAAATGTCCTCAGATGACCCGACAGTGACCGTGGACCGAGTCTCTCCAACACTCTGGAACCAGCTGTATATCATTAGCCACACAGTCTTCCATTCCAAACTTGTTCTGAACTTATTCCAAACCAGTTACAAACTCATTCAAAAGAGTTCCAAACCTGTTCCAAAAAGAGTCCCAAACCCGTCCCAAATCCATTCCTAACCTTTTCCAAATCCGTTCCTAATCCATTCCAAATCCATTCCAAACCTGTTCCAAAGCCGTTCCAAATCCATTCCAAGCCTGTTCCAAACCCATTCCAAACCTGTTCCAAATCCATTCCTAGCCTGTTCCAAACCCATTCCAAATCCATTCCGAACCAGTTCTAAACCTGTTCAAAAAGAATTCCAAAGGTTAAGCCATTCCAAACCTGTTCAAATCTGTTCCAAAGCCATTCCAAACTCATTCCAAACCAGTCAACAGTGTAGGTCTACATATTGTGATCAGCTAATCGTGTAGGTCTACATATTATGATCAGCTAATCGTGTAGGTCTACATCTTGTGATCAGCTAATAGTGTAGGTCTACGTCTTGTGATCAGCTAATAGTGTAGGTGTACGTCTTAATTGTGATCAGCTAATAGTGTAGGTCTACAGCTTGTGATCAGCTAATAGTGTAGGTGTACGTCTTAATTGTGATCAGCTAATAGTGTAGGTCTACAGCTTGTGATCAGCTAATAGTGTAGGTGTACGTCTTAATTGTGATCAGCTAATAGTGTAGGTCTACAGCTTGTGATCAGCTAATAGTGTAGGTGTACGTCTTAATTGTGATCAGTTAATAGTGTAGGTCTACAGCTTGTGATCAGCTAATAGTGTAGGTGTACGTCTTAATTGTGATCAGCTAATAGTGTAGGTCTACAGCTTGTGATCAGCTAATACTGTAGGTGTACGTCTTGTGATCAGCAAGCCGCAGAAATTTTTCTTCTTGTTTCACTGCGGATGGTGATTAACAGCTGCTTCATTTAGCACTGTAGTATGTCTGTATATCAATGTATTTTTCTTAGAAAACATCATGTACTTTCCAATCACAGTTGAGACAATTTTGCATTATGATGGCTGGAGTGGCACCTGGCGAATACCAAGTTCCGTTGCCAATGCCTATGCCTTTTGTGCATATGTCATGCATATTAAAGGGAATAAAAACAATAATTGCTTGAAATCATATTATATTACATCTTGTAGTATATTTACAGTTCCATAACACCGAAAAGTTCATTAGAATTCAATTAATTAATAATTCCAAATAATACCCTGCCCTACAGGCCTGCCTCAATTACCTAGGTATGCATATTTTTCCAGTGATTATCGGCAATGTGACATGGAAGTGCTGCGAGACTGGGATTTTCCATTCATTCATATATGTTTACAGTGATAGCGGTTGTTCCAAAGAGAGCGTGAGCCAACTTTGCTAAAGAAATGGCTTGTAAAAATGAAGCCTTCAAACTTCAAGCCAACGAAGCACAAACTTGTTTGAGACAGGAGATGACAGCCTTGGGTTATCCTGGTGCTAGTCTATCTTTGAAAGAGGATCATGTGCCAACATTATTCACAGTACTGGAAGCTATGTTGACGCCAGAACCCGAACGCAGTCAGCGACACGGGCAGCAACAACAACGTCGCTCGGGTCAAAGGCATGTGGGCCTCGCAAATGGAAACGACCACTTAGAGCAACCAAGCTTCTCATATATCTACCACACATATGCACGTGTCACATTGTCAAAAAGTACTCATTTTCATATAATGATAAAAATCTACAAACACTGAAACTCGAGTTTTTGTTTATTTTTGTAAATTTTTATCGTTATGTGGAAGCAAGAGTAATTTTTAACCATTTAAAATACACGTGACATGTGTACATGTATGCTACTGACATTGGTAAACTGCTCTGAAGGAGCCAAATTTGAAGATGATTCTGCGATATCACTTGCCACTAGTGGTTTGAAATCGTTACATTTTACTTCGTATTCCGGAAAATGTGTGCCATCAAGTGACGTCACAAAACCATATGACCACCTGTCTCATTAACTTAAAATTTTGTAAACATCTAATTTGACCTATAAAAAAAATTTCTGTTAAATTTTTACATTGGCAGTACATACAATATTAAACTTTGTGTACACACCGAAAAAGCATTTTAGCTAGTGCCTTGCTGTTATTCCCTTTAATGTAATTCAAGGTTTCATGTAGGGGGGTCTGAGGTGAAATCACATCAGGTTTGTGTAGCATTGTAATCAATGTTTTGAGGTCATCCCTTTTGTCATGATATTTAGGATTTTACATACCCGGTACACCAGTTTGTTCATGACCCAATTGTAAACTCACAAATACCAGCAGCTTATACGTGTCTGGTTATCTTCAGACTTACTTGTACGCTGTTGGTGCAATTCTGTTGTCTTCAAGTAGTGATCGCCACAAGATGCTGAAACACAGCAAATACATTCCTAAAACAACAGCTTTTTAATACAACAGCCACTAAACACTGAGATAAATCAGCAGAATCAACAACATTATTATTATTATCATCATCATCTTTATTCGGACTCAAAATCCACAAACACGTATATATTAAACAAATTAGAAATTAGAAATAGTAGCTGGAAAATAAATTATATTGTGTAAAGATATGTAATCAAAGCATTACATTCTTCACATACATTGACAACTTGTTTTACAATGAATTGAGGAGCTTGTTGAAAACAGAATTGCACTCAAGAAAAGTCCTAATCTAATTACTGAGCAGAATTATTGAGGTTTAACATACTCACAAGTTGTAAGTGAAATAAACTCCAAAGGTCGAAACAGATTACGAATACACATAATATCTATTAGTGGAATTAAATATTGGATGGGAAAAAAGTGACCTCTTCACCCTTCCATACTGTGGGAAGTCCTGGAATGTGGAAATTACGTAAATGATGGTTTTACTGGCAACCAAGAAATGCTTGTACTCACATTCACTTCTGAAAATATGTTAATTTTATTCATGTGAATACAGGGAGCTCTCTCCAGGAGTTCCACAAATAAATCTGACACAAAAGATCATACCAATATTCTCAAAATGTTACAATGTGATCATGATTTTGATGTTCAGTTCTCCCCAATAACACATCTGCACTGGGGTTAGGAAACATTTACGCTACGATGAACACTTTTGAGAATCCTGGCCCTGAGAGGTAATTTACGAGGTCAAAAAGCTACTCGGCTGTTATTGATAATATAAGCTGTGGACTGACCAGAGAAAGAGTTGTGGTGTCCCAGGAGCCGTCACAGAGAAGTGTGTGACCAGATCATTCTCACTTGCCATACCTACAGCAACAACAACACATCAGCCACCTTCAGTCATCATAACCATTTTTCACACACAAGAGTAAACAAAATATAATTTAATATCTACATGTCATGATTCCTTGCATGCACTGGCTGTGCATGCAGGGAAATACTTTGTACATTTTAACAAAGAAATTGTGTCACCATGTAGTAGTAATGCAAGAATAGTAATAACTATTTCATTAAAGCGAAACATAAGTCATGGTTTTGGGGCTAGGCACTTAAAGAGATAATGAAAACTAACCACGTGCAACAAAAATCAAGAATATCACGCCAGTGGTTTGCTCAGAATGTGTTCTAAAAGTGGGAGATTCCAGTCATTTCTCCAGTTGACTGAGGACTGACATGTTAACCAGCACAACCGATAAGCGCATGTGCAGTTCTACGAAATCGGGGTAACTGAGACTACAAGTGACATATTAAAGGAGGCCGGCATACACAGAACCAATGCAGTCTCAAACAAATGTGTTATTTTGCCAGAAAGAGGACTAGTTTAGTAAACAAAGGCCAACATGTTACATAAGTTGAGTTTGTATGCAAATATCTTGGCCATATCCTGTTGGCACATATAGGAATAGGAGTATAAAAATATATTTTCATTTGGCGAGTGAATATTGCCAGACAACAGCACCCGTCATGTAGGGTTGTCTAACAGTATGGCATGGCTCATGGCATTAAGATGCAGTGTGTTCAACAACGTTTTCCTAGTAAACCACTGCTGTGATTTTCTTAATTGTACTTGCAAATGTTTATGTTTTAGTAACTCTTATAGGTGCATAGGCCTGAAAACATGACTTTTGTTTCCCTTTAATAACAAAACATAAACCAAGAAAAAAATTATTATTATTATTATCATCACATCCAGCAAAAATAAACCACTACAAACATGACAAAGTAGTTAATTTTATGCAACTTAAAAAAACAACAACAGTAAGACGCCTCACTCTTCCACTTGCGATACTCTGCGTCGACGTTCCTCTTGAGGATGACCTTGTCCTCACGCTGGATGGCGTTCTGGTGGAAGAAATCACTGATGGCACTAGGGAAGCAGGCGAGGGTATGGCTGGACCAGCTGTGGGGGGTGTACTGTAGGATGGTTGTGAGAATATCCTTCCACCATGTCCCAGACTCCTTGCTCCGACTCCCGGACGACGTGTCATAACCTGAAACACATGACACGCTCACTCTAGATGCAGCACTGGGGGGCAACCTCAAAAAATCGATGTAAGACACTACACAATATTGGTTACATGGTGAGGTTAGCAGCTGTTATTTAGTATTGTCAATGTATTTTTCCCAAAATGATCAAATATGAAGTTTCATGTAGGGTGTAGGAGGTCTGAGGGTAAAGTAAATCAGTTTTGTGCACATCTGTTTTGAGATCACCCCTTACTTACAACCAAACTTGAAGACAACTGGTAAGTTATAACGTTGACAACAGGTGCGGCTTTAATGGACATACACTACTATCAAAACATTATGTCAAATATGTAACAAATGTTATGCCATAATTGTGCCTTGTGATCACTGTAATTGATGCCTACTTGATTACAATGTATAATCAAAGGACATTTCTTTCTTAATTATACTGAAACTTGCCTTGCACACTTAGCACAGAAAGAAACAAACAGAGAACAAAATATTACATATTACAAAATGGTAAAAATAATATTGTTCAATGAACAATTGGACATCACCAATACATAAATTTATTACAACTGCTGTGTCAAATTAAACCATACTCACACATGTCCAGGAGTGTTGCAAACTGCCATACAAAGTCCTTATTTTTAGAAGCAATGTCTATACTTCAATGTACAGAAAAGTGCCACTGACCTGTGACATGCATGGAGCGGGCCAATGTAAGCACCAGAGCCTTGTTTAGTTCCTCCGAATCACTTGACAGTAGCTGCATCGTCTTTGGCTCACTGAAGACACGCGACAGCTGGGGCTGTACCTCCCAACTTCCCAGGCCCATGATGAGTCTCAGTGCCGTACTCTCTATGCTACATACAGAACACACAGGTCCATGATGAGTCTCAGTGCCGTACTCTCTATGCTACATATAGAACACACAGGTCCATGATGAGTCTCAGTGCCGTACTCTCTATGCTACATACAGAACACACAGGCCCATGATGAGTCTCAGTGCCGTACTCTCTATGCTACATATAGAACACACAGGTCCATGATGAGTCTCAGTGCCATACTCTCTATGCTACATACAGAACACACAGGCCCATGATGAGTCTCAGTGCCGTACTCTCTATGCTACATATAGAACACACAGGTCCATGATGAGTCTCAGTGCCATACTCTCTATGCTACATACAGAACACACAGGCCCATGATGAGTCTCAGTGGCGTACTCTCTATGCTACAAACAGAACACACAGGTCCATGATGAGTCTCAGTGCCGTACTCTCTATGCTACACACAGAACACACAGGTCCATGATGAGTCTCAGTGCCATACTCTCTATGCTACATACAGAACACACAGGTCCATGATGAGTCTAAGTGCCGTACTCTCTATGCTACATACAGAACACACAGGTCCATGATGAGTCTCAGTGCCATACTCTCTATGCTACATACAGAACACACAGGTCCATGATGAGTCTCACTGCCATACTCCCTATGCTACACACAGGTCCATGATGAGTCTCAGTGCCGTACTCTCTATGCTACATACAGAACACACAGGTCCATGATGAGTCTCAGTGTCATACTCTCTATGCTACATACAGAACACACAGGTCCATGATGAGTCTCAGTGCCGTACTCTCTATGCTACACACAGAACACACAGGTCCATGATGAGTCTCAGTGCCATACTCTCTATGCTACATACAGAACACACAGGTCCATGATGAGTCTCAGTGCCGTACTCTCTATGCTACATACAGAACACACAGGTCCACAATGAGTCTCAGTGCCATACTCTCTATGCTACACAGAGAACACACAGGCCCATGATGAGTCTCAGTGGCATACTCTCTATGCTACACACAGAACACACAGGTCCATGATGAGTCTCAGTGTCATACTCTCTATGCTACATACAGAACACACAGGTCCACGATGAGTCTCAGTGCCGTACTCTCTATGCTACACACAGAACACACAGGTCCATGATGAGTCTCAGTGCCGTACTCTCTATGCTACACACAGAACACACAGGTCCATGTCTCAGTGGCGTACTCTCTATGCTACATACAGAACACACAGGTCCATGATGAGTCTCAGTGCCGTACTCTCTATGCTACACACAGAACACACAGGTCCATGATGAGTCTCAGTGCCATACTCTCTATGCTACATACAGAACACACAGGTCCATGATGAGTCTCAGTGCCGTACTCTCTATGCTACATACAGAACACACAGGTCCATGATGAGTCTCAGTGCCATACTCTCTATGCTACATACAGAACACACAGGTCCATGATGAGTCTCACTGCCATACTCTCTATGCTACACACAGGTCCATGATGAGTCTCAGTGCCGTACTCTCTATGCTACACACAGAACACACAGGTCCATGATGAGTCTCAGTGCCGTACTCTCTATGCTACACAGAGAACACACAGGCCCATGATGAGTCTCAGTGGCATACTCTCTATGCTACACACAGAACACACAGGTCCATGATGAGTCTCAGTGCCGTACTCTCTATGCTACACAGAGAACACACAGGCCCATGATGAGTCTCAGTGGCATACTCTCTATGCTACACACAGAACACACAGGTCCATGATGAGTCTCAGTGCCATACTCTCTATGCTAAATACAGATCACACAGGTCCATGATGAGTCTCAGTGCCATACTCTCTATGCTACACAGAGAACACACAGGTCCATGACGAGTCTCAGTGCCATACTCTCTATGCTACACACAAAACACACAGGTCCATGATGAGTCTCAGTGCCATACTCTCTATGCTACACACAGGTCCATGATGAGTCTCAGTGCCGTACTCTCTATGCTACATACAGAACACACAGGTCCATGATGAGTCTCAGTGCCATACTCTCTGTGCTACATACAGAACACACAGGTCCATGATGAGTCTCACTGCCATACTCTCTACGCTACACACAGGTCCATGATGAGTCTCAGTGCCGTACTCTCTATGCTACATACAGAACACACAGGCCCATGATGAGTCTCAGTGGCATACTCTCTATGCTACACACAGAACACACAGGTCCATGATGAGTCTCAGTGCCGTACTCTCTATGCTACACAGAGAACACACAGGCCCATGATGAGTCTCAGTGGCATACTCTCTATGCTACACACAGAACACACAGGTCCATGATGAGTCTCAGTGCCGTACTCTCTATGCTACACAGAGAACACACAGGCCCATGATGAGTCTCAGTGGCATACTCTCTATGCTACACACAGAACACACAGGTCCATGATGAGTCTCAGTGCCATACTCTCTATGCTACATATAGAACACACAGGTCCATGATGAGTCTCAGTGCCATACTCTCTATGCTACATACAGAACACACAGGCCCATGATGAGTCTCAGTGGCGTACTCTCTATGCTACAAACAGAACACACAGGTCCATGATGAGTCTCAGTGCCGTACTCTCTATGCTACACACAGAACACACAGGTCCATGATGAGTCTCAGTGCCATACTCTCTATGCTACATACAGAACACACAGGTCCATGATGAGTCTAAGTGCCGTACTCTCTATGCTACATACAGAACACACAGGTCCATGATGAGTCTCAGTGCCATACTCTCTATGCTACATACAGAACACACAGGTCCATGATGAGTCTCACTGCCATACTCCCTATGCTACACACAGGTCCATGATGAGTCTCAGTGCCGTACTCTCTATGCTACATACAGAACACACAGGTCCATGATGAGTCTCAGTGTCATACTCTCTATGCTACATACAGAACACACAGGTCCATGATGAGTCTCAGTGCCGTACTCTCTATGCTACACACAGAACACACAGGTCCATGATGAGTCTCAGTGCCATACTCTCTATGCTACATACAGAACACACAGGTCCATGATGAGTCTCAGTGCCGTACTCTCTATGCTACATACAGAACACACAGGTCCACAATGAGTCTCAGTGCCATACTCTCTATGCTACACAGAGAACACACAGGCCCATGATGAGTCTCAGTGGCATACTCTCTATGCTACACACAGAACACACAGGTCCATGATGAGTCTCAGTGTCATACTCTCTATGCTACATACAGAACACACAGGTCCACGATGAGTCTCAGTGCCGTACTCTCTATGCTACACACAGAACACACAGGTCCATGATGAGTCTCAGTGCCGTACTCTCTATGCTACACACAGAACACACAGGTCCATGTCTCAGTGGCGTACTCTCTATGCTACATACAGAACACACAGGTCCATGATGAGTCTCAGTGCCGTACTCTCTATGCTACACACAGAACACACAGGTCCATGATGAGTCTCAGTGCCATACTCTCTATGCTACATACAGAACACACAGGTCCATGATGAGTCTCAGTGCCGTACTCTCTATGCTACATACAGAACACACAGGTCCATGATGAGTCTCAGTGCCATACTCTCTATGCTACATACAGAACACACAGGTCCATGATGAGTCTCACTGCCATACTCTCTATGCTACACACAGGTCCATGATGAGTCTCAGTGCCGTACTCTCTATGCTACACACAGAACACACAGGTCCATGATGAGTCTCAGTGCCGTACTCTCTATGCTACACAGAGAACACACAGGCCCATGATGAGTCTCAGTGGCATACTCTCTATGCTACACACAGAACACACAGGTCCATGATGAGTCTCAGTGCCGTACTCTCTATGCTACACAGAGAACACACAGGCCCATGATGAGTCTCAGTGGCATACTCTCTATGCTACACACAGAACACACAGGTCCATGATGAGTCTCAGTGCCATACTCTCTATGCTAAATACAGATCACACAGGTCCATGATGAGTCTCAGTGCCATACTCTCTATGCTACACAGAGAACACACAGGTCCATGACGAGTCTCAGTGCCATACTCTCTATGCTACACACAAAACACACAGGTCCATGATGAGTCTCAGTGCCATACTCTCTATGCTACACACAGGTCCATGATGAGTCTCAGTGCCGTACTCTCTATGCTACATACAGAACACACAGGTCCATGATGAGTCTCAGTGCCATACTCTCTGTGCTACATACAGAACACACAGGTCCATGATGAGTCTCACTGCCATACTCTCTACGCTACACACAGGTCCATGATGAGTCTCAGTGCCGTACTCTCTATGCTACATACAGAACACACAGGCCCATGATGAGTCTCAGTGGCATACTCTCTATGCTACACACAGAACACACAGGTCCATGATGAGTCTCAGTGCCGTACTCTCTATGCTACACAGAGAACACACAGGCCCATGATGAGTCTCAGTGGCATACTCTCTATGCTACACACAGAACACACAGGTCCATGATGAGTCTCAGTGCCGTACTCTCTATGCTACACAGAGAACACACAGGCCCATGATGAGTCTCAGTGGCATACTCTCTATGCTACACACAGAACACACAGGTCCATGATGAGTCTCAGTGCCATACTCTCTATGCTAAATACAGATCACACAGGTCCATGATGAGTCTCAGTGCCATACTCTCTACGCTACACACAGAACACACAGGTCCATGATGAGTCTCAGTGCCATACTCTCTATGCTACACACAAAACACACAGGTCCATGATGAGTCTCAGTGCCATACTCTCTATGCTACACACAGGTCCATGATGAGTCTAAGTGCCATACTCTCTTTGCTACATACAGAACACACAGGTCCATGATGAGTCTCAGTGCCGTACTCTCTATGCTACATACAGAATAAATTTTTTTTTAAATAGACAGAACACATGCTTATCTTGTAAAAAGTTTTTAGACAGCTAAATCAAAGCCCTTGCTAACAACTACTTCCCTGCTGTTGGTCTGGTTGGGTTATGTGCAAAATATCGGCAACTTAACATATACATTACCAACAAAGAGTAAAAACCAATAGTGCTCAAACAGATATCATAGTTTCTTTAGAAGACATGAAAAACCTTTCCAAAATGTTAATCCATTTAAAATTAGAAGAAGATAGAAGATGTATAACTACAGGTTGCCCATGGCTCTTACACTACATCTTGTCACGTCACAGCCTGTTCCACAATAGAATGTCATTTAAAGAACATGAGACATGTGACAGAGTTGAACTCACCAGAGATGGAGTTGAACTTACCAGAGGTGGAGTTGGTTCTGGTAGGTCTGTGGTCTGTGAATTCACCAAAGATGGAGCTGAACTCACCAGAGATGGAGCTGAACTCATCAGAGATGGAGCTGAACTCACCCGAGATGGAGCTGAACTCATCAGAGATGGAGCTGAACTCATCAGAGATGGAGCTGAACTCATCAGAGATGGAGCTGGTATGGAGGATGGAGCTGAACTCACCCAAGATGGAGCTGAACTCACCCAAGATGGAGCTGAACTCACCCGATATGGAGCTGAACCCACCCAAGATAGAGCTGAACTCACAAGAGATGGAGCTGAACCCACCCAAGATGGAGCTGAACTCACAAGAAATGGAACTGAACCCACCCAAGATGGAGCTGAACTCACAAGAGATGGGGCTGAACTCACCAGAGGTGGAGCTGGTTCTGGTTGGTCTGTGGTACGGAGGCGAGTGAGTGGAGGTGACTGAGGAGCTGGACGCGGTAGTGAGGTTGGATATGATGGAGACGGTAGCTGAACATCTCAAGTAGAGTGTGCAGGATTCCCCACGCATTGCTGCCAAACACACTCGGCAGTAACTGACCTGAAACAGCCAACAACTTGTCACTGACATGTCAATCTGTGTAGTTTAGTAAGTGATGTGGAAGGTGCTGGATTTCATTTCATAGGCTGCTACAATGTCTCCTACTAGAAAAATGGTTTCTAAATGTTTTTTCATTCCAAACATTACCATATGAATACCCAACAGCACAGGGTCAACTGTTGGTTTTAAGACTTGTTATCAAGCACATTAAATTTCTCACATTTTGGCTGAGGTGGTCTATGCATAACAATGATGAATTTTCTTGAAGCCATCTTCAGTTTTACTGGAGTCATCTTCGAGGACATCAACAATTTCTTGCAACCTCTGAGAAAAGGAGCACCTTAAAGTGTGCTTCCTATGTTTGTAAGGATCTTGATGGTATAGAAACATCCCTAAACACGTTAAATATGGTGGCCAATGATATTACACCAATTATCACATGGTAGCTTTATTACTGTAACTTACTAATGAATCCTTTGATGCCGAGTGACTCGATCTCCATGTAGACCAGGAGACGACTGTAGGTCTCCACAAGGGCGGGGGCGAGGGCTGTGTTAGACTTGGCCTTAGCCAGTCGCATCACTCGAGTCACAATACTGTGGATAAGGCTGCAGCCAAGAAAACATCACTTGAGTCACAATACTGTGGATAAGGTTGCAGCCAGGAACACATCACTCGAGTCACAATACTGTGGATAAGGCTGCAGCCAGGAACACATCACTCGAGTCACAATACTGTGGATAAGGCTGCAGCCAGGAACAAATCACACGAGTCACAATACTGTGGATAAGGCTGCAGCCAGGAACACATCACTCGAGTCACAATACTGTGGATAAGGCTGCAGCCAGGAACACATCACTCGAGTCACAATACTGTGGATAAGGCCGCAGCCAGGAACACATCACTCGAGTCACAATACTGTGGATAAGGCTGCAGCCAGGAACAAATCACTCAAGTCACAATACTGTGGATAAGGCTGCAGCCAGGAAAACATCAGTGACCGACTCATCACAGACAGCTGTGAAACTTTGAATCTTACTGTGCTTCAAATGCTAGCTTTACAAAATTGATAGAAAGTAAATAACAGTATGCCAAGAAGGGATGCATTGGAAAACAAGCTGCTGCATGTTATCAAATGGTCATCTCATTTTACTTACCGTATTCGACCTAACAAGCGTATAGTATGCTCAGAAAAAATTGGGCCATGGAAAAATGTCAAGGAATCTGTTCTTATTAGCAGACACCAAAAAATTTTCTCTAGACAATAAGGTCACTTTCTAAAACTAGTGATGTCATTTGGTGACTAGTATAGAACAGCTGTTTAACACCAGATGGCGACACTTTTCAGTTGTTCAACAATAGTCAAATTACAATAATCATGAATCCTACTGATTAAAAAGGGGTGTACGCCCTGACAAGTTTGGATGAAGTTGCTCTTACCTCATCTTTGCATGCACAGTCAGCGAATCAAGCATGCTCATAGGTAATGGCTGGGTCGGCGCTGAGGCTAGGATGCTTCCAGGCAGCACTGTTGTCAACTGCCCGTTGCCATAGATACTCTCTACCAGAATACCCATTGGCAGTGAAAAGATATCGGTATTGGTGCTGTCTGGGAAGTAAAAAATACAACGTTTTTTTCACATGATAATGCAAACGGTTACACAGTATTGTTGAGATTAATGTAGTGCAGGTTTTTAATCTGATGGTCAACTGACCACAAAATGGCTAGTCAGTAATATAATTTTCCCTGAAATTAACCATGGGATTGACCACTGGGCCGAATTCAGCCCGGACAATCAGTGCGAAAAGCGTTCCAGCCAATATTGGTATCACTCTGTAGGTACAATTTTTCTTTCCGTCACCAGTGCCTAAAACGGGAACAAATGGTATCATTGGAAACCTGAATCACGCTTCGTTCTGATTCATATTTATTCATGAGCATAGTCAATGATAGCTAATGACGATCTAGCTTACAAAACGTGTCACATAGTTGGTGCCCATATTTGGCTGCTTTTATACTTCGCTCTGCAGAATAAATTTATGTTCCCATTCAAAGTATCTAATTATGTAACACGTTATACCTTTGGAAAGCTCTATGATTGGCCTATTCGAATACATGTGAATGAGCGAGTGGGCTATATGCGGGGAATGAGCATCGCCATTACAAACACGTGTTGTTTAGGCCGTCTAAGCTTTTTATTTACTAATCAGCCATTTTGTTTTCTCACTTCGTTCTGTGTCAGTTCACTTTAGGCCGGATTATTTCAGCACATGGAATGACAGCATTAGTGAATCACATTATTACACAGTTAGGATGATGTTGCGGGCTTTTTTGAGGTAAATGTCAGCAAGTTGCCATGCGATTTCCACCAGCTTCAACAGCCTGCACTGCCACGGTAAATGACGTGGGACCAATGGGCCTGTCTGAATCGGCATAACCCGATGTATGAAAAAAAATCATAAAAATAAATGTTCTCAACATATTTGATTAATTTCTATTTTATTTTGTAGCTAATATGTATGGCTACATGTTTTAGGGACATACAGCCACTCAGTAATTATCTGGGAGCAGGGTGAAAATAAAACTTTGTGCTTTCTTTTTTGATGAAATTCAAATAGTAATGTCCCCATGATAAGATTACGTGCTGCAGTTGTTATTATTTTATTATTATTTTATTATAATAAAGAGTCTTTTTAGCAACATAATGATACTGAAATCACATCTGTGTAATAATTATTAGCGATGTTATATTTTTTAAAGCACCCTTATGAATAACTCTGATTTGTGTACACCGTGGAAATTTATCATTGGTCACTTCTAGGGTTAAAATAAAGATAAATAGTTATTTGTAAATGGGTTAATTTTGAAGGGTGACTTACAGGCGTTGCACAGCAAGGCAATTTTGTAGTCTGTCATAGGCAAGTTTTTGGAATGCAGACACTGTGTAAGGAACCTGAAAAATTCAAACACAACTGTGTTAGTTGAAGTAGTAGTGTGCAATGTGACAAAACAGGAAGACCAGCACACTTAGAAAATGTGAATTAATTAGTAAAAGAATAAAAACTATGTTGCTATTCCATGAAAATTCATAATCCGAATAAAATACAAACAGACATAATAACATGTAACTACTAGTCTCTCATTCTCGTACACAGAACACAACATGAATTTGATGAAGGGGAGACCTGGGTAGGATTAAACAAACTAAAAGTATCACAGAATGTCAATAATTAAAAAGAAAAGATGTGTGGATATTTATAAGATGACTCGTTGCCATCTTGGATTATGAGGATATTTTAGTACCCAGGAATCTCTGGAAGGGGTTGATCACATTCATTGACAATTGGATTGCAGCTTGTAGACACCCTTCTACACAGGGCTAATGAGTTTTTTCAAAATAGGCAAACATTTCTTATAATTTGACTCCTCAAAATGTTGACCACGGCTTGGGTCTATGATAAATTATCTGAACATTTTCCAGCATGAGATAAGATCTAAAGAAGCAACTAACTCTGTGTGTCCCTTGAGGGCCAGTGGCATGGGTCTGTGTAGTTTCATCTTGTCGCTCTGAGCCTTCTTCTCCAGGTGAATCCAGATACATGTACAAGCCATCTTGTGTGTGCAGGACGACTGGTTCACGTCTGGTAGATCCAGCATTGTCTTCTCTGGGTAGAGCAGATCGTAGAGCTTCAGTACGGGCAGGAACTCTTCCAGCTGGGGAGCAAAACTACTTCATGACGCAACATCCTTAGAAATACAGCAATAGGTTTGATAGTAATAATGCAGCATTTGTCTGCATCATAAATCTGGCCACCGTGGCTATTTAGAGGGAAATTAATAGAATTTTAGATAATGGAATATATATTAAGATGCATAAAGCATTAAAAATATTATTGACAATAAATAAATGTATGAATATCCAGAGCTAAAATTAACTACTGAAATGTTTGTGTCATTGAGGTAAATGTGGCACGAGTCCATAACTTGCCTAAAATGCACACAAATGTGACTTAAAGAGAAAATCAGACCTTATCCATTTAATAACCATACTTTGTTCATCCTACTATATTTACAAAACTGAATATTGGCTAACCATATATTACGTCATTGAAATTTTGGTTTTATCATAACTATTTTATGAGGTCATGGAGAATAACTGGTACCATGGGGTCATATTACGTGACTTTTTTTATCATAATATGCAAAAATTTTTTGGGGGGCGCATTCTGCCGAACCTCTTGTAAAAATTACATTTCCATGCCTCTGCTTCAAAGCAAACTGAACAACTAATAACCATAAGTGAGAATATTAATTCTGAAACTTTTCCATCAAATCATCTCCCATCATGTTTACCTAGTAGAGATGGAGGAGCCAGTTCAATGAATGAACATATATGTTACTTTGTATTTAACAAAAGCATCCACGTACACCATAACATCCTTATGCAAAAAGGCTAGCTATCTACCCCTGGTGGAATGGCTATTTGAAAAACATGGATCTAAGCCTTGTCCCACTTTAACAAGATTTAACAAGATTGCCATCTCGAACAACAAGTTCCAGATGGCAAGTGGACAAGGAAGCCATTGGCTTATCGAGAGTCCAACAGTCCACTTACTGTCTTAATATCTGCTTCTTCATTTTTGAACAGCCTAGACAATAGCAATCAGCTGCAGACCAATTGTGGCTGATCAAACAAGTAATACCAAATGGCTCAGTAATGTCGAATCAGAATCCATGAATGTCCTGATGTGACAGAGCTGACGTGATGTTGTGTGAGAAAGTGAGAGTGCAAACACTCACTGTTTCCGAGAACCAGATCAAACATCAAAGAGCCATTCAAGGAAATGCCTGGCATTACCCGTCTAACCAGCCACGACCAGTCCACAATGAAAATGAATGACCACTAATGTTCTAGACTATGTAAATTGGTTAAGGCAGCAACTGAGTCAATATACCAGGGTTGATGTACTCAGAAGCCCTGCTGGGTGAGGGTGCACCATAGTAAATTCATCAATACTTACTTTGTTTCTCTGGATGCTGCCTGAGATGAACTGAAGCAAGACCCACATCAGATGGTCACGACCCTTTCGAAGATTCCGACCTTTCAACTGCAAGAAAGGCAAGCAAGTAGAATGGAACTAGAGCAATATATGAAACTGTGACATCTGTCATCACGGTTCTTTATTTAATGTCTCATTATGTGGCAACAATAAACATAACCATTTATTCAATGTCTTATTATGTGGTAACGATAAACATAACCATTTATTCAATGTCTTATTATGTGGTAACAATAAACATAACCATTTATTCAATGTCTCATTATGTGGTAACAATAAACATAACAATTTATTCAATGTCTTATTATGTGGTAACAATAAACATAACCATTTATTCAGATCTTGTGTGTTCCTAACTGGCATGGGTTCTATTACAGACAATCTATTACCAGGATATCTATTACTATTACTGGATCATTATTACATTCACAGAATGTCAATTAACTATTTTTTATGGGTCTGTGAACCCTAGAATTGCCTATGAACTCTCTGAGTCTTTGTAGTACTAAGTAAACATACATTTGTACACCATTTGAAGATCTGAGGTAAGAACATTTGTCAAAATTTGAACAATGGGTCTGTAAGGCAATGTAGCTCCTGCTCTAAGATAACATTTGTTGCCTGCCTGCACATATCTGAAACCATGCCCTTTTTGTGTGCTTGGAATGTGTGAAGCCATAGCCACCCCAATGGGGCATCTCAACAATTAGTAATTGGCTTGCTACTCCTGCATTGTTTCATTGAGCAGGTATTTCTGAATGGATCAAATTATCAGCCTATTGGTCTTTTCCTGTTGTTTGATTAATGGCTCAGCCATTGTCTATACATTCTTAACAATAGAAAAGCAATAGACTATTATCTATTACATTAGGATCTATTACCATTACAGAAAAATGAGATTACCTATTACAATTACTATTACATATTACTATTACCCCATGCCTGGTTCTTAACGGATTTTTGGCTAGATACATTTTATTTAAAAATGATCATGCATAACACATTAGCAAACATTCCATGATTTGGGGGAAGATAAATCTTTCTGAAGAAGATTTGGGCATAACAAATTGTGATTATCCAAATTGTAAAATTCTAGGCCTCAGAATAATTTTTTATTTTCTGATGGGAAACCTGGAAATGACTACAGGAAAACATTGTGCAACTTGCCAGATCGAAGAATCAAAGAAGAAAGAAAGTACAAATTACTGACTCAACAACTGAGCCATTCAAAGTAGCACAATCCAGATACACCCTATCCAAATACCTGGATAGCTTACTCCAGAATAGAAAAAATGCCCTAGGATATCTCCCCCACCACCTGGATAGCTTCCCTTAGAGGGGGGAAGATGTCCTAGGATATGTCTACTCTACTTTTGTAACCCTGGTGGATTTAGCTGTTTATGTATTTGGTAGGCTAGTCACTAGGGTGGGCGCTATACCCCGTGTCACTCCCAGTTTAACAATCTGAGCCAGTTTTAGAAAGTAGTCAATGCAGTTCGCCCTGGGCCGGAGAAGATGAGAGACGTTGTTAGATGCAAGCAACCTTCTCCCGGCTCAGTATATATATATTGACAATTTATCTCTGGTGAGTCACTTTTATAATACTTATGTAGTGAGACTGTTTATAAATTATTAGAAGAAGTTTTGAAACTATGTTAAGTTGAATGTTTTGGAAGTCATTCGTATCACAGTATCACAGTAATTAAAGAGTCATGGGGCATTCACTATCAATTCCATCATGTAGTGACTTGCAGTTATCACCAAAAAGTCACAAAACTGAATACAAATAAGTGTTCACTCTAAGTCATATTTTGCTTGAAACTTTGTAAACACTGTTTCACGGCATCGTTATTGGCAGTCATTGAGGAGACATTTTGAGTCGCAGGCGCTCTCCCAACACTTCTATTGCTGCAGTCAATCGTTTTGTGGGGGGGGGGGTAAGATATCCAGGGGAAGATACACTGCTACATTGGTATTAGGTAAAACAATTTCAGCTTTGTCCCACCAAAAAAATGATGCTGCTTTCCTGACATTTGTATATAGCAACAAAAGGACTGAGCACCTACCTTATTGTAGAGTCCCAGCACCATGTCCGTGAAGCTGGTGAACTGGAACAGCACGAAGAAGATCACCTGACTGGATAAGTGTTGCCATAGCAACTGGTTATTGCCATCCTCATCAACCTCTGACCTTTCCATGGCGAGCACAACGAGATTGGTGAGTTCTTCCTCGAGGACGGGACACCTCTGCTTCACCTGCACAGAGTTGGTGTCAGTTACAGTCATGTCTCGTTTATTCATTCTTCGACAATCCGGCTTTTCAGTAATCCACATGCTTTTATGTTTGAATGATCTCGATACACAATAAATTGCTTAAATAATCTGTTATTTGAAGTTTCCGTTTCCACACGCGGTTGTGAGGATCCAACTGGCCTGATAACACTGTAATATGATTCACTTTATACAATAACCTGTTTATTTTAAATCGTTCAAAATATCAAACGTTAGACACCAAATCAGACAATTAATAGGCTTAGTGATTGGTATTACATCCCAATTACATTGTTTGTTTGTTCAAAGGCCGGTCAGTTACTTTGTTACATTGTTTGTTTATTCAAGGGCTGGTCAGTTACTTTGTTACGTTGTTTGTTTGTTCAAAGGCCGGTCAGTTACTTTGTTACGTTGTTTGTTTGTTCAAAGGCCGGTCAGTTACTGGAGATCAATAAAATAATAAAGCAATAAAAATAACATGACACATTACATGATAATTATAGCATGGGTGATAATAGGAAATTGAAAATTGAAATTAAGCAGCTTCACTCCGAATGTTCGATGCATGCGGAGTAGGCCTGCTTTCTCGCTTAACAATTTTTCGACCCACCCTCCTCCCCACTTTCTCCTGCTTAAGGTTACATTAATGTGTTTAGTAGTGTTGTGCTTGGTAACATCTTGTACATTGACGGTGGAAGTGAAGTCACCACCTTCCCTATGACGCTTTCCCAGTGAACATTAGGTTTTTCATTTGGCTATCTGCCTGTTCACATAGGCTTTTGGTGCGGAGTGGAAGATGACTTCCCTTCCATCCTCGATGGTTTATTGATAATTGCCTTTATGGCCCCACCTTTTAGATTACTAAAATATATAGAGTAAGAATTTTAGCAAGTAGTGTAGTCCAGTGCTGCAATATATGCAAATAGGTATTGTGTCAAGTATTTTCGGTGTTGGGTTAATGTTTTAATGTGCTGGTGACGATGCCATGAATTGTCTTGTGTTGTAGGAATATTACTACATGTACTGTATTGCTATGTCGAAATGTGGACTCTGGGAGCATTGTGTCCAGGAGACTTTGTATGAGGCTCAGCCACAGGCTTGGCACATGTTATAGGGTCCACATTTCATGCTCTTAATCGGAATAATATGCCATTTGGGATACCCTTAATAAACATAATTCATTTGGCCTTTTCATATGTTTACATCTGGCTTGCATTGTTGATTGTATAAATATAATTTTTTTCAGTTCAAATTTTTAAAATCCAAAACAAAAAATCTAGAGGGCAATAAACTGACAAATACTTACAGTTCATTGTTAATATTATAATCTTTAAATGCTAACCGTGCATACACCTAGTTTTAGTGACATTACTAATTAAAGACTTCAAGATAGTCTGAGATAGGAATGGTGCAGCGACGTTGTACAAACCTGTTTGTTTAGACTAAGCATTTGGCAGACCATGTCTCTAGAGTACGGCTGCTCCAGGACGTAACGCAGTAGAGCAATCTGGGGCTCGCATAACTCCTACATTACAACAAATACACAACACGGCACTTAGTTCATAGAGCACAGCAATAATTACACATCAGTAAATCACTCAACAGAAACATCTTGCTTTAAAGGTAAAAAGGTACATTCTTATATAGTGTGTCCAGTCCTTGGGACAGTTCAAGGCACTTTACACTTCACCCCCCTTGCAGAGGTGTTCATTCCAATTTTTCTGGGAAGCATTCAGCCATGCTGCAAATACTGCATAAAGATTGTTCATTCACATATCCACCACTGTCTATGGCCAGGTACTCATTTATACAGTATAGTAAACTTTATTTGACAAAAAAAACCATGGAAATAAATCATTCTGTTTCGTCAATTGCAGATCAGAATTTAGAAACAACATCGGAACAACTGATGACAGAAATGGGGAGTTAAGTCCAGAGAGGGGGGATTTTGGGCTGTTGCACCAAGTCTGTGCATTTGATGAACTGAAACAAGCGCACCTCATTCAGTGCTGACGAAGACGGGATCAGGCACTGAAACATTCCAGTCAAAACTGCACAAGTTTCTCTACTGAAACATTGCAAAGGAATTTATTCACAGATATGTTCACTGTTTAGCAGTCCATACTTGCTACTGCACTTACTGAGGCCTAGAGTGTTCATTCTTAATAATGATCATGACCTATATATGTCTTCCTACTCGGCTCAATGCTCACCTTATCATAGGGAAGAGGCCCACTCAGTGGGAAGCGCAGGGTGCTTGTGTTCAACTGCCAGACGTGAACGTTGGAAGGACTAGAGTGACCAACGATAGGCAGCAGTTTGCAGCGGCCTGAAAGAAAAATGAGACAAGATGATCATGAACCTCCATCTCAGGTGTATATACGTCTGCTCAGATCATCTATTTCACAGCAGTTTTTTTTTACTAAGCTCAACTTGGGCTAGTGTTCTTTCTCCAGAGCTGCGACCAAAATCTGGAATGAACTTGGGTCCAATATAGGCACTATAGAAGTTTCATGATTATCATTAGACTGCCCAGTGCCATCTCCTCGCCACAGTCATGGCAGCAGAATTGAGCAGTCTGTGAGAGTTGTGTACGTGTTCATGACTTACCTGCTACAGTGACTAAACTAGCAGCATGGCGGAAAGTCTGAACAAAATCTGCCAGCAGCTGGCCCAGTTTCTGAAACAAATACCACAATCATTACAACTTAAATACCTTTATATAAAAAATAAGCATCAGTTAATTTAATTCATCATTCCATCTGACACTTACTTTATGCAAAAGTAACCCTTTACTTTGACAAATGATAGTTCCATCTTGATCTTACTTCAGACACAAAAGTATAATATTTTCTACATATTTCCACTGATTTCACATCTGACAAATGATGAACTATTCAGTGATTACCCAATGCTTGTCTTCCACTGACAACTTGGTGATCTCATTGACGGCGAAGTAGCTGGGCAGCAGACAGGTGTTGCGGTCCAGTATATACTTGACCACCTGTAGACACAAACAACATGTGGGGGTGATCTCAAAACACTTATGCATGACACTACACAAAATAGGATTGACGGGGAGACAGGATGTCAGCTGATTTATTTACTTTCCACATTGATATATTTTCCCCAAAACATAATTTATTTTCCAACCACAGTTCATACGGGTACTGACTCCGAGCACATGCAGGTAATTTGCGTTACGATGCCTAAAGTGCCACCTGGCAAATACAAAGTAGCCGAAAATGCACATAGGTCAATGTAATTCAAAGTTTCACACAGTTGGGATTTGAGGCTAAATGAGATCAGTTTCATGAAGTTTTAGTACATCAGTGTTTTTTTAGATCACCTTTAAATTGATCACGAAAATTTTAATCCACAATGTTTATTTGCTTTTATACACTGCTTTTATTCACTGGCGATATCAATGTATTGTATTTCAATATAAAAAGGGGCCTCAACAAATTTACTATATTTAGTATCTATAATAATTTAGTTCTTATATAGCGCATACTCCTGTAGATGGATCAACGCGCCTTACAATAAAATAATACATGCATAAAAATGCACACAATTATGCTGATATTATGCTGTATCTGAAGTTAAGCAAACATATTGGTATTTATTTGTAACTTTAATTTAACCAAAAACTCGCAAAACAGCAAAAAAATACCACATACAAAATCATATGAATAACCAATTATGATAATCACTAATATTTACATAATACATTTCAAAACAGATGCATCATATATATATATGTTGGCATACATATACAATACATACAATGAATACAGAATGTAACAATATCCTTAACAATTCAACATGTTTTTAATTATGAATTCTAAGGCCCAGTAAGATTATGAAGCATCTATGTTTACGTACATCATACACGGCTTCCACTAGTTTGAGTGTATAAATGTTGTCAGTGTTTGGAATTCCTTGAGCCTTCTCCAGCATAAGCCTCAGAAGATCTCGACAGCCCTGTTCTCAATATAAACACCAGCAATTAACAAACATATAACAACATATTATTTCAGGATATGCTTTTTTCAAAGTTTATCCACAGCCACACAATATCAGTTCAGTGGTCTTATGTGAAGAAACAGGATAAGTAAGTAAGTAAGTAAGCACATAATATTGGTGAGTCAGAACAAACATCTAAAGAACTGTGGATAGTCTACTGTGATGGTTTGCTGCAGACCACACTACCATCTGGTGTTCAAACACAACAATATAACATTTGAAGATACAGATGCAGCAGCAGAAAGATGACAATGTAAGGAAAATATGTTTAGTGAATTACAAATATGTTCAGCATTATTTCTTTCAAGCTGATGACCTTATTCAAAGACGTAGGTGTATCGTAATGTGTGACTTAAAAAATATGTACACTCTTTGGAAATAATTATATTTTCATTTTACATGTTACTAGAGGACTACTAGAACAAGTTAGCATAAATACATGTGTGAGAATAAACCCCTGGTCGAGTTTGTGTGAATGGCTGATGGGCTAACCTTGTAGTCTACTCCGCCAATGATTCTGCGCACCAGTTTGAAGGTGAGGCACCATTTGTCTGCCACCTTATAAGTGAGTTTTTCACTTGTCATCAGCACGTCGCATATAATTCTGTGACAGATGTGAGTTTTCAATGTCAACGGACATGTGATGTACAATAAGCTTATGTTAAACATGTATAATAAAATAATTATCCCTCTACTATTTTGTTACTAAAAAAAATCAGTAAATATTGCCATTAGACTGTGCTCTTCCTCCTTGTTACCTGCTGTACAGGGGTGAGGGTCAGGTAAAGTATTGTCAAGCCACTCTTTCTATTCTTTCTTTCCATAGTTTTCAATCGGCTGCCCCCTCTCTCCATCTTTCATCCTCCCCCGATCTTCTCATATCACTCCTCACGCAGTCCTCCCATCTCAGCCGTGGCCTTCCCCTTTTCCTGCGTCCTTGATGTTTTTCCACCTCTGCTCTCTTTGCTAGTTTGTCTGTATCCATCCTTACCAAGTGGCCAGCCCTCCTGCATATCACCAATCTTCCTGTTAGGCTGCATTGCATCCCATGATCCCAACCTCTTTCCTCAGGTCGTTCATCCTTCTTCTGTCCACCCTCTTTGTTCTTGTTATTCAACGAACCGAGTTGTTCTTACAAACTTGCAGCTTCTGTTGTTGTTGTTCTGTCATCGCCACTGTCTCCAGACCATACAGGCATGCCTGTGTAACATACTCACTCTACCTTTCTCCAAGCATTCGCTCCCGCTTGTATCCGACGTAGCACCTTTACCTTTACCATTATCACATTTTTGGCAAAAACAAAAAGTTATGTTCTCATATAGCGTGGTACACAGTCTATGGGACTACTCAAAGTACTTTACACGTCACCCCCTGGCAGAACTGTTCATTCCAACGCCATCTCGACTTCTCTGGAAAGCTAGACAACAGGAGAGGATTTATCATGTTTAATGAATCATGTCACTGTTAACATACATCTGAAATACTTGTATAAAGAAAAAACATATGTTAGTTAATTTTCTGCAACTGCAACCTCAAACAAATGTTGCCCATACAATATGGGACAGGCTTACATTGGATTGAAAGAAACAGTAGATTAGATGCTGCTATAACAAAGCAGTTTTACAAGGTATTTTTGACCAAGAAATACTGACTTGGCTGCCATCAGATTGGCTTCGACGAGGGACTCGAGTGTGTCAAGAAGCAGTTTTGCCCTCTTTGTGTTAGCCTGGCTGTGGAAAGTTGTCACAAAACTCCTCAGTGCAGTTTCCAATGTTTCCTGATCGTAACAAACACAAATGGTTAATGAACACAATTTTTATATTTAATAAAACTTTCTCTGATTTGTGCAATAACACATTCCTATATGTTAATAATATAATCAGGCAATTTAGCAATTGGAAACTAGCAAGTAACTTTCCAATTAATAAACATGGAATGCACAAAATATTCTTTCTTTGATTTGACATAGCTGCCGTCTGAAGCAAATGACTATTTTTTATACTCCAAATTGATAAACAATGAATATAAATACAACTGAGTGAGCACATCTCACCTGAGGGACGTCCACCCAGAACTTCTTCACCATGTCCATGCATGACTCCTTCCTCACTCGCTGGCTCTCTTCTGTCTCCAGCAAGAATCCACAGAAAGCTTCTTCCACCGAATCAGCTTTCTGGAACAACATTGAATGTTAACATGGACACAGTTGGGGCTCCCTGGACTTCTCATGAATACAGTGCATTACAGTGGGTGGTATAGCGTTGGTCGGCGACAGGGTTGGATTCAATTGTAAATTTGTAATTGTGTAATACATTACAATTACAGTGTAACTGGTTCTATAAAAAAATTGTAATTGTGTAATATATTACAATTATAGTGTAATTGTAATTGATATTTGTATAAAATGTAATTGAACTTTTTATGAGACTGTGTCTGAAATTGTAATTGACCATTGTAATTGACAGTTCCAATTGCAGCAAGAATGCACGAATTCGTGTAAAAGTTAGTAAAACCATGTGTAGAATGGGCAGTAGTGATAAATATAATATTCTTTTTTATAAAAACTACATAGTTGTTGTTGATCCTTTATAAAGCATTGCAACAGATTTTTTAAGTACTCTGCTTGTAATTGAAAGGCTTGCTTGATGAAATACTCTGTAAACATCAGATCACAGCTAAAGTGAGAGGTAGTATAGTGAGTTTAGTTTTCCATTCGTATGTGTGGGATATTTTATTTCCCCTGGCTTAGACACCAAATAGAAGGAATCAACAGCTTTTAGTGTTTCTTCTGAAAGACATGGACAAAGTGGGGTGAATGAAATTGCCCAAGTTTCGAAACAACAGCAGGTAGCTTAAGATGGGCATGCATGTTTTCCGGAACAGCCCTGAAAGAGATTCAACGATGAATAGCATGGAGTGGATTCTCGATATTATAAAGATGTCAACGGCATTTGTAGATAGATAATGGCATAATACAACTTTTCACCAAACTGGAAACAATTACATGTAGATCAAGGTATGTTTATGGCTCATGGAATGACATGGAACAATGACTGATTGATGACTGGCAGCTAAGTTTTGGTTGTTCCATCTATAGAACAAACTTATACTAACATCATCGTTCCGTGAGTCTAAAACATACCTTAATCTACATGTATTTGTTTCCCGTTTGGTGAAAAGTAGCATTATGTAATTATTTATTTACATATGCCAATGACATCTTTATATTGAGCAAACACTTCATGCCATTCGCCATTAAATCTCGTTCCAGGCCTGTTCCAGCAAATATGCATGCCCATTTCAAACCCCAGTCTCCTCAATCAAATGTCCTATGGCTATACTACACATCTACTGTGCCCCACCACAACCACAAGGGCAAAGCACAAAGCCTAGACCCAGTCTTAGCCTTAGGCCCAAGCGTAAAAGGATTCTGAAACTGAGGGGACCCATTCTGAGGGACTAGGCCTAGGGCCAGGTTACGGCCACTAGCCCAGAATAGTCAAGTCTAGTTACTTCCCTAAGTAAGGCTAAGCCTTAGGTAAATACTAAGGGTAAGGCTAAGCCTCTAAGGCTAAGCCTAAACCTAAGTCTAAGACGTCAAGGCTTGTCTAATGGTTAAAGCACCCGCCAGTCGATCGAAGCCTCCGCCGTTTCGAAGCTTGGGCAATTTCGTTCACCCCACTCTGCCTGCATCTTTTGGAAGAGAGAGTAAAAGCTGATGGTCCCTTCTACCTGATGTGTATGACTACGTCGGCTATGCCAAGCCTAAGATTTTAAGAACAGGAATAACGAAAGTACATGGATTGCTCTTCCCAAATAAAAAATTAAGTGCGTGATTTACTAGAATTAGCTAAGATATTGTTGTCCTCACCAACAGGTCATTCACAAGTTGATTGACTTTATCGTTTATAGTTGATTGCACCATTTTCTTAGCATATATTTTCTAAACAAATATACAGGAAGTTTCTCCTAGGATGTCGCCATTGCTGCAAAGCACACTGGGAAAATTATTCAGCTCTGTACTTAACATTTTTATTAAACTATTTTAAGGTTATTTTAGTACACGAAGTAACAACAAGTGCAGTCAGCATAAAGACACCATTGTTTTATTAAAATGCACACAAAATATGTGCATTAAAATTTGCAGTGCCCCCTTGTGGATGTTTTAGAGACAGGGTGATTCACGACCCGGATATCCGGACATCAAGTTGGAACTTCGCTTCAAGTGGCTAAGTGGCTTACGCTCTCGGTAAGTAAAAATTAAAACAACCGCTTAAAGATCATTTAAATGAAACTATAATTAAGTATGGCATAATTAGTTGTAAACATAGTATGTTCTAGGCTAAACATCAACCGTAGTCGATGCAAGCTTATCTTCAGATTTTCAGTATTTGTTGCACTAAGTTGTGGTATGTTTGGCATGCTATTTGACCTATTCAGATATGAGATAACATAATCGGCGCCTGTGACTGCCGTGCCGGCGCGACTGTCCGCGGGGTAGCTCTATTGGGTGTATAAAATTTTTCGGTTGTGTAACACCACCATTGATGATTGCAATTAATACTCAAAAGAGTTACTCTCATTCAAATTGGTATTGCTAGTTTTCCTTTGCCTTTACTTGAGCTTAGAATTAGTATATTAATAGGTTTTTTGAAGGGTGGGGAATCCGGGATAGACTTAGTGACGTAATGTGATGTACAAAGTATAATAACTAATTTCTAAAGTAACAATGTTACAATTAACAAGGTTAAAAGCTAGACTATTGTAGATTTTAAATTGTTTTATGTGTATTGGAGTAATAAGTCACAAAAACAATTCATGAGGTGATAATTGCTTAATTGTAACTTATGTAACTTAAAAAATTATGTGTGTTAGTCTATGTCACAGACACTGTATGAATTAGTCTGTTTAGACATTCATGAGATGTATTTGTTGTGGTGCTACATTTGTTGTAGGTTCTAGTTTTCGTGCCCACACAAACTGCCATCATGTCTAGCCGTAAGACAAAAGGAAAGACGACGAAGAAGAGGGCCCAGCGTGCCACGTCAAATGTGTTCGCCATGTTTGACCAGGCCCAGATACAGGAGTTCAAGGAGGCCTTCAACATGATTGACCAGAACAGAGATGGTTTCATTGACAAGGAGGATCTCCATGACATGTTGGCATCATTAGGTTAGTCACGAGTGACTAAGTCTGGGATTCATCCAGTGTAGATCCTTGATAAGTACTGAAAGTGCTTAACATGTTAAAGTGCAATAGACCCTTCTCCTATTACCACCACACTACCTGGTGGATTATAATGGAACTTAAATATTCGGGTAACTCTGAGAACATATCGCTGCTTAATGTATAGGCCTGTGGTTCTGTTACCCGAATCTTTTCATTCCATTATAATCCACCTGGTAGCATTGTGATATAACACGAAGAGTGTATTCAAGACTCTGAAAATGTGAAGGGTCGATACCCTTTCATTTAAAATATAAAATTTCTTTCCATTTTGTTAGTAGTTATTTACTGTCTAAATATGTTTACTTGTTGATACAAATGTTGATATGTAAATGCTAAGGCAAACGTATTGATTTTATAAAGCACCAGATTTTGTTACTGTGTATATATATATATATCAGGTCACTAGCTTGACATATATTGACTTATTCCAGTGACCCACCGTCATTTTCACTGATTCCACTTGTATTTGGGTGACTAAATTATCATTAAAGATAACCCTAAATGTCACCATAAAGGTTTAAATTGACAGTTCGTATCAGAGTGAGAGGAGCTCACTAGTAATGATGACATCAAAACAATAACAGTAAAGTAGTTATTAGGATTCAGTCCAGTAACTCTGGAATGCCTTCATAAATGCTTGACTATACCAATCAATATTAAATCAAAGCAGGAAACCTGCACAAAACCAATTATATAATATTATTCATAATTAACTTAAAGAGAATATAAAAGATTTTCGTTGGTTAACTCTTACAGTTCACCTAAATTAAATTTACGTTATATTTCATATTTTAATGTTTAAATATTGCTGTAGTTCATTTACTGTCAGAAATTGTATATAACATGAAATTGTATATAACACCAATAAATCATGCAATGAAAAGCATTATGTTTCACCTTCAAAGGTGAAGATTTATAGGTCTGTCTTCTACTGTTGTACAGCGATCTCTACACATCGTAAAACTGTCGTATTTGATATCATCGCCAAATTATTTATTTTCTACAATATTAAGATCAAAAAAATTTACAGCCGAGATATTATATTAATACATTCAGTGTGTCACAATGTCCCAACCTCAGTGGCAAATGTCTTGTAATTAAACATTCATTCGGTTAACCAATAAAAAAATTGCATTCCTTTTAAGGATATAGTCAATGCTCCACTGCTTATCCCTGGAGTTTTATTTGTTTGTACTACTATTAACACAGGAAATGCTTGACTCTTGACTTTTTATGGAAGTAATTGATATTTTAATTGCCAATTGCATGTGTAGTCTATGTAGTTTTAGGTTACATTTACAGCCTAATAGCTCTGGTTGTAGATTAATTAACAAGATCCTGTTACATGTCTAGATGATGCCACTAAAACGTGGATCTACTCGGTGAATGGTTAAAAACAAAAAAATGGCTTGGTGACCACTGAAATGGCTACAGTCTTGATGATCACTGAAATGTAGTTTCAGAGATTTGTAGGCACTGCCATGAAATGCTTACACTGTGTTATTGCAGGTAAGAATCCGTCGGATCCGTACCTGGATAAGATGATGAGTGAAGCTCCTGGGCCCATCAATTTCACGATGTTCCTCACAATGTTCGGAGAGAAGTTGAATGGCACAGACCCCGAGGACGTCATCAAGAATGCTTTCGCTTGTTTCGACGAGCACAACACAGGTTAGTGGGTGGTTTACTTCGTAGCTTAAGTTTCACTGTTCTAGTTACTAGTGTAATTTAGTATGAATTTACAGCTGTTTTGTTGATAGTGCAATAGCTATTAAACATGTGCATTATGGTAACCCGCTGTTGTAATCATTACTGAGTGAGTAAATGGCCTTTTGTTTTAGGCTTCATCAATGAGGACCGGTTACGCGACCTGCTGATTACGATGGGTGATCGTTTTACAGATGAAGAGGTAGGTATACCAATACATGTGTGATTAACATGTTGGGGGTTGATGGTATAATTATGATTTAATTAATATTTATGGAATTGTTATTAATTTCACCTATAGGTTATGATTGTATTTATAGCTGAAGAATTACTGTAAAGTAGTTTGTAAGATTATGTGTATTTGTTATGGTCATCTTATAAAACCAGTCCTCATTCCTAAACACCTTCAAATATGCAGTGTGGCCGGTTTGCATGGCAGATTTTTTTCAAATTAGTCGGCCGACTTTTTCATCTAAACAGGCAGCATATTTAATTGTTTGTCTTCTCTTCCCGTCCATGGATTACAAAGTGTGGTGTATTTTCTGCAGGTTGACGACATGTACCGGGAAGCCCCGATCAGGAACAGCAACTTTGACTATGTCGAGTTCACACGTATTCTGAAGCACGGCAAGAAGGACAAAGATGACGACTGAGGAACCGGCCCTGTCTCGACTATGCCATTGTTAAGTCGCAGCATGTCATACGCGTCTGTAACACACCCTACTTCGCTGCTTTCATGGCTGGTCAAATAGCAAATTTGTACCTGCTGTTATGTTGCAGCACCAGTTGCTTGTGTACCTTTAGGTGATGGTCCAATGCATAACATTTACATCATTGACATCTTTAACCACATACAATGGACCAGAACATAGGTTTTGCAATGTTAGATACACAACTTTAGTTAATACATTGTTATCTTCTGTTATTAGTAGCTAATGCTAGTACTTAACCAACAATTTATGTTATATTTTGCTAGTACGTATTTAAGGTGTATTTTATTGTAAGTAGTTATTAGAAACTAATTCCAAGTATAAATTCCTAAATATTTAGTCAGGCCATGCATTTAGCATTCAGTCAGTACAGTACATTAATCTTGCGTGAATGCTTCATAATGTCCTATTTGCATAAGTGTGTTTTACATTTTCAGTAATTTTTTAATATTGTCTTAGCCAGTGTGGAAATTATTCAGAAAGCTCCACCTAGTGTTATTTCCTGCTCAATCTGTGTATATATAATACATGCATAGTTTTACTTTTAGTTTCATGATTATATATATTTGTGACTCCAGTAAGAACGGTCACAGAAACACGGAAGAGTGTAGATTGTGTTAGAAATCTTTTGAAGGATTGATGTGTTCAGTATATTGAGAGTAGCCACGTCATTGCTGCCAAGTATTGTATAATTGGCTCTGCATTCCAGGAATAATTATTGGTTATTTATGGCATTACATCTGTCTGAGGCTGACTGGTTGCATTATTTTGTAACTGCATTACTGTGTTAATATGCACTTCTAACGAAGCATTCCTAACATGCAAACATTCTTTACTGTGTGGTGGTTGAAATTATACTGATTCAGACCTGCTGAATGTAATATTTGTGACACATTGATGGTGAATCTGGATTATGGATCTTTAATTCGTGGCAGTCAGTGTTCTCGAGATTTGTTGCAGGCAATATCGACAGGTTATCTTTTCCTTGCTAAAAGTGTTGACATTCCTCATTGTCTGCTTCGCATTCACAATACATTAATACTGACATTTGCTTCTGTATTTAAGCCACATTATAATTAATGTAAGGTCTCGTAGCTTTTGCAGTCATTAAATTACAGGCCATTTTTGTTACATTATTGTACCAGGTGCATGGTCAGAACTGGCGTTATATATCTGTAATGGCTGCCATGATTAAAACGCTGACAATATAACCTTGTAGTGTTTTATTTAAGTAATTTATTTGAATAATTAAATATTGTTTTTCTTCCAATGGAGAGATGAGCAAGTAAAAGGGGTCTTAATTCTAAATTGCCTTACTGGACATTTAGTACAATTATTTTTGATACTGAGAAAACTGGTCACATTTCTAAGGTGTTCTTAAGGACAGACACCCCATCCTAGATGTTTTGTCAAAATGTGATTTTGTCATATTCTGATAGCTTTGTATGTTTACTATAAAAAGGTTCACATTTATGACAATTACATGCCTCTAAAACAGTTTTATTCATGGATAAACCATGCTTCTATCATGTAATAAAATCCATTATTCAATCTTTGATAGAAAAATGTAATTTAAAATAATTTGAAATTCACATATTTCTGGTAATTTCAAAGTCATATCAATCAGGTTTACAATGTTGTATTCTTCATTGCTCTCTCCATGCAATAACAACCTTATATTCGTAATAAATTGCATAATACATTTTTTTTTTCAACAATATTTTCAATTAAAAATGAAATATATAATCACTAATATTTCAAATGTAAGGTCGTTTTTGCACAATATCATGCAGTCTGCATATGCTAGTGAAAGAATTATGATCCCATCCATTTTATTAATGGCTGGGGACCATTTACAAAGTATGCTATATTTTCCCATTATGACAGCTGTGTTGTTTGTTACCTTGGCAATGGGGAGTCTGAGTGAAAAAAGTTCCAGATATGTTTTACTCCCCTTAACCAACTCTTTTTTACTGGACAAATATGTTTGCCATAATTATCACATAAAAATACCCTACTTGGGGGTGTCTCCCCATAATACCGTTGTTAAGCAAGGTTCCACCGTGCCTGTTCAGGAAGCCATGACACATTGTTTGGAAAAAATCATTTTGCATTTATTTATGAATAATAAGTAACCAACTCATCTTTTACTTCCTTTGGACACTGTCCATCATTGCAAACAACAGTTGCACAACTCTGTCACTGATTTGTTTTAATTTTTATAAATGCACACTTTCTGTTGAGATTCAGGTTTACATATTTTTTTAGAATACCATTTAATTCCATTCATTCGTTTCGCTCAATAAAAAAAATACTGCATATTGCCAAACAAATTACCCACAGCACAGCAGCATACACCAAGTCTCATTATACGACCTCCAGGTAAACTTTCAACAGGCCTTATTTACAGTAGCTGAGCGCAGTAATGACAATCGGTTTTATTACCTGCCTTAAACCTTATATGAGCATGTACAAAAAGGATAAGAAACAATATTTATAATCAACCAACATTTTGGTTATAACTCGTGTGTCATCTAGACGTGTACACACTGGTAGCCTCAACCATGTACAAGGTGTATTCCTATTTCATTTAAATCTAGGGGCTATCAACCCTTCACTTTCAGAGTCTTTGACAGACCCTTCCTGTTATACCACACTGCTACCTGGTGGATTATAATGGAACATATACAAGATTTGGGTAACAGAACCACATGCCTATGCATTAAGCAGCATGTTCTCGGAGTTACCTGAAATTCCATTATATACCTATTGTATTTTTCTTACTGGTTATTGCTGTACACATTTTGTGTAAGAACCATATTCATGTAGCCAGTAATTGACCATCATTTTATAACTAGTCACAATTGTAGTCGACTATACATTGACTAAAATAAATTGACTAATAGTGCACTTTGGACAAAGTGAATATGGGCGAGAGAAGGAGTTGGAGGGCATATAAACAACTCAGGTGTTACTCTTGATGCAAAGGACAGACCAATAACTACGGCGTGGTTTCCAAAAGAACACCAACCACTTTCCGCACAATCAAAAATTCACATTTCATTTGAACACAAGTCTTTTTCCACACGTCATTTCTTTATATTCATTAGAAAAATTCCAAAAAATTCAGCCAGATTATTGCTGATGAAATAGTAGTACTGCAACAAGTTCAGTCAATCAATTCTAGTTACTGTTCAGCAGCTACACGATCCACCCTCAAACATACACTATACATAACTGATGTTCTACTGACTAAATATGTTAATTAATAGAAGCACAATAGGTAGAAATTGTTAAAATATTCATGCGTACAAGCAAACTATTCACAAAACATCACAACAGTTAACCTCAAGAACATCTGCGAATCGACCATAAGCATTATGCAAATAAACTGAATGTGCCGAATTAATAATACGTAAGCATGAAATGGTAAATAAAATCCTGCAGAAAACAAACATCTGTATAAATTTACATTAAATATTGCCTCTGTATAGTACAACTAACATACACACATATATTATGTCACAATGTTACTAGCAGATATTTAAGTCAACCTTGACTTAGCCACCAATATCTGGAGCCTTTGTGCTTTGTAGCAATGTACCCAGCTGTTCTATTAGTTGGATTCTGTGCTCTAGGAAGATCAATACCAGTGTGTGAATATTGGATATGTAAATTTGAACGCGCTTGGTGGAGATAATTCTTGAAAACCAAAATATTCTGATCGGATTGCTACAATGATAGCAGCAATTCACTTGTTGCGCGTGTTAATATGTTTATATATTTATATTTCCAGACAGCAGTATTAGTGAATATTCAAACAAACTGTAGATGCTTAAATACAACACACTTCCGAATATACTTGCACACAAAACCAACAAAATAACTGTAGCACTCCTCAATCATCTAACATTAACTAGTTTAACATCAATTTCACAACCAGAAATATGGGTTAATGATTACTACAGCAAGCACCGTGATTCCTTGATAACACAGACCAACAACTTAGTGTCAAACACTGACCTCTAGGCCTCTTAAAAACTCATGCCACAAATATAATGTCCTATATTTTGTGAGCAATTTTAATCTACGTTCCTGAACCTGAACGTAATTACCCGTGTTCCAGCTCTTAACAAATAACCCTCGAGCACAAAACATATCTGCTATGTTACATGATTAATCATTATTTTTCAACTTGCCTGATGTACAACAAAGTTTCACTTGCATACAGACCGATATGGCGTAACACTAACATCAGACTTTTAACTTCTCTTCAGCACTAAGCAGAAAATGGTTTATATCATGTCTATATGAACACACACAACATGAACAACGCACCATGTTTGTTAACTTATACATCTGGCAGGAAAAGCTTGGCAATGTTTGCAGCTGAAGCAAGGAGACTACCAACAACAAGTACCATAAATAAAATCGAGTAGAATTGACCTAATTGCTGCTAGCTCAGTCGAGTGCGATGCCACACAGCGCATCTTCGTCATGCATGCTCAGTTCTACAACGGCACCGTCGTTGAACTGGAACGAGACTCCTCCATCGATCACCAGCCAACCGTCCCACATCCGTGACTTGATGCTCATTCTGCAAGAAACACAGTAACACATTAAACATAAAAACATTGACCCATGACATCGACAAAAGCTGGAGAAAACATTGTTGCTGGGAATGTAGCATCCAACACTGAACTTGTACTTTTGAGAGGTTTCCACAACAAAACATGTCACAATATGACATCGATTTAGGAAAACTTCAAAACATATCAATTTAATATGGGACATTATTCCTTAAAGCTCCCTCCTCAATTCGTATTTTTCACTCATCTCATTTCAGACTCACATCACAAAAAATCGAACCTGTCCAGTATCAACGACATGCTGGTTTATACAAACTTGTTTAATTTTGTGAAATCATCGGACAAACCACTAATTTATTTTTTACCTGGTCCTGTCAAAATGTTGCAAAAACGGCAACAGCGGTCCAGCTATATAGACTGTAACAAGGCTTTTTACACAAGGTCCCGATCTACTGATCAATGTTAATTATTTCAATGATTTGGACACAAGTATGCCCTCTTTTATTGAATCAACTGCACATATTCTGCTACCTATTCTATTCTATTCACACTCCAGATTTTATCAACGAACCTGATTCGCGATGGCCTAAATCAATTGAGAACCTACCTACCTAATGGAAACTAACGTCTAGCACCAACTACTTACTTGTTGCAGAAGCCCTTTGGCTTAGGGACCCGGAAAATACCTATAACAGATCAACATAGCAACATTAAAACAAACTATTATAAATATAAGTATGTTCAAAGTACACTGAGCCAGTGAAATACAACAAATGCACGACAATGTAAAAAAATCAATTAGAGACTAAAGGAGTACCTTGTGGTCCATAAAAAAACAAATATAGAGTAAAATATTCCCACAAAGATACACAAGGGATAGTTAAAAGATGATGATTACAATATATATATATATATGTATATGTTATTTACCTTGAGCAATGGGGTCTCGGACTGTATACGCCATCTGTGTGTCTTCAGGGTCGAACTTCAGTGAATAATTAAATGCATCCGTCACTTCTTGCAACAGTTTGTCATCTGCCACATCAACGTTCCATTTCCCTAGCGTCTGAGCTGCAACAAGAAGCCATACACTCTCAGTCACGTCTGTGGTTCAAAGAACAGAACCAAGAACAACGTTCCAACTGATGGACCACTATTGAGCCCATCATACTAGTACATCAAACCAGATTCAATGAAAAATATGTTTTACTTGAGATATCAAAGTGGTGATTTGTTATAGATACTACTAAAACATCATGTTCAATCTTAATGGTTTTTCCACCAACCTGTTTTTAAAATCTGAGAAACGTTCTCTTTGGGGATATGATTGATGTTGAAGAACCACGATGTGGAGCCAGTCCCTGTCGACGTCGTGATGCCAGAACTCTTCTGCCGAACTCGTTCTGACCCATCAATGGAGACCTCGTAGAAGGACACCCTGAAGCCAAAACAGCATGGTTTACATGGGCACTGCATGCATAGTAAACGCTCCAGTGTCAAAATCAGGACACTGTTGGGAAGCGATACAAAAGTTAAGTCCATTTACAGTAACTTTCACTACCTATATTACACATGTTGTTGGGATGATGTCGAAATATTGATGTAAGATGCCCCCCATCCCCGCCCCCCCGTTACACTAAAATGCCAGGTGGCACTTTAGTCATCATAAAGATTACCTTCCTGCACGTGCTTCATGTCAGCACTCTTATGAACTGTGATCAGGATATAAAGAATGTTTTTTGGGGAAAATGAGTGAGGCTAAACAAAACAGTTTCTAACCCCCCCTCCCCCATGTAACCTATGTTGTGTAGTATCTTACATCGACGTTTTGATATCAACCCTGATGCAGACAAAACTCTGTTTACAGGTAGTGTTGTGCGCACACATGAAAAATACTGGGTATCATTACAAAATAACTCGCACTTTTACCCACAAGCTCAGACACAAACAAACTCTACAGCTATCAGTGCAAAGCTGCAGCATTGTTACTACGCTCTGCTGAAAACAAATGACAAAACGTACCTTGCCGATAACGACTCGCCAATGAACACTTCGTTGAGTGCGCAAATGGGCAGGACATGCGATGGTTTCTCCTCGAGAACCTGTGACACGTGGTTGTACACTTCATTCTCGCGAACATGCTCTGCAAAGCGCATCTCTGGGTAGAGGAGACACTGCCGCTGCAGGTCGACCGGGTCCACCCGCGTGTACTTGCCAGACATCGTTAGGCGAATGCGTTTCCGCCAAATCCACCTAAAACAGTTAAGTTCTTATATAACGCTGTATCAGGTTCTTGGGAATGCTCAAAGCACTTTACCCCCTGGCAGACCTGTTCATTCAACTTGACTTCTCTAGGAAGCATTCAGCCATGCTGCAAATACTGCACAAAGACTATTCGTTCACATATCCACCTGTCTGTAGCCAGGTACTCATTCATACAGTTGAGTGAACTGTGTCTACGTGGGGTGAACGAAATTGCCAAAGTTTTGAAACAGCAGCGAGAGGTTTAGAAGCCGGGTTCTCTCGGTTGAGAGTCTGGAGTTATAACTGCTATGCTAACGTGCTCCACAAACAGTTGTCCTCAGTGCCATTCAAGTTATGGTAACAGTACCTTGTTAAACACTAACTGGAATTTTTTGGAAATTAACATTTCTGAAGCAATTGTAGAACAATGTAAAAACCAAAACATATAAATGTATGCAAAAATCAGGCTGCGTTATAAGACAATAATGTAATTCTGCAGAGTTTGGGAAGAGTCGCGGAGAATTGAAAGTGAAAGCACTTAAAATGCCAGACTTACCGAAAGTCGCCATTGAGTATTCTTTCCAGCGCTGTATCAAAATTATTTGAATACTGTTTTGATAAACATAGTCGTCCTTCAGACCTGGTGAAAAACATTAAACATGTTCACTAGTTGGTCATTATTAGTTCCGTTAATGTCTGAGAGACTGCATGGCACTGATCAATTTATTATATTATCTTGTAGTACAATATGAATAATTTACATTGCAGAAATTAAGTTGATAGCAACATATAACTACACTAAATGTACGTAAATGCTAAAGACACTATTACATATGCAACACGGACGTCACTGGCAAATTAATTTTATTATTACTAAATAAACAGTTTTCAAGGTAGATAGGTTGTTACGAGCACAGATGTTGTAGACCCATTCATACAATATCGAATGATTCATATAATATCTCATAACAACCTATTTTATGACTTAGAGACATGCATGTTGCATAACAAGTAAAAGTTTGTGTGCAAAGATTAAAATGTGGGATTTTTAACCTTCATAATAGACATAATTTATTATTTTTAGTAATATTGTAATACTAGCTTGAAAACACCTGTGTGGCTAAAGAAAGTGTCTTACGGATCGCTGGTGCCCAACAGCTATTTCCAACACAGCCACAGTTAAGTGAGTCATTAAGACAACACGCAATTACCTGCATGTCTTATAAGTACATTAATTTAATAAAGTACCTGATTGGGTCCGTGTTGATGCCTATAATTGGCAGGTCATGACCTTTGACCTTGCTGGAGGCCATTAAGAACATGCCATCACCACCGGCAGTGAATATCGCATCAGCCCACTTGATCAAGTCTGTATCACAGTCAAACCTCTTTACTGTCTTAAATTCGATCTTCTGCTTTCTGAAACACAAAGAAATCAATGTTTTAGTTTCAACTGTCAATGAGAAATTTATTTGGAGAAATGGTTAACTTTGCAACTGAATGACAGAAAATATTTTATCTTCTACTTTTTCAGACTAGCCCAATTACATGCAACTGAATGACAGAAAATATTTTATCTTCTACTTTTTCAGACAAGCCCAATTACAAAGATTGCTAGTCCTTTTAATAACTGGTTTATGCCATTACATCACATTCCTTTTTAGATTCCACTTGTCAATGTCTCAATGTATTTACATTTCAAACATCTTCCTGCATTCAAAAAACAAATGCAATTTCCAATAGAAATTGTTGAACTCACTGAAGCATCTCCTGGATAGACTCCAGGGTGCTGATGTATTCTGTATGTCGCTCAAGAAGACTGTCATAATCTGACCCTTTGGAGATCAACTGCAACAAATGACAACATGTAAGGTTTCTACCAGGTAAACACACTATACAACATAATACAATAGGAAAACTTATATTGCACCAAAATCCTTGGAAACCCATGCTCAGAGGCATGACAAAACCAAAGGGTTAGCAATCTCAAAATATATACAATGATAAAGTTGTCAACAGATGGATGGATGAATATGCCGAGGTTAAAATTCCAAAGAGTTGGTGCAGCAACCGAGAAAGCCCCAGTTCCAATGTTTGTTTCAAAATACAGCTGAATGTGTACTCATAAATGTGTACTCATAAATGTCCAGCAGCTGATAGCCCGATACGTTTTTGCCTTGGCCTTACTGTTTCACGTGTACTGCCCCAATGTGTTATCTAGGTCATTCCACGGCAAGTCATACTATAGTTGCATGCAGGGTTCTGTCTTAGATGTTTCATTATTATTTGTCCCTGCCTATCCCCTCAGACCCTTACTATCCAAATGACATGTCATAACAATTCAAAGTAACTATAAAATATCGTTGACTATACATAAACAATAAAATTATTGTCTACATATAAAATTTTTACAATTTCATCCAACAGAACTTCTCAACCATATACCAAAAAATTATTAATAAAAATAATGATTTCGACAGAGAGGAAATGATAAATGATCATCTTTAATATTTTATTACAAAATCTTAATTATAATTCCTGTAACCAATTCCAAAACACTTTACACAACTATAAAAAAAATCTGGAAGAAGCAAGATGCATATATAATAATATACACATAATATTTCACAAATGTACAGATCATGTTGCTAGCATGGTTTTATTTACTATATAAAAGTGTAGGTTACTGTGACCTAGACAAGGGTCATACTCAGGCAGGCATCACAGTAGTAAGGCCTAAACAAAAATAATTTGTGTTTCCGGTAACGGGCCCAACAAACTTAGGTAGGGAAATATTTTTTTTATTATATTTTTTTTTAACACTACAGTAAATTTATGGACACACTTTATTACACCGAAATAAAATAAAGCGTCTGTACCAATGGCAATAGTCAGTGCTGAATGTAGATATCACATAATAAAGTTGGTTTAATTAAAACAATGAATACTGTTAAACTAAATCTTTAAAAATTACAATGTGACGCAACACCCTTTCACCAGAAATATTCCAACTGCGATTCACAGCTTTCACATAGCCATCCCTGCTGCACCCAGCACAGATGGGAAACACTGTTTTGAAACTTTGTTTCAGCTTCACGTCTCTTTCAGCCCCGTCTGCACCACAGTAATGAGTAAATCATATGTTCCCTCGTCCCAGGGCAGAGCTGTAGAATGGGACTACTCTTGGCTACGACGACGCCATGCAGTGAGTGACTCGGCGGTGTGATATGGCTACCACAAGTGTAGTTAAACTGTGACAGTAGCATAGCAAACGTAGTTTTCTGCCATTCTGACAGTTGTCTTCTGCCATACAACACTTTTTCAACACACTCTATGAACAGTCGGGCCGTTTGCGCAGTGAGGTGTGCCTGACGTGTCGTCCTCATCATGTTGCTTGACGTTAGAAGCAGGAGCTTTTGCAAAGTGTTTTGGTGGCATCTTGGCAGAAGTTCTGTCCCTGTCCTTGCCTGCTTGCTCCTTAACAGCTGATGCCACTTTGAAGGGCCGGTATTGGTAGGATCCGGCTTGCATGAGATCATGATGAATTTACATCTAAGTGCCATAACTACATTTATGACTGGCGTTGGCGAGGTAAACAACGCGTCCGTGCGCGACACGGTCGTCCATGGTCCTTCCTCCGGTTCCACAATGGCAATTTCACACGATCCATCGCAGCAGCCATACTATTTGGCAATGCTGTCAAACGTTTCGTTTGACAGTATAACAAATTTCCGTGTAGGATTTTCATGTGGAATAAGCACTGGCGTTTTATTACACAGACTAGAGACACAAGTGCCATTTTGCTATCCCTAGCCAACATGATTCAGCATGCAACAAGACTGCTTATTGGGTGAAATATTAATGATCCCGCCAATCACGCGTGCAGGTCCAAATAAGTTCGATAGTGCACACGTCATTGAATAGGTTGAATTTACTCTCTGGTTGTTTTATTAGTTTTAACTAAATGTAACAAAATGGACATTGATTGAAATATCAAATAAAAAGATTAGGGTCAGCCCGTTTTTCTAGGTATGGTAGAGTTACCGGAAACAAACCTTTTTTCGCCTACGCCTAACATAACATCAAACAGGAAGATAAGAGCATGACTAATTCTGCTGATAGGTGCACTGTGCCTTCTTGACACAATCAGTGAGATTAGTGCACCTTCACTGGCAACAAAAACAGTAAACACAGTGATTCAGCTGAATCACTTAAACACCAGTTCGTTTGTGGTTTACTCTAGTATTTGCTCTAGGTCAATAAAAGTTTGCTGTCTTGTTTAAACCAATTCAAAGTGCTTGTCACATTTCTCATGTTGAGTGATACTGAGTCAGTAGCAGAACCAACAAGAAAAATGCACAATTTAATTTAAACCAGAAAGGTAGTCTAGGTCAGTAACGAGCAGAATATCTACTGAAAACACTATTTGACAGAATTATACACAACTAATTGTCTAAATATTAACCACAAAGGACGTATCACAACAACTGAACAAGTCCCAATTATAATGCAACATGTATTCAGTAAATAACCCTGACATGTTAAATAGAGCATAACGCATAAAGCCGTAACCTATTTTGCATTATTACCAGTGGCACAGTATTCAATCCAGATCACTATCACAACTTTCAAAGAACCTGGCAGTCCCCACTTTTGGAGGTTGTCCAATGGTATAGAACTGGCAGTCTAAACTGGAACTGTCTTAACATTTGCAGAACCATAAATGTTACATGGATTATACTACCAGTTGTAAACTAATAAGTATGCAATGGACACACAATTAAGCTGGAATCCTGACCTTGATCACAACTCAGGATTCACTAGTTGCTGTACACAGGTGGCAACCTTAATGACAAAAACGGGTTAACTTTCCAAGAAATTACATTGGACATGGACGGACAAAATGAAGACATTACAATGTGACGAGATTATTGCTAAAAACATAATTATTTCCTACAAACTGCCTACACATACGTTAAATATTATTTTTTAAACTTTTAAACAAAATCTACACTTTGCTTTGTCAGTTTGCTTTAGATGGCAATCTTGTGAAATCTTGTTAAATATTACATTCTATAAATGTAACGTGCAATTCTGTACCTAGTTATCAAACTGACATTGTAAATTCCACATTTTATTGATGCTGTTTTTACATATGTTGTATGCTATTTGCAAAATCACTTGACCAGGTGATCAGGAAACTGAGTATACATCATACAGACTTGCAGCAATGGAAACATTATATAGAACATTCATTACGTGGGTGGAAAACAGGCTGCCACTGATTGCCTAACTGATTAAATTTATGTTTACTACACATGCTGATAGTGTTATGACTCATTACTAGCAAGTGTGTCCAACATTTTATCTGAAATGATTGCACTCTGTTTATTAGCATTCAAATTATTTTGTGCATGAAAGGTATTTGGGATTCCACTTCCTGAATAAGTAAATTTTATTACCATAAATTTCAGAAGTGTCATGTGATCATGTCAAAACAGTTAATACAAAGAACTTGTACTGAGTTCAATCACTCGAGACCATGATTGCATCTACACGGCCACTGGTGAATGTCACCAGTACCGATCACAATCAGTCTAGTCTATCCAGCTGTCAGCTTTTAAAAAACATTGTGACAGGAAACAACATGTGAAAACTTGCAATCTAGCATTTCAAGGGCAAAGGTTCCCCAACTTTCTTGGCTCAAAGCCCCCAAAATGTCCACCTCCCGGCTGAGGCCCCAAACATTTGTGTTTCAAATGTAACGTGTCATTCAAACATAAGCTTGGATGTTTGCTGAGGACTACTGGAACTATATGGTGGCCTGCTAGGAGTCCATGCCCTCCAGTTTGGGAATCCCTGTTCAAAGGTAATGGGTTTTTGAATGATAGATTTTGTTATATAGATACCTTATAATTTTGTTTGCTGATTCCAAATATTCTGGAGGCCAGATACCAAGTGTTGAGCTTTTTGTTATAACACCATTTTCTGAAATGGCTGCTTTAAATTATGTGGTCACTTGGATCTTGTTACCTAAGGCTAGGATTCTGATTAGGCATAACTGTGCCTAGTGTCTCCTGTCTAATCACAGATGATAACATGCCAGGCTACGTAATGTTTAGAATTATGTTTAAAAAAATTAATAAGATATTATTTCATTATAAGATATTTATTAAATTATACACATAAAAATATTAAAAGACGATCTCATTACAGTTCCTACTGGCTTAGTGCTAGAGGGTGATGAATTCCAGAGTCACAGAGGCAACTCAGAAAGCCGTAGACAATGCCTTAGCTTGCAGGAATGAGCAGCGAGGGTAACTATGCTGGTTGCATAAAAAGTGGGAAGTGTCAACAGTCAAGACTCAAGCCCAGACCTAGTGCTAACAAGAACAATACAGCAATAGTTGTGGTAATGGGAAGAAACAAATACGACAAAAGTGACAAATGTGATAAAAACAGTAATGATGTGTTTGAAAATAAATATTATTATCTTTGACAACTCCAAAATTCCAGGTTTAGTCTGCTGGTGTCACTCTGGCGGGTCAGGATAGGTGTTGAAAAAACACTTAAATCTGACGCACTGACACTGCATCTAATCTAATGTCACGACACCAGTAGTAGTCTAATGACTAGTAGTAGTAATGTATCTTTATTTGGTTTTCTTTCACAACCAACGAACTAAATGGTATGCTATTCTACCAAACCACTTCTTTGCGATTACCCAAAAGACTGTCTGCGTGCTGAATTGCACGGCTTCTTTTGACTAATTCTACCGGCAGCAGTAGGCTCCGGCTTCTACACTACAGCCCGGCCCCAACCGAGTCTCAAGGTTGCCCGTCGAATATCAGTCACAAACTCACGTAATTTTTTAGTTCCTCTTCGCTGTCTGGTTGTATCAGCTGTTTTTCGTATTCATATCTCGTTACTTTTCGCATAAGTATGGCCCTTTCCAGCTTAAAGTCTCTCTCGGGAAGGATTTCCTTCGTATTGACATTTGTCCGCGTGAACTGTTGTTTTGATTTGATCAGATGGCTTTGCCTTTGCACGTGTAATAGCCGCTTCGACCGGCAGCTAAAAACGGAAAAATTCCGCACCACACACGCACAATTTCGTAGTCGCTGGCACCCGAGTAGCATGGTTTCCTTCGTTCATTAACAGAATACTGACAACTGAATCATTATGTTCTGTAATCGTAATATAAACGTAGTTGCACAATTCGTCCTCCGCCTACGAACCTCCTCGACATCCGCTTGACTGTCCACTAAGCCTGCGTGGTAGAGTATGACGCGCGAGTGACGCTAGTGGGCGTCAACATTATTATGGCTTTGAGAAAAACACCGCGCAAAAACATTATCGATTGCCAGTACCTTTTCCAGAACACGTACCGCGCTGTACGGAAAGTCACAGGCTATGTACGCGTTCCTGCGATCACGTACGCACCCGGATGCGGTGGTGGCGCCTAGAAGACAACCTAGAATATGACATTGCACTAATTTCGCTCAGCCATCGTCTAATATGTCTACCTTGCCTACGTCTACCTTTGCGCGGTGGCCTAGCTGTAGCTTCTGTGTTTGTTTGATGCCAGTGGAAACATTACATTCGTGCTAATTTACTCTGCACACTGCAATATATATATATATTGTTAGTCACATTTTGGCTTTTTTGTGCACTTCATGCTATATTATTCTGTAATATGGTTGGTATACCACTGCATGTGCATGCGCTTAATAGTTCGGGAAAACATTTAATCCTGCGTCAAATTGTGGCTCTAATATCTTTAATTGAGTGGGGTATCTCAAGGATCAGTATTAGGACCTATATTATTCTTAATATATATCAATGACTTGGACGACAGTATAACAAGTAACGTACTGAAATTTGCGGATGACACAAAACTGTTTAGAAAGGTTAATACTGATGGTGATAAACAACATTTACAAAACGATCTAGACAGATTAGTGAAATGGTCTGAGAAATGGCAGATGTTGTTCAATTTTGGGAAATGTAAATGCCTACATACAGGACATGGGAACTTGAATGTAAACTATAAAATGGGAGATACTGTTCTGGGTACTACTGTAAAAGAAAAGGACTTATAGGAGTTACAATAAGCGCTGATATGAAAGTTTCAGAGCAGTGTGGTATTGCAGCTTCAAAGGGCAATCAAATTCTTGGATTGATTAGAAGAAACATAACATACAAGGGAAAAAGTTAATTATACCTCTTTATAAAGCAATAGTTAGACCTCATTTAGAATACTGTATACAAGCATGGAGACCATATCGTAAGAAGGATATAGATACGCTTGAACGCATACAAAGGAGAGCAACTAAAATGATTCCAGAACTGAGAGACCTTAGTTATGAAGAACGCCTGAAAGAATGTGGTTTAACAACTCTAGAGACAAGGAGGTTAAGAGGAGATCAGATTGAAGTTTTTAAGATATTGAATGGGTATGAAAATATTGATAGAAATATGTTTTCTCACTCAAGAAGGATAGCAGAACTAGAAGACATGAGGTAAAATTAGTAAAGGTTCAATGTAGATTGGACATCAGGAAGCACTCGTTCTCACAGAGGACAATAAATGAATGGAACAAATTGTCTACAGATTGTGTAACTGCTAGCAGCGTGAATATGTTTAAAAACAAGGTGGACACATATCTCAGGAGGGCGGGTTATAATTAGATGAACATTGTTGGACTCTCGATAAGCCAATGGCTTCCTTGTCCACTTGCCATCTGGGCCTTTGGCTTGGATGGCAAATCTTGTTAAATCTTGTTAAATTTGCCCATCCAGCTTTGTGGTCCCAATGCCCTCTTCTTAGTCTTATTCACTGACGTACTAGGTAACTTAATATTCGTAAAACTACCAAAAATTATCATACTTTAGGATTTTTAACAAGACAGATTAAGATTTGAACAAGATAGCCCAACTATTATTTTTTTCTCAAAAGTAACCATTTCCGAACGGCACAATATTAGGTGGACAAGAAATTTATTAGTTTATCAATAATCCAACAACAACTATATATATATATATATATATATATATATATATATACATATATATATATATATATATATATATATATATATATATATATATATATATATATATATATATATATATATATATATATATATATATATATATATATATATATATATATATATATATATATATATATATATATATATATATATATATATATATACATATATACATATATATATATATATATATATATATATATATATATATATATATATATATATATATATATATATATATATATATATATATATATCACACAGCGTAGAATAAATACTACGGAAGCAGGTGCGGTCTCCACTGTGGTTTTCCTATTTTTGGGTCTGGACTGCAATCTTGACCTTGGGATAAGGTTATAGTGTTATTCCCATTCAACAACCTAATTGTGCGTGCGTGCGTACGTGCGTGCGTGCGTGCGTCAGTGCGTTACGCTCTGTCCTCACACAATAATATATTTGGTTCTCGCTTATCGTTTATGTACTGCATTGTACTTCATTTGTGACATATGGTAATTATCCCGTAATTGTCCCGTGTCTCCTTATTAAGGATGTCCCTTATATGCGTACAAAGGTTTCAGTGTATGTTTACGATTTCCTCTTGATTGGTTGTAGTCCACCAATGCATCTCCAAGTGAACAGATTTCCAATTATTAGTTAATTTACTTTCGCATACTACATACGTTGTCTTTTTTACTTCAGCAAACAATATGAAGTCTAAGGCATGAGAATAGATAATATTGTCATAGCCCTACATAATTGAGGGAAGTGCATGCAGAAAGTGCAATTATTATAAAGTCAGAAAATATATAACTTGCAAATAATCAGTTAGTAATGGCGGCTCTGCTATTGACACCGAGGCGTACCGGAGCCAAGCATGCGAGGTGTCATCCTGGCGATTTACTGACATGAAGCAGCTAAGGGAAGCATTGTCTCACGAGACTAAATAATAAGTTATTTAGTGCAAATATTAACGTATACATAAATAATAACGATAAGTGATGTATTGACAGTTGGCGCCTTTTGATTGAGCATGGCCACACTTCAAACGCGCAGCGGAACAATATCTAAACGCGTGTTAAGGCATAATTTTGATTATAGACCGTGCCGGCTGTCATGTAAACACATCCCTTAGGACATGCATGACCCACGTTCGTGGGTAACCAACGACAACGGTAAACAAGGCGCATTACATGTTTTCATACAGTCATTTATAAATTAAGTTGCCACTATAAACAGCACGTAGATTGTGTTTGGATCACGCGGAGATTCTGCAGGTGCAACTACACCTGCGTTCATAGCTAATGAAACCGCGTAATCGATAACAACAATGTTCATTTAAAGATCCATACACGACACGATTTCGCTAGTCTCATTTCACATTTCTTCGCGAATGTGAATATATATTTATATATATATATATATATATATATATATATATATATATATATATATATATATATATATATATATATATATATATATATATATATATATATATATATATATATATATATATATATATATGTGATGTAAAGTTAACATACACTTTGAGCTCACGAATATACGTCCGAAAAAAATTCCATATCCAGATCCAGGGGGGCAAATGGCCCCCTTGCCTCACCCCCTGGCCCAAACCCCCTTTTTTAAAACATAAGGCCGTGCCTGCTACCCGACTATTTTTATGATGTCGCTGAATATGTGCTAATTAAGAAAAGTTTCATTCAGATAATAAAACGCGGCGGTCATTCAACTGTGCTGATACAAAGAACTGTAGCGCGAATTAAATGCATCACCCGGTTGCATCTATTCACCTTTTCCCCGTAGTACTATTATACGCGCTACGTTGGCATGACTTGGTCGAACCGTCTTTTTTAAAGCAGGATGTTAGCAGTTAAAAATGCACGTCACATATTTATGATGTACACCGCGCCAATCAGCGTTGATATTCTCGTCTGTGTGTCTGTGCGTGTTTGCATGTGAGCCTACGTTTGAGCCTACGTTTGAGCCTGGATGTGGGGCCTGCATGGGAGCCTGCATGTGTGCCTGCGTAGTGAAGTGAAGTTTGTTTAGATCATACATACAGAGTCAAAAAACAGTTGGTACATATTTTACATAGTTTTGATGATCCAGGGAGGCCTGCACTAAGACCTGAGAGATCGCTATCGTACAAGCCTCCCTATGACTACGTATGGTGCAATAATCATTATTACTGTTGTAAATATATGTGGAGTTATTAAATTTGCCTACAAATATAACAGTGCTAATAATACTAACAAATAATACTAGCAAAAATACATATAGTGCAAATAATGTGAATACTATTTTTTTTTGTATAAATGTAACTAAAATGTGAATCAAGTATAATTCTCAATATTATCATGTAATAATTACAGAGAAGTTCAATAATACAGAAAGGATAAATACATTATTCTTGTAAAATACAACTAAAATCTTGACAGTAAAAATAATACATAAGTTCCAAATTTATTAGTTACAAATTATATTGTGAGGAACTCAAAAACAAGCTGTTTAAAAAAAAAAAAAAAAATTATAGTGATAATATTACTGAATGAATATTCAGTATAATATTATATTACATAGCTATGAATTATTAAGTAATACAGTTTATCATGATAATGATGACGAAGGCATACCATACATTTCTAGGCTTCAGCTGGCATATTCTTTTTGCAGATGTAGCAGTTATTAACATTACATTCCAAGTCATATTTACTTATGATATATTTTTTTGAGTAATTCACAAAGCCTTGATACGAATGGGTGTTAATTTTCTCCATGGCAATTTGTGGAAGAAAGTTTTCTTGAAGTAATTTTGGTATTGTATGTCTGATACAAAGGCGGCAGTATATTGTATTAGTTTGTTTAATCTAGATGTTAAAATCATGGTTTTGGGGAAAATTATTTATTATATCGGTAAAGCGTTGTGGTGCCTTTCTTTGTCTTTTTGGTCTAGATGATACATTTCCATTACCAGTGAACATGTCTTTAAAATATTCTGGAATGGTTCCATTTTTGTATCTGTAGAAAACTGTCATGCATGACAGCTTAAAGAGGTTGTCTGCTTTTAACAGTTCTAGTTCTTTGAATAAAGGTGTACTATGTGAATCATATTTACTGTTTGATATAGATCTAATTGCTTGCTTTTGTAGTTTGTTTATTCGTTTGTTTATTTGTCCGCCCCATGCTAATATACCATAGCGTAGGTGTGACATAAATAGCGAAGAATATATTATCTTTAGGATGTGTATTGGTATGTAGTGTTTTAATCTAGAGAGAATTCCACATATCCTTGATAGTTTGTTGGCGATGAAGTTTTGATGAGGAGACCATGTTAAGTTGGAGTCTATTATGACTCCAAGAAATTTAAATTAATTAAATTAATTTTTGAGGGAATTTTCCACTAAGTAGAGATTGATTAATTATACTGGTAAGGGGTTTGGCAATGACATTAACAGTTATTGAATTGTGTTGCTATTTCTTTTTTATTTGTTATCTTGGTTTCATTTACATTGAAATATGTCGGAAATTGTTTTTGGATTTTGGATTTGTTGATAACATCAGCTATGTTTTCCCATGTTTTCCTGATGTCATTCCTGTATTTACTAAATTGCAGGTTATAATAAGTAGCCTTTGCTTCTCGTTTTAATTTCCTTTCTTCTTTTGCTTTATTTTCCAACTCAGTTAATTTTAGTTTGTTTATATTTGAGTTAGGACTTGTCATATGTACTTCTAAGTATAGTTTGTCTCGTTTTTTTATTTTAGATAGGAGTTCATAAGTGATCCATTTCGACTTCTTGTGTTTGTATTTATTAAACTTTATATCTTTCAATGGGAAGTGATTGTTCATTACCTCCTCTAGTTTGGTAGAGAATTTGTTATCGTACGATATGAGTGGATCTGCTGTTGTATTGTGATCAAAGACTTGATGCCAGTTTATATCTTTTAATTCATTGGTAAAGCTATCAATGTTTCTTCCTGTGAATGATCTCATGCTAATTTTATCAGTTACAGTATATGTTTTATTGATATTGAAATTAAGTGCCGCAGATATTGCCATAATTATGATCAGAGATTTTTGCAGCCAATATGCCACTATCTGCTATGGTAAGAGGGTTTGATGATTTACAGTATATTTGGTCAATCAGTGTTGCATTTCGGGTTGACATTCTTGTGGGTAGTGTTATAACAGGCAACAAGTCTATTTTGGTTAAAGTATCATAGAATTCTTGAAATTTTTCGTTCGAGTTAAGTTTCAATAGATCTATGTTGAAATCACCTGTTAGTGCTACATTTTTGGCATCCTTGTTAATGTCTAAGAGTACAGGATTGAATTCTTGCATGAATAAGTCAATTGAAGCATGGTTGTTGTTGTTTTTCGGGGGTCTGTAGATATTACAAATTGTTATCTTTTTATTTCAATCATCAACAATATCCAGGCATAAAGCTTCCCAAGTTGAGTATGTATTATATGCTTTGGAGTTTGATATTGTGATATTATTTGATACATATGTGACTAGCCCGCCTTTCTTAGAGCATCTATCTGTGGATGTCTGTGTTGTCATGGTATAATTTTTTAGATTAAGATGTTGTGTATCTGTGTTTTTCCGAATTCTTGCTTCCTGTATACAAATTACATTTATCTGCACATCTGATTCAGCAAGAGTACTAATTAAAATATTCAGTTCATAAATTTTAGAGCTCAGTGTGAATCTATATTTATGCTTAAAATGGTAAACTTATTTGTGTGCCTTTTTAGAAATATTTTTAAGTCGTCAACATTATGGTATTTACTTTTAATGCTGATGGAGCTTTCACTTATATCTATGTTTATCATTTTTGTTAGGTCATTTTCTTCAATGCCGCCTTTGTGTCTTAAGAATTCTCTAGTGTTAACTGACATTTTTCAGAGAACAATGAGTAAAGATTTTACTAATTAGGTACTTTTTAATTTGCCCATCAATTACTTGGTCAGAGTTAGCATGTAGAAATGTATGGCCCTTGATACAACATTTTAAATGTAGCCGTAGGTTATACTTTATATTCGGTTTGCTTTTAAATACATGCTCATACGTTCGATTTTTTGTAAACCATATATCATAGTATTTTTGGGATATAGCTAATTGATTTATATTTGGCCACATTACATTTGCACAGATCCCATGTGTTATTAGCATGCATACAAGTATGTGCCTGCGTGTGAGCCTGCGTGTGTGCCTGCGTGTCAGCCTGTCACTTTATGGCACTCCGATGAATATTGGCGTCCAGGGGACCTCTCCAGATCCCCCAATGTAAGACGACAGAACCGCTCAATGTGACGTCACGTTTGAATGGCCCGCCCACGTAATCACCGTGTTAGTGACAGCGGCCGAGGTCCTCTCACGCGCGGGCATTCCGGGTACATGGGGATCCGGGATGGCTGTTCATGACGGGGCGTGGATGTCTGTCCCTGCATGGTCATCACTGAAGGACTAATAATATATTCGTCAAACTAACATACCTCATTTAAAAAAAACTCCAGCGCGTGCACGTGCTTCCACGTCAATATTGCACACAACTTTTTTCCATTAAGTGGCCATGCAAATATAAAAAAAACCAACTCGCCCCCAGAAATTGATTGGTCCATCCCTAATCTGGCCGGAATCCATCGTGGAATGCAAGCACGAATCAGACAGCTGACAGGGCCTACTAGTCCAGCGGATAGTTGAAAAGATTGTGCACTTTTTGATAAAAGTAAGACACTTGGCTAATCTATTCTACATACCAAGGGAACCATTTTAAAGATTGGAGGCATTCCAAATTTTGCAGCGTTCAGAAATGGCGGCCATTTTTTACCGAGTAACTAGGCAGTCACTCGATTTAAAATGGCCGCCGCATTAAATTTCCCCATATCTTAATAACTGCGTCACCTAGAGCTAAACTGTTGGTGTCTAAATATAGGTTTTAGGGGTCAAACATTTCAATTGTTTTACTTTTGAACTTCTCAGACATTTATATCCACCATTTTTAAAGATCGCGGTCGTCAAATGTCACGATATCTTAAAAACTGTGTCACGTAGAGCCGTAATGTTTATGTTTTTGTATAGACGGGTGGTAGTTAGCGATTTCAAAAATGTTACTTTTGCCCTTCGCCGATATTCATATATCCACCATTTTTAAAGATGGCGCCCGTCAAAGCCTATTATTCCCATATCTTAAGAACTACATAACTTAGATCCACAACGTTGATGTCAAAATAAAGTTTTTTTAGTTGCGATGATTTCAAATATATTAGTTTTGACCTTCGTTGACTTTCAGATATCTGCCATTTTGAAAGATCGTGCCCGACAAAGCCTGTTATCCCTATATCTTAAGATCTACATATCCTAAAGCCTTGAAGTTGATGTCAAAATATAGGTTATCAGGTGCGATGAGTTTAAAGGTGTTACTTAGATATTCTCTAAAACGGGCAAAGTCACTTCAAACATTAGTTTAATTGCGTTATAATGATGCCTACTCCCTAAATCCACACCAAGGATTCCAAAACAGTTCAAACATCCCACTGACATCCATAGCATTGTGCAGCGCATGTTGGCTTTTAAATAGCGACACTGTCCTCTGCAGCCTTTCGTGCAGCCAGACTTGATGATCGCACGGCAAGTGTCATCCACTGAACCCCCCATTCAGGCACGTCCCCCTTTCGAGGCCAGCTGAAGTCTGCTGGAGTGGACAGGTGTGGTGCTTTCAACAGAGCCTGGCCCCAGACGTGACCAGCCTGGTAGCCAACTCGGAGCAGGTGTTACATGAGGGCATCCTGCGTTGGTGGAATCTTCTCGATCTCCCTTCCTTTCTGCGAGAAGAGGACCTGTCTGGCGCGGTTCACATCGTCCTCAGAACTGCCCCCGTCGTATAGCACAACAACGTACCTCTCGATGGTTGGTAGAACTGCTCTCAGGACAGCTGCCGAGGGAGTGTATGCAAGAGCACACAGCGCAGGCGTTGCACTACTGAAAGCATTCCGTGATGCCCAAGCCGTGCGTTTGCCTCTTCCAGCGAAACACGACGTGGTATCACACCCGATCAGTGCATGGTAGACAGGCAGTGCCTTGTACTTGTCAACACCAGGCACGTGTGCAATAGCAATTGCATCGACGTATTTAAATGATTTCCCTGTGCCGATCGCTACCATAAGACTTTCACAGCCAAGTCTGCGAGCAAAGCTGACAGCTAGTACGACAACGTCAGTATCAACAGTTCTTATGACAATCTTCTGTCTTCTCTGCTTGACACCATCCGTAGCATGCAACAGCATTCTGGTGTCCGCCTCTTCGTGTGTACGCGGTGATGGCCACTCCACGTTAGTTGCCTCTAAGCACAGCATCTCGTCTTCGTGTGTAATCACCACCTTGTCAGGAAATGTCTCGGTAGTTACTCGCTCACTTAGCAGGTGGAATAGTTCTGTCTCGTTGTCATTCTCTCGCAAGAACTCTGGCCAGTTTGCAGGTAACTTCTTTCGGCCCTCAACTCGTTTCTTTGTCCCCTTACGTTTTTTCTCTTTGTGGTGGTCTTGAGGCTGCCAAGTCTGTACATATCTAACACGATGTCAACACGACAAACAGAACCGACAAACGATCTCCTGATGTGTTCCATGAACATAGATGCATAGTCATTGAACTTCCCTCTGCGAACAGGCACTGTCATTCAGTGCCTAGAAGACCCATGCATTTTAGGCACTGAAGCAGGTCAGCCTTTGTACCGAGCCTCATGTTGCCGTGGTCTGACAGTGACGGGGTAAATGAATGATTCTCACATTGAAAAAAAATCATCGAGATCAGCGTCGCGTACTTGGCAGGCGATGTACAATGTTGAAAACAGGTTGCGGTCTTGTTTCAAGGACAACAACTGTTGTTGTGCATATGATTTTCGTTTCTCAAGATGTCGACTGAAGAGACGCAGCTTGTTCTTTGGGATTGTTTTCGTAATAAGATAGTGGAGTAATGAACACTTTCACTAGGCAGCGAACGGCGCTATATGAGACCACACCTTATTGTTTTACCTGGCTTGTCCTCGTGGTAACTGGGTTGAGATACAGCTTCTGTCTTTTCCAATCCACGTAGAAACTCGTTGACAACCCGGGCCATTATGGTCCAGCCACCATCCGCATCAGTAATGCGGCTGGCTTCTCAGTAAGGCCGACTGTCCCCCCCCCCCATCTTCGTTTACACAGACAATGTTCTGCTCATGGCTTTCGTCTTGTTGACTGTGAACTGGCCTTCGCAAAATGCTCTCGTAGATGAGTGGCAACAGCACGGGCATAGTTGTAGTGGTCAAGTGCGTGGAAGAGCCATTGTTGGTTCATCAAGGCGTCCACGTAGAGAATGAAATTGCCTTCGTGGATGGCTCTGTCCCACGTCATCACATCCAACTCTATCTTCAGCACAAGTTGCCAGAACTGGAATTGCGGACTTTTCTCTGCTCTCTGTTTACACCACTCTTAAAATGACAAAGCTGCAGCTTCTGGTTGATAGGTTATACACTCGGTGTACCCTGTAATCGAGATGCATCCAAAAACCTATATTTTCATATCAGTTGGATGGCTCTAATTAATGTAGTTCTTAAGATATGCGGATAACAAGCTTTGTCGGGCGCCATCTTTCAAAATGGAGGATATCTGAATGTCAACGAAGGTCAAAATTAATATATTTGAAATCGTCGCATCAAAACAACCACTATTTTGACATCAACTTTGTAGCTCTAGGTCATATGATATGGAATAATAGGCTTTGACGGGCGCCATCTTTAAAAATGGCGGAAATATAAATGTCGGCGAAGGTAAAATGTAACACATTTGAAATCGTTGCCCACAAATCTATACAAATACATGCAAATTATGACTCTACGCTAAGATATCGTGACATTTGTATTGACGAACGCCATCTTTAAAAATGGCAGATTTGAATGTCGGAGAAGTTCAAAAGTAAAATATTTGAAACCCTTGACCCCTAAAACCTATACATGAATGTGCAATCGCACTGTGTGATAAGATGGTTCAGTCGTGCGAACTCTCTGTGCACATTCTGTATTCACTGCTGTAGTCACTGCCCTGGAATATTTGGAAGAAGATGAGGACGGGACCTGCCGGTCGTGGATGAGTACCTCATACCGCGACAGCGGGTGAATCTGACACCAGAAATAACTGTCTAGCTGTACGAGGTATTGTAATACGACATGCCAGGTGATCTTCTTCAGCTACATAATGGAAGGCAATAAGGGAGATGGTGGATGTTGCTGAGAGACCCAACACACTCGATGACACGACACAGGACATCATTCATGTTCTGTACCCTAACATGTATATATCATATATACCCTAACATGTATACATCAGTCATGGTACTACTAGTGATGTATGTCTCGACTGCCACTACAGACCGGCCATTCGGTGCCACAATTACTACCTCCGATACACTGCGACAACTTAGCGCTTGATGTGATCGGCCCTTGCGCATTTCCACAAGGACATGCAGTTGGATGCAGAACGCATCATCCACCAGTTCAGTCGTCAAAAAGAACATTCCGCCCCAACGAAAGAGAAGATAGTAACTGAACCCTTTGTGTAGATATGATAGACTCTAAACACTTATTACCGAGGCAATACCATTGCCTACACGTGTTCTTGGCTTATGATGAAATGGCTGGTTTGCGTTTGTTTGTTAATACAAATATCACGGTTGATTCTTAGTACATATGGTCATAGTACAAGTTTTCTATTGATTATCTGTTGTAATTACTTGTGCTGTTACACAGCTAATGGGTGATTGAAGCATGTAGACAATCTTAATAAACTGCACAATCGTAGCACGTCAAAACTAAGTCCTTGTTACACATATATCATATACTGAAGGTTGACATCCACCACCAGAGATGGGGGTCGTATAGAGTGGTCATGTTTTTTCTCCATGGCTGGGATGGGTGTCGAATAGGCTGTAGGGGCATTTTTTTAATTCCTTATTTTTTGTTTTACTTTGACTTCAAAATGCGCCAGATTACAAATTATTAGTTTGCTTAACAATAGACACCCATAATTACTCTTAG